>RCWM02000389.1:0-600000 GCA_003667255.2 Euschistus heros
AAATATGCACCTAAAGATCTAAATTGGAAATTCGATTTTCAGGGTGAAACACAAATAAGTGGAAATTTGGATTATGATGTTTTTTCAAAATGTGGCTTAATCAAACATAATTCCAATATTTTAAATTAGGAATTTATGAGAAATTATATTAAGGTCACTATGGAAGCGAGATTGATTTAAAAAGAAAAGAGAAAGAAGTAAGCCACACCTTGCAGGAACGTGGAGGTAAAAAAAAAGAAGAGAAAGAAGTAGATTTGGTTGTCATGTTTCTTTGGACCCTGAATGTATTATAGCAGTCACCTGATTTTATGGGATGCAAAGACCCAGTCACACAAAACCTTGATTTATTCAACCCTTTACATGGAACTGAGTCAAGGACTGTTATCAAAGTTGATGAACAAGCACTCTCTGTCCATCAAAGGAATATCAGTGCCTCTTAATATGTGAATGGATTTCTAGAAACAAAAGAAAACTGATGAAGAAATATAAATGAAGTAAATTATTTCCACAACATTTTTACTCTTCTTCCTTGTTATTGATTTATTTTCACATGTTTTTTTTTCTAAAAGGTTATACGTTGTCTTAAGTACTTTATGTTTAGAGTTAGATTCTTGAAACTCTTACATTACTTACTAGTCCAATCTGTCAGTTCAAGGATCTAACTCCTAAACAGAAAGTACTTAATGCAAAGCTACAGATAACCTTTTTGAAAATAATAAAAAAAAAAAAAAAATGTGAAAAGTAAATCAATAACAAGAAAGAAGAGTAAAAATGTTATGGAAATAATTTATTTCATCTATATTTCTTCATCATTTATCCTCGTCAAGTTTTCTTTTGTTTCTTGAGGCACTGAGCTTTTTCGAAAAGATTATGATTCCTGGTTAGTTCTTTTTAAATTTTTGTGGATCCATTATCCCTCCATATATAAATTAAAGATATTCCTTTCATGGACAGAGAGAGTGCTTGTTCATCAACTTTGGTAACAGTCCTTGACTCAGTTCCATATATAAGGGTTGAATAAATCAAGGTTTTGTGTGACTGGGTCTTACATCCCATAAAATCAGGTAACTGCTATAATAAATTCAGGGTCCAAGAAACATGACTACCAAATCTACTTCTTTCTCTTCTTTTTTTTCTCAACCACCACGTTGATGCAAGGTATGGCTTACTTTTTTTCTCTCTTTCTTTAACTTAATCTTACTTCCAAATTGATCTTAATATAATAATTTCCTACTTTAAATTATGTATGATGCAATTTGCTAATAAATAGATATAATAGAATTACTTTCCATGTGTTTACATTTTAATGAACTAAACCAAGTCTTTCTAAAAATATACTTAATATTCCATACAAATTTTAATGATGATGAAATGTTTTTGGCTCCTAAAAAAAGTTTTCAAAAGGTTTTCAGATTTCCATGTACAGCAATGAAAAAAATAAAATAACAAAAAGGAGTCTTAAAAAAGTAAAAATTTTTACCAATATTCTTAAACCTTTAAATTTTAATAACATAATCAAAAACTTTTTTATGATGCAGGAAAAAAAAATACATATTAATTTATGAATTTGTAATATTTTTTGGTTAGTAAATAGATTTTAAGAATCTTTTTTTTTTTTTTTTTTTTTTTTTTTTTATCTGGGAGCTAAACAATAAAAGTACATTATGACTTGTTGAAGTTATTGTTATTTTGTGGTCAAATGCAGGGCCGGAACTAGGGGATTTGTCGAGCGGGCAACAATCAGATTGTCTTCTTTTGTTCCTCGAAATGGACTCCTTTGCTTTGATCTAGAAATAGAATTGCAACAATAATGCAGCCTTCCGGTAAGACTCTTCTAGATGGATATGATTTTGAAATTCTGCATCAATACCTCCCTTTAGTAAAAACAAGATTCTAAAGGTTTCCAAGAACAAAAGTAAAGTGGTTGAATGAATGTTTCATGTTCCGGCAATTTTACACTAATTTTTTCCAATTAGTAAATCCTTTTTCTTTAGCTAAGAAAGACACTTGATGTGACGCAAAGTGTGAAACAGCCTGAAGGGAACACATATAGTGCCTTATTAGTTTCACTTTAGCCATGATCTCTTAACTTCTGTACCATTTTTGAATTTTTTATAAAAACCAATCTTTGGCTATTTGACGTCCTGCTATTACTTAAATTTGGCTCTACACCTTTCTGAATCGGAAAAAATCTATGGCCATGAACCAAGACCCCTAAATCAAAGGAAAACTCAGACGAGTCTTGAAGACCAGTTTGAACGGGCCTGGACAAGATAATTTATCTTCATTTGCGACCCCTGTAGTACTCAGTTACTTGTAAAGTTTGTCATGTTGAGTCAGTGAGAATAGAATTGAATAAAGGAGCCTTCCCCTAGCAGAGAGGCAGGCAGAGATGTGCTCCACTACCCCCACCACTAACGGTTTTTTTCTTCCTAATTTCCTGGGTCCATCAGACATTACATATACTTAACATGGGTATAATAGATTTATAAATTATGCAAAAAAATCAAAACAAAATTAAAGAATATTGATTGTGATATTATTATTTTAAAAAATGTTTTTAATAACTTATTATTTTTTTTTTTTTAAACTTCTCAAATTTTGCCGCTCCCTGAAATCTGCTGCCCAGGGGAACGTGCCCCCCCCCTGCCCCTTCCTAGTTCCGGGCCTGGTCAAATGTCTTAGATGAAAATAATAAGTGAGTATCAGTTGTACAGCCTTATGGAGCTGAGGTGGGATCTTTCTAATTTTCGAGCTAAAGACATTGGATTTTAATTATATATTTATTGCATATAATTGTCACCTTTCTCTACTGGATATTATTAAAGGCTCCCTGTCACATTTCTCGTTGCATTATTCATTACTGTAAGGAATTGAATGTAAAATATATGTTCAGTATGGTAGAGAGATGTAAGTTATATTTAAGTTAATATGATTAAAAACATCAAGCGCTGGACTTGAATTATTCTGATTAGTACTATATCCAGTTCTCTTTATTAATATAATATTTAATTACATTATTTACCATAAGCAGTCTTCCAGAACACTTTTGGGAGTGTAAGTAATAAACTGGAAACAGAACTGTGGCCATTTTCAACCTTAATCGGTTTAAAAAAACATTTTAATGAGAATATAAATACCTTAGACTACAATAATTAGGCAATGCTGTTTTAAATTAACATTGTAATAATATTTTCTTGTTTGATCTCCTGGAAAACTCAATAATAAATAACTCAATAGTGTCAAAATAACAGACATTGCAAAACAGAATAAATAACAAGTTTTTTTCTTAAAGGTTAAATCAAATTTCACTCAGACGGATATTATTTATTTTTTTGTAATATGTTACCGATGTCCGTCAATTTAAATAAATGCGAGATATAATCCATAAAAGGATCCTTCTATTCTCACATGCTTTAAGAATCAATTTCTTTTTTCTACTTTGGTTAATGATTTACTTATTCAGTTATAGCAGCATGTTTGACTTGTTATAAATTTGAAACCAGGGAATAGAGTCCTTAATTAACTAAAAATAACTAAATTCCTTTTTGAAGAAATGGATCCCTCAATCCACTTGATTCATTTAACTCAACTACTTTATAGCTTTTCTCCTAAATCACTAATTACTCACTTCATATCGCTGGTAATTGATCTGCTTATAACTATTTGATTACACTGTTTATAATTCTGTTTTACAGCAGATATTTACACCTCTAAATATCTCTATATGTTTTCTTCCTTGTTCTTAGTGTTCTTTTCCCCCTTAAAGTTTTCCCTGACCATGCTTTTAGATCAAGTGTCGTCCATCGGCTTTGGCAGACTTCATTCTAAAATGAATTCCTACCTTTCATATTTCTTGCCCTCTCTCTTACAGTCCACTCATGAATTTACTGGCAACATAATTTGCTCCATGCCTAAGTAAAAATAGAATATCATCACTAAAATTAATTAATTATGTTTTTATATATATATATATATATATATTTGTTTTTTTCTTGAATTTACTATTAGATTGTTTAATAAGGCTCTTAAGGTTCAATCAATAAAATAACAATTTATTTGGCAACGTTTCGAGAGACTATATTGTTCTCATAATCATGTCCTACAGTGAAAAAAAACAGGTTAGAATAAAATTATATGAGTTACATAGGTTATTTTTTAATTTTTTCTAAGGTTATCATTTCTTTAATATTCCGATTAAAATTATTTTGTTCATGGTGAATAATTTTGGGTAATAAAATTTAAAAGAAGTGTTTTGTTTGCCTGTAATGTGTGGTGAGAGCTGTTTGGTTTGGTTTATTTGGGTGTTTAGGTATAGACATGAAACTGTATTTATGTGGATTGACGCATCGTTTGAGATATTGTTCTGATGTACCGAAATAAGATTTGCCACAACTACAACTACAAATCATTTATCCATTTATATATTACACAGAAATACGGAAATCCCTTTTACCTGTACCTGGGAATACCAGTAGTTTAAAAATACCAACTCTTAACATTTTTGTTTTTTCTCTGAAATTTCTCCACTTCACTTGAATACTAGAATTGTTATAATTTAGTAGTAGATACCAATAGCTTAATATCCACCAGTAACGTTGTAAGTAGTTTCATACTCCTCTATACTTACAAGGGAACGTTTGGAGTTGTAACTCACAGATATGAATGCTGATTTATGTGGGGTAGGGACCTATAATAGTGCAAAACTAGAGTTACAGCCGCCAATGAGCATTAGGAGCCGAGAAAAAAAATAAAATATGAAAATCACGTTTTAATTTTTTTTTCTCAGCTCTCAGTCAAGATAGAGAAATGATTCTCTCACGTTTAATTGCAGTTATGTATGCTAAAAAAAATGACAAAATTCCAAGGAAATCTGCTTGTAAATCGGTGGGATTTGTTTTCATGAACAACTGACCTCAAATTTCGATTTAACGCACCATAAAACCCTTATATCTGAAATTTTCTCAAAATCAAAAAATATTAATTTTTTGCTCTTTTTGAGGAGGTTAGAATTTTGAAGTTGAGATTTCATCAACGGTTTCTAACGGCCATAACAACTGCTGCGTTTAACTGATTACAATAGTAATATTATCACTAGAATCAACATACATTCTGCTTTTTATCCATGTATATAACATTGGGATTACTCCAGATTTTAGTGGACAAAAACTGATGTGAATGAAAAAAAATCGAGGTCAGCTATAACTTGAGATATCTCAATAATGGGAAATCCTGCGACCTCCGAATTTAGGCTAAACTATACAGTTTTACGACTTCTAGATGGCCTTAAAGTTTGGTTTTAATCCGTGGCGAAGTATGTGAGTTAGCACGAATTATTTACATTGTTTCAGAAATTGACAGCATCTTGCCTTCTAAAATCATACAAAATTTTAAAGGTAAAAAAAAATTATTTTTGATTTCGACAAAATTTAGATTCTACATGTTTTTTGAGATGAGGAATCTGAAAATAATATCAGCTTTTAATTTAAAATTTTTCCTCATCCATATTTTTATTTCAAATTGTATTAAAACCCTAAGATTGGTGAATAATCCAAAATTAATATCAGGTTTTGGTTTTTAAAAAAAAAAAAAAAAACTCCCCTTACTATATATTTTTTAAAATATTCTTATTTGAAATTTACTGTGTAAAAATTAAAATAATAATAGAAATATCATTTTAAAATGTCTTATTTATATGATATAGGTGCGTGATATTAATGCTCATTGGCGGCTGTAGCTCTAGTTTTGCACTATTATAGGTCCCTATCCACACATAAATCAGCATTCAAATATGTGAGTTACAACTGCAAACGTCCCCTTGATAGTAATTATTTGTAGTTAAATATTTCAACGCATGTTTTTATATGCATTTATATTGTAGCTAACTTTATGTTTGAAATAACCTGTGTAACTCGTATAATTTTATTGTAACCTGTTTCTTCACTGTAGGGCATGGTTATGAGAGCAATAGTCTCGAAACGTCGCCTAAAATAATTTATTTTATTGATTGAACCTCAAGAACCTTATTAACATATACAAGGTTAGTATCTCTTAGTGTATAAAAAAAAATTGGGTGAAACTAAATCAAAAATGTAGCAAAATGCCGCAAACCTCACTTTTCTATTCCAACCCGTTGCAGATATACGATAAATCAAAGACTTTTTTGAGGAAACCACCTTGAATTTTACAAACTTGGTATCTAAAGAACAGCTTGATCTTCACCTTATTTGGGAAGTCACAATATCTTATATTACTTCAACGCTCACCGTTTTTCGAAAAAACTATCCACAAAACGTCAAATCTCACAAAAACATGAAAATTTAATCAGCTTTCGAATGATATGTTAAACGTAATGATTTTGTTTCAATTTTATGGAGAAATTTACTTTTAAAACCGAAAAAAAAAACGTGGTGTTCTCATTTGGCATGGAAACCAGTTACTTGTGTAAATAAAACATTATGACAATTCTTTAAAGAAAATGTGCATTTTAAACATAATAAACTCTTCATTGGAATAAAAAGCAAAGAAAAAAATTATTGTTTAATTGAAAATAAATGAAAACTGTCAATAAAGCGACACCAGATCAGAGGATCTTATGTTATTACATTTATCTATTTGCTATTATTATTTAGTATTTATTTTATTAGATTTTCAATGTAATGTTTAAAATCCAATGATAATGAACATAGACCTCAATTTTGTCCTTAGCTTCTAAATGCAGATTGTGTGAAGAATGCTACTTTTTGAGGTGAATTTTATGGGCAGATGAGTCTGTTTTAAAGGGGAAGGTATTTCTACATATCTATGTATATCGTTGGTTTATATTTGTATTACTTTCGAATAATGTGGAGGAGCACCATGGTGTTGGAAAATCATATTTTGCCGATCTTCAGGTGTAATATGGTGATGAAGTTGTGGTAGGATATTTTGTAACAAATCTTTGTAATTTCATCATTCGATCTGTTGGGCAAACTATGATTTTTCAACACTATTCGACAGCTTTACAAATATGAATAAACCAACCATACTCCACATGTAACGGTAGAAATGCTTTCCTGTCACTTGAGTCAAACAGACTCAACTACCCGTAAAAATTCACCTCAAAAAGTAGTATTCTTCAACACAATCTGCATTCAGAAACTAACGGCAAAATGAGATTTATGCTCATTATCATTGGATTTAACACATTACATTGAAAATCTAATAAGAGAAATCCTAAAATTATAGTAATAAATAAATAAATGTAATAACATAAGATCCTCTGATCTGGTGTCATTTTATTGACATTTTCCTTTATTTCTATTAAACAATCATTTTTTTCTTTGCTTTTCATTCCAATGAAGAGTTTATTATGTTTAAAATGCACATTTCTATTAAGGGATTGTCATAATGTTTTATTTACACAAGTAACTGATTTGTATGCCAAATGAGAAACACCACGTTTTTTTTGGTTTCAAAAGTAAATTTCTCCATGAAATTGAAACAAAATCATTACGTTTAACATATTATTCGAAAGCTGATTAAATTTGCAAATTTTTGTGAAATTTGACGTTTTGTGGATAGTATTTTCGAAAAAAACGGTGATCGTTGAAGTAAATACGACATTGTGACTTCCTCAAATAAGGTGAAGATCAAGCTGTTCTTTAGATACCAAGTTTGTAAAATTCAAGGTTACAGGTACTCAGCTATTATAGAAAATTTAATGCTAAATCCGATAATGTGGTCAAAATTTGAAAAATATTAAAATAAAATGGAGATAATATAGCTTATATGAAAAAAAAACGTGGTTTCCTCAAAAAAGTCTTTGAATTATCGTATATCTGCAACGGGTTGGAATAGAAAAGTGAGGTCCGCGGCATTTTATCACATTTTTGATCTAGTTTCACCCAATTTTTTTTTTATACACTAAGAGATTCTCACCCTGTATATGACTATATGATTATATTCTTTTAACTAGTAACAATTTAATTAACAAAAATTATAAACAATATGAAAGTTGAACTTTGAACTACTTGGAAACGCTTGAACTTTGGCTGTCTGAATCGAGACGATTGAAGGAATTTATGATTCAGGGTGAATAACTTTAACTTACTAAAAGTCTTCGTTTAAAAATAATTGGTTTCTGGCAAGGGCTAACTGCCGTCTGACAGCCGATTTAGAGTTTTCGTTTAGTTTAGTCATTCGATGTAGGGCTGCTTCGGGGGAAAAAATATTTATGGAAGATCTATAAAAGTCGTTTAGAATAATACAGAAGGCCTGATTAAAGTTTAAATAAATTATATCGATTTTCTTAATTGAATTAAAAATATGAGGTACATCTCTTTAAAGCTGCTAAATAGTAATTGACGATATCTTAGGGAAAAAGTTATAAAATAGTACAGATACCTATTAGGATAAAGATAGGAATATTATCTACTGAAAAAAATTATTTATTTTATCCAAAAATATTTATTTTTTAATAAATGGCAACGTTTCCTGCCCAATGTAACATTTTCAATCCTTGTAATATAGAAAAAAAAACAAAATACTGTGTTGCGACAATTACAAACACTAAAATCCTATTTCAAATGAATATATATTAATATTATAATGTATTACCTCAAAATATACATCATAGTAAAAAATAAAAATTCACAAAATGTTTCTCTCTCTCTCTCTCTCTCTCTCTCTCTATATATATATATATATATATATATATATATATATATATATATATATATATATATATACACAGGGTGAGTATCTCTTAGTGTAAAAAAAAAAAAAAAAAAAATTGGGTGATACTAGATCAAAAATCTAGAAAAATGCCGCAGACCTCACCTTTTTATTCCAATTCGTAGCAGATATACGATAAATCAAAGAATTTTTTTGAGGGGAAACCACGTTTTTTTTTCCATAAAAGCTGTAATATCTCCACTTTGTTTAAATATTTTTCGAATTTTGACTACATTTTCGGTTTTAGCATTACATTTTCTATAATAGCTGAGTATTTGTAATTTTATGGGCAGATAAGTCTGTTTTTACAGGGGAAGGCATGTCTACCGTTCCATGTGGAGTCCATCTTTGTATTGCTGTCGACAAATGTTGAAAAATCATAGTTTGCCCAACAGATTGAATGATGAAATTACTAAGATTTGTTACAAAATATCCTACCACAACTTCATCACGATATTCCACCTGAAGTTCCGCAAAATATGATTTTCCAACACCATAGTGCTACTCCACATTATTCGAAAGCAATACAAATATAATCCAACGATATACATGGATAGGTAGAAATGCCTTTCCCTGTAAAAACAGACTCATCTGCCCATAAAATTCACCTCAAAAAGTATTATTCTTCAACACAATCTGCATTCAGAAGCTAAGAGCAAAATTGAGGTCTATGTTCATTATCACTGGATTTTAAACATTACATTGAAAATCTAATAAAATAAATACTAAATAATAATAGTAAATAAATAAATGTAATAACATAAGATCCTCTGATCTGGTGTCACTTTATTGACAGTATTCCTTTATTTTCTATTAAACAATAATTTTTTTCTTTGCTTTTATTCCAATGAAGAGTTTATTATGTTTAGAATACATTTTTTCATTAAGGGATTATCATAATGTTTTATTTACGCAATTAACTGTTTGTATGCCAAATGAGAACACCATGTTTTATCGATTTCAAAAGTGAATTTCTCCATGAAATTGAAACAAAATCTTTACGTTTAACATACCATTCGAAAGCTGATTAAATTTACAAGTTTTTGTGAGATTTACAGTTTTGTGGATTGTTTTTTCGAAAAACAGTGTGTGTTGAAGTAACACAAGATATTGTGAGTTCCCCAAATAAGGTGATGTTCTTTAGATACCAAGTTTGTAAAATTCAAGGTTACAGGTACTCAGCTGTTATAGAAAATGTAATGCTAAATCCGAAAATGTGGTCAAAATTTGAAAAATATTTAAACAAAATGGAGATATTACAGCTTTTATGGAAAAAAAAGTGGTTTCTCAAAAATTCTTTGATTTAATGTATATCTGCAACGGATTGGAATAAAAAGGTGAGATCTGCGACATTTTGTTACATTTTTGATCTAGATTCATCCAATGTTTGTTTTTACACTAAGAGATACTCACCCTGTCTATATATATATATATTTGTTAGGTTTCAAAATTTATTAATGTCGAACGGACTTATTTGCCAATCCAATATATATCAGTTCAAATTCCTTTTGTTTGGAAAATTTTTTATAAACTTCACTATCAATCGAACTTCTAGATTCTGCCATAACCAATCCGTCATATTATGGAAAACCTTTTGGCTGAACATTTGAAGCTTTTCGAATTTTAAATTATTTATTATATTTGAACTGAAATAAGGCGGAAGAACTGTCGAAAACTGTTCAGATAAATTTTTTTTTTTTTTTTTTAATATCTCATTTCAGAAATCCAAAAATTTCTAAATTACTATAATATTTTATTGAAATAAGTGTACAATCTGCCTCAGTAAAGGGCAATAGGTACAGAGATAAATGTATTCATTCATACCGTATTTACAAATGCACACACAACTAATAATAATAAAAATAAAATAAAATAAATAAATATCTTCATAAAATAAAACTAATAATTATTTACAATAATAAAAATTAAAACAAAATTTAATTAAAATTAAAATACACAAATTATTATTCATTCATACTTTATATACAATACAAACACACTCAGCCCGGGGAACCCCGAATCAAACCTATTCCCCACTTATTGGGAGTCAAAGCTAGACGCGTAGAGATCCCAGCGCTGCTCTCAGATAAAATTAGAATTAATGAATTATTTGGCACTTTAATGGATTTTTTTTTATTTGAATACTGGTTTCAAATGTGTTTATTCATTTTAATTTATTTATCATCTAAGAAGCCTTTTTATTTTGCCTCCTTAGAACTGAAGATGAATGTTTAACATTAGAAACTAGTATTGAAAGACAAAAAAAAATATTATAAATAAAAAAAATCCAACAGAAGAATATACCTCAATTGTTTAGGTAAAGTTTAATAATTAGTAGGCTTGAAGAAAAAATATTTCAGGACAAGTTGCATGACGGTCTCTTCAATTTGAAATAAATTGTCATCCAAAAATAGCCATTTTGTTATATTATTAATGAACACTAAAAAAATTTAGACAAAAATCGTAGATTAAATGAGATTAGAGAGAAGTATGTACTACACTTTAATAACTTTTATACAAAGACATTTTTTAATCTATGCGAAAAAATTGACAAAAAAAAAAGTTAAGCATTAGAGCACCCACATTGTTAAAATAAAAAAGTTTTCAAGTTAACTTAATGGTTTTTATGGGATTTTTCCAGTCTCATTTAATTTAAAAGAGATTTAAAAGAGTCCCGAGTTGATATTAGTTTCTCTCATTTTTCTCTTCAGCCTTTCCTTACTTCTCGATATTATGGGTTTCAAGGAAATGCATCGGTTTTTCACGGATTAATAAATTAATCCACAATTTTCAAAATTGTGTAAACAAAGTTTCATATTGTTTTCTCACAAACGGTATTCTCAGGACGTTTAATTTTTCCTACAAAATTTGTAACTTACAATTAGTAAATTAAAAGCAAAAATGTTTTATTTATTTAAATGATATTCCACTAATCCCTGTTGAACAGATCTGCCAACTAGGACTTCGCTTGGGCAAACGTCTTACTTGGAATCCACATCTAAGACTAAAACGACAAGAAAGTGCCCGTCGTAATAGATTACTTCAACATTCATTAGACAAACGTTCAAAGCTCCCAGTTAATTACAAAAGACTCATATACATGACTGTGATTAGACCTATTGGGACGTATGGAGTTGATCTTTGGGGTTCCACTAAACCATCCAATTCATTTCGTATCCAATCCTTACAATCTTAAATCCTCAGTGTTCCTTACTTTGTCACCAATAAACTTATCCATAAAGACCTCAATGTTCCATATGTTGCTGATTTAGCCCAAACCAGATACCTATCCTTTCATAGTAAGCTCCATAACCACTCAAACCCTCTAATTCCTCAACTTGCTTCCCACACCATTCCCGATGATCCTCCTAGGCGTCTGAAAATAAGATGGCTTAGAGACCTTCTAGTGTAGAATCTTTATTTAAGTGCTACTGATGAGTAGTTCTTTTCAAGTTTTGCCATGTTATTGTAGTAGTTAACAATACATTTACTTGGTGTATATATTTTGTACAGTTGTAAATTTCAATAAATTGATATAAAATAAAAAATAAAAAAACTATATTTTTATAATCTAATACTAAACAATAGTTATTTTATGATAATACATAAACTAAGCACGGCAGTGATAATTATTTTATATAAATATACATTGATTTTCATTTTAATTTAGACTCCGTTATTAAACGTATTTTATGTCAAATCAACGTGCGTTGATATTCGAATATCAACTCAGCCTTTACAAAAAAAAAAAAAAAAAAAAATCGCATTTAAACGTGGCAACACACACCATTTCAATTTCCGATGTTCAGAGCCGCCGAGAGCCAACCCCTAACTCCCCCTCCCCTCCCAACATCAACATCAAAAACAAAGTGGTTAATGGATGTGTTGGTAAAAAGACTGTCGGTTAAAATGTTTTTGTTTTTTTTTTGCATAAGACTTGTCACCTTAACCCGGCCCCCCAAGAGCTCAGGCCCTGAGGATTTGGCCCCTTCTTTCAGCGGGTACTTTTCAGATCATTAATATAACGAAATATTAATGAACAATGGAATGAGTGCAATGTAATGCAACAGCGGAATTACCATATGAACTAACTGCGCATAACATGGCTTAGACAGATGATGCAGTTATTTTAGGAACTATTAAATAAATCAAGGAGGCGAATGTTGCTTTGAGAGAAGATGCAAGAAGAATTAGAAATAATATATGAAGGGATTCGTGGACGGCGGAAACGTGCTACTGAATATTTTATAATGACCGGGGTATCTAAGAAATACTAAAAAATAGACGAAATTTTAAAATATTGAGAGACAGGTGGGGAAATATACACATAGAAAGAAATCACTGCACTAGAACTGAGAGAGCGGTTGAAAGCGAATGATGTGCAACAGGCGAACATCCCCAAGTTTTCAATGAAGGCCAAAGGTGATTTGCTGGGATTTGTTGGGATTTGTTGGGATTTATCTTAATCCTCCTCCTTTCTGAGGGTTATATCTGATTGGGGCTGGAGGCTAATTGATTTTGTTAATGATTACTTGTATGTTGCTTTCTCTTTCGTCCCTTGTTTTGTGGCTCCTTACAATATTATAGCGTACATCCTATGACAGTCGTGATTAGTTTATATGTCAAATTAGTATACCAGTATAAGTGGGATTCAAAATACACTATAATTCTTTGAACAATAATACTCAACTTAATTTACTATTATCATCCAAAAATTACTTCTTTTTTTTATATACATTTATTGAAATTTACAACCGTACAAAATAAATACATTAAGTAAATGTATTGACAACGATTATAATACCATGTTTAAAGTTGAAAAGAACTTCTCATCAGTAGGCTATCTTCGTTTCAGATGCCTTGGAGGATTATCAGGAATGGAGTGTGAATCAGAGGCAGTTAGTTGTTTGTATTGATAATGCGATAGACTTAATAACCTGCAAGAGTTTTTTAATAGTCTCTGCTCATCTGGATGACCAATTCATATATATATATATATATATATATATATATATATATATATATATATATATATATATATATATAAGTTAAGTTCATCCAGAAGAAAAGTCCAAAAAAAAAAAAGGAAAATTAGGGAGCTAAATAACGCACACAACTTCAGAATAAAGACTGACTTTATTGTTTTCCAATCCTCTTTATATACACTTCGGTGGTTGTTTGGGATTAAGATTGGGGATTAAGCTGTATATTACTCCTCTATACACCTTAACTCCCCCCCACCAGTTTACGAACAATCCTCGTAAACTCCTAACACAAGCCAAACAACCAGCCAAATTCAAAAATCAATGTTACATAAAAAATAAAAAAAAAAAACAAAACACTTCTGTACATAATTCCTACTTTCCCCAATATTTTCATACAAATTACATAGACTAACAGATTCAACAGAAAAACTTCTACACTGCACCTAGGTACTTACATTATTACTATTTACATAAGACATTTCGCCTAGAAAAGAGGATACCCCTCGAAATCCTTTTAACGAAAACGGGTACACAAGAAAAACGAACAAACGAATGATATCAACAACTCGAACAATGGAATACGAAAAATAACGAAAATCAACGAGACACGTGAAAAGACGAGAAAAACGAGAGAAAACGAGAAAAACGAGAGAAATGCTAATTTGACGGGATCTTCAGTTGTTCCAAATGAACCGTCCTTCTTTTCCGGGGATCTTGAATGCTTTGGATAGTGACGACATTATGTTCCCTAATCGCGATAACCTTGAAGGGTCCGTCATACCGTATTTCTTCTTTAGTCCGATTCGACGACACCTTTCGATACACGATCGAACCTATTTCTATCCTCTCCATACCATCCCGACACTTGAGATTTTCGCGGTTTACCCTCCTGCTTTTTTCCCCCACGAGCTTCCTCCGCGTCTTTTCCCATCTTTCCCCGAGCGCCACTCTATTTGCCACCAAGGTCGCCGCAACCTCCTCATCTACTATTGCGCCGCGGCTATCCCTTTTGCGCTCACGGAGTCCGAATAACATTTCAAATGGTGAAAATCCCGTTGCCGAGTGAATAGAGTGGTTGTACGCTACTATCGCCTTAGGCATTGCCGTATCCGCTTCCAACCCCTTTTCTGCATAAAAGACGCGAAGGTGATCACCCAGGGTACTATGCAGCCTTTCGACCGCCCCTCGGCCTTTCGGGTGCCCCGGAGTATTCAAGTGCCACTCTACCCCTAAACCTCGCATTTCCGACCTGAGACGAGTATTATCAAATTCTCGGCCCCCATCTGACGTTATTCTTTCCGGTACACCGTAGAACTGGAACCAAATTCGGAGGGCCATTAGTACTGATTCGGCTGACCTATCATCAATCGGGTATGCCATCGCAATCTTACTAAAAATATCTATGACTGTAAGCCATTTCAACCCCTTCCATGTAAATGTGTCGACCTGTAAGTCTGTCAGTGGTGCTGTTGGTGTCAATGTCTCTTCCTGCTTCCCGGTTGGCGGATGTCGGTCATATTTAGTGGTGTTGCAGATCTTACATGCTCCTATTACTTCCTCTATTGTTTTCTTCATTTGTGACCAAAAATACTTCCTCTTCAATGCCTTTAACGTTTCCTGCACCCCTCTATGATTTGTTTTCCCTTGGTGGTACGCGATTGTGACTTCTTTCTGCCGGTCCACCTCCCTCACCGTCTCCACCTGGAATTTACACCTAATGAACGCTCGATCCAACCCAATCTTTTCCGTCCGCCATAACCTCTTTATTTTTTCCCAGACCACCGCATTCCCTACGTATAAATAAAAAATTTTCCCAGGCCGAGACTCCTCCTTTAATATCTTACTAATAACCTCCTCTCCTACTCCTGGTTGAGACCATATAGTGGTAATGTGGTATCTCCCATACGTCGCGTATTCCGCCCTAGTCAGTCCCGTTGTCTTCGTCTTCCATATTATCTGTCTGTCCTTGTCGTTTATTATTTTTCCTCCCTCTCCTCAATTTCCTCCGTCCTCTCGCCTTCCGAACTCTCCTCCCTTGGAATTTCCCTTTCATCCTCCGCATCTTCCGATTCGGGTTCCCCTTCTCCCTCTGGTGTCCACTCCCGTATGAATCGTTGTATTCCGCCCGAATACTCCCCTGACTCTCGCTCTATCGCGTTAACCTGCAAAGCTCGCGATAGCCAGTCCGCCACGACGTTCTCCCTCCCTGGCTTATAGATTACTTCCATGTTATATTGGTTGAGGAACTCTTTCCAACGAGTTATACGCGCTGACGACTCTTTCAGTTTCCCCACCCATATTAGGGGACGATGGTCCGTCTGCACCCTAAATTTTCGTCCGAATACATATGGCCTGAAATGCTCTATCGCCCATACAATTCCCAACAATTCCCGCTCCAGCGTGCTGTATCGGGTTTCTGTCTCCGTGAGACGCCTACTGGCATATGCCACAGGTTGGTCTCCTTTTTTCCCTTCTTGAGACAATACAGCCCCCAGTGCATATTCGCTGGCATCAGTGGTTATAGTGAATGTCTTGGTGAAGTTAGGGAACGCGAGAACCGGTTCTTGCTGGAGTTTCTCCATGCATGCTCGGATATTCCCTTTCATCTCCGGAGTAACCACTATCCTCCGCCCTTTCTTCAACAAATCGTTTAGTGGCACCAAATATCTCGCCATCTCTGGGATGAACCGCCTGTAATAATTAAGGGTTCCCAGCAGTCCCCGCACTCCCCTTACGTCTGTCGGGATAGCCATCCTCCTGATAGCCTCCACCTTCCGTATGTCCGGCTTTACCCCCTCTTTCGAAATAGTGTGCCCCAGGAAGTTAATCTCATTTTGCCCTAGGATCGATTTCTCTCCCGACAACTTTAAACCGAATTGTCTCAGCCGCTGGAATACGCGTCTTAAGTCTTGTACATGTCCAGTCTCGTCTTTACTAAATATCAGTAAGTCGTCCATGTATACCTGACATGTTGCCTCGTCCAGTCCTCGTAAGAATTCGTCCATCAGTCTCTGGAAGGTTATAGGGGCATTCTTCAAGCCGAAAGGCATTCGCGTAAACTCATAATGACCCCTTTCAAACGTGAACGCGGTTTTGTGTTGGTCCTTGGGGTGCATCCGGATCTGGTGATACCCAGCCTTCAGGTCCAATGTCGTAAACACTGTCGCACCTCCTAACCGGTCCAATATGTCCTCGAGCCGGGGTATCGGATACCTTTCATCCACCGTGTTCTCGTTTAGTTTACGAAAGTCCACTACGACCCTATACTTCTCTTTCGTTGCTCCCTCCTCACTCTTTTTCTTAACTGCCCATAGGGGGCTATTGTACGGAGAAGTACTATTTACGATTATCCCTTGCCTTTTCAGACTCTCTAATTCCTCCCTAATGTGTTGACGTAACGCCTGGGGATATCTTCTTTCCTTTACATATGTAACCCTCTCTTGTTTCAAAGGAATCTCATGTACGGTCTCCCCTGTTATACTTAATATCTCCCTTCCTTAAAGAATATATCCGAATATTCGTCCCTCAACTCCTGTCGCCAATCTCCCTTTCGGTTAATAGCTCCCACGATAGCGTGACTCCCCTTTCGGTCCCTATAACACCTGAACCTTCTCTGACCGATTCGAACCGCCCAGTGCCCCCCACTGCTCTTTATCCGGGTTCCGACCTTCCCCAAGAGATCACACCCGATAATCCCACCATATTCTCGAGGCATGTTATCCACCACATGTACCTTTAGGTTCTCCCCTTTCTTTCCCCATCCATCTAACGCGATCTCCGCCTCCCCCTCCACTTTACAGGGACCGCTCAACGTAACAACTTACACCCACATGCTCCTATCCGGGGTATCCTTTCTCCTTTACACAACGCTTTTACCGCGTCTCGGCTCATAATTGTATTAGTGCTACCCGTATCAACCAAAAACACCTCACCTTATTCGCTACTTTAATTATAGGCAACCTCTCATCACCACACTCCACCCTATTTATCACTCCATGGTTGCCCCTCTTCTTACACCCTCCTCATTCTACATCTTGCGATCTCCTCTCCACTGCCGCCCGACGCTCCTCGCTCCTCCGGCTGCTCCTTCCCTCCGCCCGTACACCTTCCTCAAGTTCTCCTTCGTCTTCCTCTGACTCCGAGGTTCCTGATGACCTTGTTGAATCCGACGGCCGCCTGCCCCTTCTCCACACCCGTTGGGCGTTCACTTCCATCGGCTCACCTTGGTTCGTTCCCCTACGTTTACTCATGTATGGACACTGCCTCGCAATGTGTCCCTCAGTGCCACATTCAAAACACCGTGTGCGGGGGCACTGCGCTACCAAATGCCCCACTTTTCCGCACCCGTGGCACTTCCTCTCCTCCCTCCTCCAAGTCTTCTTATCCGCTCCTGGCCTCCTTTCCCGCAACATTGGACGTTCTCGACCTCCAAAATCCGTGTCCCTCCTTCTCCACGCGTCACCTCGAGGCTGCGAGCTTCTACCTCCGTCATTCCGTTTGTAGGTGACTCTACTCCACCCGTCCTCCTTTCGGACTTCCTCATCTCGGGCGCTGGAGTCCACCATCTCTCTCGCACATTCCACGAAAGTCTTATCTCTCGGAAGTCCTTCCTTCCTTCCTGTCTCTTTCGCCAGCTGGACCTTAAGAATCGTTGATAAGAAGGCCATCCGAGCTTCCACTTCTGCTGCTTCCGTCGTCTCCCTCATCTTCTCGGTGATCTTGTTATAGTGGGCCAATAATGCTCCTGCATATTGGCCACTAGATTGATGGGGTCTTCTCATTTCCCTGAACATTCGGAAGATGTCTTCTTCCGGTGTCCACCGGCCGCCTCCGAAAGCTTTCTTCAGTCGGTCCTTCACCACTGACCATGGAGTATCTTCATCTGCCTGGATCAGGTTTAGTATGCCCCGCTTGACTCTACATACTAAAGCTGCTCTAAGTGAACATGCGTCTATTGGATCCAACAGGTTTTCAGCTATCTTGGCTTCGATCCGCGCCATTACTCTATCACCTCCCTTGAGGAAATGATTAAGCTCCCCAATTTCTCCTCCATACTTTTCTATGTCCGAAATCGCCCTCCTTAAGTCCTGCGACATAGCTGTTTTGAGTTTCAACAACTCCAGGGCATTCGCCTGCGCCGCTGCCATGTTCGCGTGTGCTGCCGCTAAGGTCTCAGGTGGTAGCGCTTGCAACTCTGGCTGAACTTCGAATGTAGCAGGTTTTAAAATGTTCTTACCTTCCATTTCCTACTGTTCAAAACTTCAGTCCAATGAAAGAACGGAAAAATATCAAAACGGGATGATAAATAAGTTTACGAAAGATTTCCTGCGGGAAAAAAAAAAAAAAAAACTCACCCGAAGAATCTGCTCAAATCGTCCCGGGTTTCGGCACTAGTTAAGTTCATTCAGAAGAAAAGTCCAAAAAAAAAAGGAAAATTAGGGAGCTAAATAACGCACACAACTTCAGAATAAAGACTGACTTTATTGTTTTCCAATCCTCTTTATATACACTTCGGTGGTTGTTTGGGATTAAGATTGGGGATTAAGCTGTATATTACTCCTCTATACACCTTAACTTATATATATATATATATATATATATATATATATATATATATAAAAGTTAGCAACTGTCACAAATAAAACTTAAAAAAAAAGAAAAGGTAATAAGAAACGCACGCTAAATAGACTGAATATCAACTAACTTTATTGGCTCAGTAATGCTACATTTATAGTATTTGCTGTGTTTACAAGATTAGAAATAGGATTAAGGCTGATACTGCTATGCTTTGGCCCTTAACTCCCCCCTACCAGTTTATGGACATTCCCCATAAACTATATAATTTGGTCACTTAATACCAGAAAGGTATTACGTGGTTCTTTGATTAATCCTAACTTGGTTAACGGCCGAAGCACACAGATAACAATACCTCTGGCATCATAATTCCTAAGTTTAACAAAAATAGAAATAAATCTTTATTTACAATTAACTCAAATCTTAAATCTAACTTATACTATGTATTCACAAAAACAAAACAACAAAAAAAAAAAAAAAAATACAAAAATAAAACAAACACTTTTTCATTAAAACCACACACACATTTATAATAAGCTAACTAAATCTATAACTGCTATATACAAAATATCACTTACAACAACAAACAAAAAATCCTCGAAACCAACATAATTATTCTCTATATTTACAGCATCTACCATTACTGCTACTGTACATTTCTCCACTTAAAAATAAAACTGACTCTATGAAGGGCAATCCTCAAAAATATAAAAAAAAACAAATAAAAACACATCCAGTTACATAAAAGAATAAAACTTTTCTGCAACGGGCCACTCCAGAACTCAAGAGATAATCTGCTCCTCAATAGGGAGTCGCAATTGTTCAATATGAACATTACGTCTCTTCCTCGGTTCCTTAACACTCTGAATGGTGATTATATTATGCTCGCGTATGGCAATCACTCTAAATGGACCCTCGTAGCGGAGTAACTCTTTGCCTCGGTTAGAACTTTTCTTGCGGTATACTACCGCCCCGATTTTTAGTTTCCCCGTGACCTCACGGACTTTTAAATTATCTCTTTCTACCCTTTGCTTCTTTTCCCTAACGATTCGTCCCCGAGATTTCTCCCACAACTTTCCCAGTGCCGCCCGCCTGGCCAGTACCAAATTCACCTCCTCCTCGTTCGCTGTGTCCCTAATATTTCTGCGTCGCTCCTGGAGCCCAAAAATGATTTCAAAGGGCGAGAATCCGGTTACCGCGTGAATAGAACTATTATATGCGGCAATCGCTTTTTCCATCCCTACATCGGGTTCCAAGCCTTTTTCCGTCTGATATATTCTGAGGTGGTCACTCAGCGTCCCATGGAGTCTTTCGATCCCGCCTCTACTCTTGGGATGTCCCGGGGGGTGTTGATATGCCAATGGATATCAAGTTCTTTAGCTTCTGCCCTAATTTGCGAGTTATCGAATTCTAACCCTCCATCGGAGGAAATTCGTTCCGGTACTCCGTAGAAACGGAACCATGTTCGTAGGGCCCCTAATACTGCCTCTGCTGATTTTTCCTTTACCAAATGTGCCTGACCTAACTTACTGAATGTATCTACCATGGTCACCCATTTATAACCCCGCCATGTAAATGTATCGATTTGTAGATCCGTTAAAGGTGTCGCAGCCGTGGGTGTTTCTTCTTGGACCCATCCCGGGGGGTGTCTATCGTATTTTGTGGTGAGACAAATTTCACATGTCCCTATCACTTCGCGGACCGTCCGTTTCATCCCCCACCAAAAATACCGCCGTTTCAACGCTTGTACCGTTTCCTGAACACCCCGGTGATTTGTCTTGCCTTGATGGTACGCAAGAGTTATTTCTTTCTGCTTCCCCACATCTTGCACCGTTTCTACTGAACGGGTGCATCTGATGAATGTACGGTCCATCCCCAATTTCTCTGATCGCCATAGTCGCTTGATCTTTTCCCGGACCGTAGAATTACCTACATATAGATGGTAAGTTCTGCCCGGTTTAGACGCATCTTTCAGAGCCCTACAAATGACCTCTTCGCTAACTCCCGGTTGAGACAGTATAGTCGTTATGTCGCTCCTTCCGTACCGTGAATACTCTATTTTTAGCAGCCCCTCTGTTCTCGTTTTCCAAATAATCTGTCGTTGTTTATCATTTATAATCTCCTCTACTTCCTCCATTTCCACGGGCCGGTCGTCGGCGGAACTATCCTCCTCTTGAGACTCCCCTCGCTGGTCCTCACTTGGTATACTTTCCCCGTCTTCTCTCGGTGTCCATTCTTGCAAGAATTGCCGGATATCCCCGGATGGTCCTGCCCTGTCTTCTTCCACTGCATTTATCATGATTGCCCTGGATAACCAATCCGCTACTATATTTTCCTTCCCCGGCTTATAGACAATTTCCAGATTATACTGGGACAACAGTTCTTTCCACCGAGTAACTCGAGCGGAAGACTCCTTCAATTTGCCGATCCACTGCAGAGGCCGATGGTCTGTGTGGACTTTAAACTTTCTCCCAAACACATAGGGTCTAAAGTGGTCTACCGCCCAAACCATCCCTAACAGTTCCCTCTCGAGCGCGCTATACCGAGTCTCGGCGTCCGATAAACGCCTGCTTGCATACGCAACGGGTCTATCCCCACCATCTCCCTCCTGGGACAACACTGCTCCCCCAAAGCGTATTCGCTTGCGTCTGTGGTGATAGAAAACTGTTTCTCGAAGTCCGGAAACGCCAGCACTGGCTCTTCCTGTAACCGAGCCGTACACCTGCGGATATTGTTCTCCATCTCGGGGGTTACGAAAATTTTTCTTCCTTTTTTCAGCAGATTATTGAGGGGCACCAAATATTCCGCCATTTCTGGAACGAATCTGCGGTAATAATTCAACGACCCCAGTAACCGTCTTATCCCTTTTACATCCTTAGGCACGGCCATTCTCGCAATTGCTTCTACTTTCGACTTGTCCGGCTTGACTCCGTCTTTTGAAATGGTGTGACCCAAAAAACTTATTTCGTTTTGACCTAACCGCGACTTTTCGTCTGATAATTTTAGGCCGAATTCCCTGATCCTGTCAAACACACTCCTTAAATGTCCTACATGCTGCTCTTCCGTCTTACTGAATACCAGCAAATCGTCCATGTATATTTGACACACATCTTCATCTATGCCTCTTAAAAATTTGGCTATCAACCTTTGAAATGTGATGGGCGCATTCTTTAATCCAAAGGGCATCCTAGTAAATTCATAATGCCCTCTTTCGAAAGTAAAGGCCGTTTTCGGTTGATCTCTGGGATGCATTTTGATTTGATGGTACCCTGCTTTTAAATCGAGCGTGCTGAACACTGTCGCCCCGCTTAGTCTATCGAGAATGTCTTCAAATCTAGGGATCGGATACTTTTCATCCTTGGTATTATCGTTTAGTTTCCGATAATCGATGACTACTCGATATTTTTCTTCACCTGGCGCGCTCTTCTTTTTCACGGCCCACAGGGGACTATTGTACGGTGACGTGCTGTCTATTATGATCCCTTGCTTCCTCAGATTCTCTATTTCCTTCCTAATATGATCCCTTAATGCCTGCGGGTATCTTCTCTCTTTCACGTACGTTATGCGTTCCTCTTTGAGTGGAATTTCGTGTTCAGTTTCCCCTGTTACCCCTAATTTCTCCCCCTCCCTGTGAAAGATATCTCGGTAATCCCTACGTAACCTTACTTTCCAGTCCTCCGCTTTATTCACCGCCCCTATTCGAACTTCGCTTTCCCGTGTGCTCCCATGGCATCGGTACCTCTTACATCCTATTCGGATAGTCCAGCGCCCCTGTTTGCTCCTTATACTCGCCCCTACTTTCTCGAATAAGTCGCAACCCAGGATTCCATCATACCCTCGCATTACCTCACCTATGATGTGGACTCTTAAATTCCCTCCCGAATTTGACCACCTCTCTAATCCTAACTTTGCTTCCCCCTCTACTTCACAAGGGCCACCCAGAGTGATTAGCTTACAGTTACATACCTCCGTCTGGAGTGCCCCTTTGCCGCTGCATAGCCTCTCCGCTGCTTCCCGGCTCAGGATGGTGTTAGAGCTCCCCGTGTCCACCAGGCAGCGTACTCCTCGCTCCACCCTGATGATCGGCAGACCGCCACGCTCCTTCCGTATGCTGCAGTTAGTTAGGAAGCGGCTGCCACTCTGCTGGCACCCTCCTCAGGCCTCCACTCGATCCTTTCTCCTTACAGTCACTCGTCCTCGTCTAACTCCTCTGCTGACTCCCTCTCCTTCACTCCCGCTGCTTATCGATTCCTCCTCTTCCCTTTCGGTGTCCGAGGTTTCGGATGCTCCTCCTGATTCCGGCGTCCTCCTGGTTCTCACCTTCTGGGTATTAACCTCCATTGGCTCGCCTCTAGACACCTCTCTCCTGCGGTACATATACGGGCATTGTCTCGCTATGTGTCCTTCTACCCCGCACTCGAAGCATTTCGTGCGGGGGCATTGAGCTACTAGATGCCCGGCTTTTCCACAACCGTGGCATTTCCTGTCTTCCTTCTTGCCGGTGCCTCTTGGTCTTGGTCGGCCCGATCTTCTCTCGCCACCCTCCTTTGCCTTGTATTCAAACTCCTTTCTCCTGTTTCCGGCGGGCCCAAATCCTGATCGCCTATAGGTCACTCTGTTCCAGCCCGTTTCCTCCACTTCCATGCGAGTTTCCTCTTCCCTCGCGCTGGAGTCCACCATTTCTTGAGCGCATTCAACGAATGTGCGGTCTTTCGGCAACCCTTCCTTCTTCCCGGTTTTTCTGGCAAGTTGGACTTTTAGTATCGTAGACAAAAAGGCCATTCTAGCTTCTGCCTCCGCTACACTGATCGTCTCTCTTAATTTCTCAGTGATGCGATTAAATCGTGCCAGAAGCGCCGCTGCATACTGACCAGTGGTCTGCCTAGGTTGCCTCGCTTCTCTAAACATTTGGAAGATATCTTCTTCTGGGGTCCACCTACCCCCTCCAAATGCCTTCTTCAACCTCTCTTTCACTATTAGCCATGGGGTTTCTTCGTCCGCCTGGATCTGATTGAGCACACTCCTTTTCACTCTGCACACCAGAGCTGCCTTCAGTGACTCGGCATCTCCAGAATCTAATAGGTTCTCTGCGGTCTTTGCCTCTATTCTCGCCATCAGGCGATCCCCTCCTTTTAGAAAATGGTTTAATTCACCTACCTCCCCTGTGAATTTTTCCAAGTCCGAAATGGCCTTTCGGAGGTCCTGTGACGTGGCCGTTCTGATTTTCATCCATTCCAGGACGTTAGCGTGGGCCGCTGCTAAAGTTCCTTCCGGTAATGGTGGCATCTCTGATTGTGTTTCAGCCATTAACTATTTTCCTCACCTGATTGTGTTTTGCCTTGAGAGGAAAAAAAAAACAGGCCACCGCGCGTTGTCCCGGGTTTCGGCACCAGTTAGCAACTGTCACAAATAAAACTTAAAAAAAAAGAAAAGGTAATAAGAAACGCACGCTAAATAGACTGAATATCAACTAACTTTATTGGCTCAGTAATGCTACATTTATAGTATTTGCTGTGTTTACAAGATTAGAAATAGGATTAAGGCTGATACTGCTATGCTTTGGCCCTTAACTTATATATATTTTAATATCCATTTATTGAAGTTTACAACTGTACAAATCATATACATCAAGTAAATGTATTGAAAACGATTATAATAACATGTTTAAAGTTGAAAAGAACTTCTCATCAGTAGGCTATCTTCGTTTCAGATGCCTTGGAGGATTATCAGGAATGGAGTGTGAATCAGAGGCAGTTAGTTGTTTGTATTGATAATGCGGTAGACTTAATAACCTGCAAGAGTTTTTTAATAGTCTCTGCTCATTGACAACGATAATAAATACTTGAAAAGAACTACTTATTTAGCATTTTATTAAAAATTCTACACTAGAAGATCTCTAGGCCATCTTCGTTTCAGACACCTCGGAGGATTATCAGGAATGAAGTGGGAAGCAAGTTGAGAAACTAACGGATTTGAGTGATTATGGAGCTTACTATGAAAGGATAGGTTTCTAGTGTGGGCTAAATCAACATATGGAACATTAAGATCTTTATGGATAAGTTTATTGATGACAAAGTAAAGAGAATTGAGAATTTTTCGAAGGATTTTGGATTCTAAGAATTGAATACGGGATGAATTGGATGGTTTAGTGGAGTCCCAAAGCTCAATTCCGTACATCCAAATAGGGCTAATCACAGTCATGAATATGAGAATTTTGTAATTAATTGGGAGCTTTGAACGTTTGTCTAGTAAATGTTGAAGTAGTCTGTAACGACGGGCAGTTTCTTGTCGTTTTAGTCTTTAAAAATTACTTAAAATTAAAACTACAATCATAATACTTTTTTTTTTTTTTTTTATAACTTTAACATTTTAAATACTAAAATAATACAAACATATATACCCATGAAATACATATATAAGTATGGAAAACCTAGATGTTACGCGTGATTGCTATCTTCAACAACTCCTCGAATTATTACTTCCTAAATGTCCACTTTTTGATAAGGACCGACTTTATTTAATGAAACACTAATTTTAATTGAAGAAGAATAGCCGATTTAAGAAGATGCGCTCACATACTCAATAAACGACTCTTCCATAGCGCTACAATAGAAATGAAAAAGAGATTAAAAAATATATACCGTGAACGGGGGCTACTTTAAACATTCAGAAAAGATTCTGAAGTCTATAATAAACATTACTAAACTAGAAATAAGCAATTTTTATTAAAATAAATTACTATATTTCTTCCAATAAACAAAAAAGTTAGAAAACTTACTTTTTAAAATTTTATCTTATAAAATTTTTAATTTATATTTAATAAGACCTATTGCCCCCTCTAGCTTGAATGCTTCCACCAGTCTTGGCATACTTGGAAATAACGAAACGAGTGATAAACATGGACCTTTGAAAAAAAGGAAATTTGAAAAAATAATCTAAAATTCCATCGTTTGTTACTAACAGTGAAAAAAAATTGATGTGTCTAATCCTTAATGGCTCACCTTAAATAAATAATATTAATATGAATATAAACCAAGTATGGATTAAGATAAAAACCAGGAAAATTTCGAGAATTATGGGTGTTACTATAATTTAGATGGAGAGTTTATTTTTATAGTTCGCAAAGTGCCTGTATTATGAAAATCATTTTTTTATTTATCGATTAAAAATATTACTTTTCATAAATTTTGTTTTGATATTGCGTGTACGTAGTAGTCTTCTATCATTTATTATGTTCTTTTCTATATTTAAATTAGTTTTAGTTCATTTATCCGAGAGAGGAAGAAATAAATAACTAAAACTAGATTCTTAGTAGAGCGCCGAATGAATATTCCCTTCCATATCTCTGGGCTACAAGACTGGGCAGTGCATTTGTGTATTGCGGGCACGTATAACTCCAAATCTGAAGGAGTGAGCGAAAATAAACTCTATGATTATTGTTTCAAAGAAAACGTGATTTTCATAATAACAAACTTGTCCTCAGCCAGGGTGAAGAATTTTACTTTACTTCTAAAAACTTTTTTTTTTCAGAAACTGTATATTTTACAATTTAAATTCATTGCCAGTAGGGACATTACTTCTGTGTCAGTTATGTTAGTTACCGTATATATGTATGCATACATATATACGGTAACTAACATAACTGACACAGAAGTAATGTCCCTACTGGCAATATATATATATATATATATTTTTTTTTTTTTTAATAAGCTAATGAACATTTTTTAGTAGTTTTCTTAGTGAATACTTACAACACATGTATTTTACATTATATATAAATATATGAAATATTAATTTAACTCTTTTTTAATTTAACTCTTGAATTTTTTTTTCTTATTTCTATTAAACAATAATATCAATATATTATGTAATTATTATATGTATATATTCTTTAAAATTTTTCTAATCTAGGTTTATGCAGCAGTTTTAAATTATAGTTCACTTTTGGTAAGGATTAAAATATACGAATTATTGGCTATAATACGTCATATTCCACATAACAAGAGCGAATCACATTCCAACAACAATATAAATCACTATTTTACTTACGAAATTCTATTATTCATTGATTACATGCTCTCTGACCGGAGTTCGTTTCCGAATGTAGCCGGAAAATTATTTTTCGTTATTTCAGCTGTGAATAGGGAGAAAAACCTTGCGGTTGCATGTAGTCAATGACCATATCAACTCCTTTGTATTGTTATAACGGTGAAGCGTTACAGGTTCTTGTCGCTACTGTTATGCGTTTTAGTTATATTTATCTAAACTCTGCTCTTCAGAATATGTAAAAAAATCTCTATATATGTATATAAATAAATGAAAATAACTAATTTGCATATATAATAACAAACAATAATTGTTAACTGATTTGTGGAAGTGCATGCTTTGTTGGTGTATCTTTCTAGGGATGTTTTATTGTAATTACAAATTTATTTGGTCAGAAAATTTTTAGAATTGGTTGTTTTTCGAAATAAATTTTAGTTTAATCATAAATGTAATGTCTGAAATGTGTAAGATTAAGATCGAACAGCGTGGTTGATATTTTTGAATATCAATTGATGTAATGATTAATGATTATTTAATGTAGTTTATGGCACAAGCTTCACAATATAAGTTGTTCTCTTTGGGATTTAATTTTAATTTCTTTTTTAAACAAGGAAACGTTTTAAATATTTTTTTAAATAACCTTTTATCCTGAAGGAGACATAATAATTATTGAAGTATTTTATTTTTTTTTGGTATAACTCCTATTTTATTTAATATTTTTAGCTACAAGTTTTGGGATCAATGTTCCATCATCATTAATCTATTATACAAATAGTTTTAAAATTATATACAATATGTCATTTAGCTATTAATCAGTGATTATTTTCACATTGTCTATTCTATGATACCTATGTTAAGTATTTATATCCTATGTTACCAGCCACTTCACTGAGTAATGTTCATTACTTGTTTATTGTGTTTTTATAAAAAATAATAAGTAACAATGCAACTGAAATAAAAATTTGGAATTTTTAATGTAATCACTATATAAAATAGTCTTAGTAGATAATAAAACCATCACATAAACAAGTAATAAACATTGCTCAGTAGTATGGCTGGTAGCATGGACATAGAAGAGACAATGTGAAAATAATCTCAAATTAATTGGTAAATGGCATACAGTATATAATTGTAATACTATTGGTATAATTATATAGATTAATGTATTCAGAAAAAAAAAATTAGAAGCCTAATGATAGATACTTAGATACTTAACATAGGTAACATAGAATAGATAATGTGAAAATAACCACAGATTAATAGCTAAATAATTAATAAAATTTAAATAATTTTAAAACTATTAATATAATAGATTAATGTATTTTTTTTAAATGTTTAGAAGCCTGATGATGGGACATTGATTCCGAAACTTATACCTACAAATAGTAAATAAAATAGGAGTTATGCCAAAAAAATACTTTATAATAGTTTATGTGTTAAGTGAAAGTTAGTGATCTGCCATGTGTTAAACCCAGGTATTTATCTGATTTAGACTAAGGGATGCCTTCTCCGTTTTGTGGTTGCCTGCGTTTTGTGAAAATAATGGCTTCAGGATTTTTTTTTTTCACTTTTAGTTTCCTAAAAGTTTTAATTAGTTTTAGTTCAATTGTGTCGGTATGAGTCTGTGATAATGCTGTATCGTCTGCGTTCATGAATATGATTACATTACGATAACTTGGGAAGTCAGATAGAAAGAGGTTGAAAAGGGTTGGGGATAGACTGGAACCTTGAGACTTTAGGCTGAACATTTACTTATACGTAGACTTTGTGATATTCAAATATATATATTTTATTTCTTTTATTACTTTTGTTTATTGTTCATGGCTCACAGCACAATTACTTAAGGTGAATACAGACTACTCTGACGTGACGTGGGACCAAGTCATAATGCGTGGGATATAAAATCTAACACAGGGTTTTGGGCGGTTACGTTCATATTGACCTGACGTGACGTGGGATCACGAGGGATGAGGCAATCTGACGCCACACGCCATCTGACGCGTGGGAAGAATATCAAAAGTTTTAGATTTTCGTCAGATGTGGGAAGGCGTCAGAAGAGTCAGGTGGCTTTCCCTGTGGAATAGTGTGATGTTTCGCCCTTATAAATTTGTTTGTACGTAGGTATGTAGCTTGAATATCAGATAATCGGTAATCCCTGCACCCCCAAATTAAGAAATATATTTAGTGATCCTTCACCCTTATAAAATTGTTTGTATGTAGGTATGTAAATTGAGGATCAAATTTTGCGAATATCGTTTGAATTTTAATCCCCCCCCCCCCCTCTCCCACTTCCATTAAAAAAAAAAAAAAAAATCAATAAAGTGATGTTTCACGCTTATAAAATTATTGGTATGTAGGTATGCAACTTGAGTACCAAATTTTTAGAAAATCAGTTGAAATCTGACCCCCCTCCCATCGCCCCCTTCAAAAAATAAAATAAATCAATATAGTGGTGTTTCACACTTATAAAATTATTGGTATATAGGTCTGTAACTTGAATATCAAATTTTTCAAAATCAATTGAATTTCGATCCCTCCTCCCCCCTGTCGCCATCCTCGGAGAAAAAAAAAAAAATGTTTTACCCTTATAGAATTATCGGTCTGTAACTTGAATATCAAATTTTTCGAAAATCAATTGAATTTCGATCCCTCCTCCCCCCTGTCGCCACCCTCGGAGAAAAAAAAAAAAATGTTTTACCCTTATAGAATTATCGGTATGTAACTTGAATATCAAATTAAACGGAAAGCGCGTACGGAAAGCGCGGCCTCACATTTCGGCTCCACAAGTTTGACCTACATGCTTTCCTGTTTGAGGCTCTTTCCGTACGGAAAGCGTGTATGTATAAAGGCACCTATTGATAGGAAAAAGTATCAATCAATATCAAATATTACCAGACTGATGATTTTTTTTTATTTATTCTAATATATTTTATTGAAATAAGTGTACAATCTGCCTCAGTAAAGGGCAATAGGTACAGAGATAAATGTATTCATTCATACCGTATTTACAAATGCACACACACACACACAACTAATAATAATAAAAAATAAAATAAAATAAATAAATATCTTCATAAAATAAAACTAATAATTATTTACAATAATCAAAAAAAAAAAAATTGAATTAAAATTAAAATACACAAATTATTATTCATTCATACTTTATATACAATACAAACACACTCAGCCCGGGGAACCCCAAATCGAACCTATTCCCCACTTATTAGGGGTCAAGGCTAGACGCGTAGAGATCCCAGCGCTGCTCTCTCGGCTGCGTCACTGGTAATATCCAGTGGAGGCTGAGTGGGAGCGCTATGGCCACAGATACTCAGGACTTGAGTGGAGAAGCTGGTCATTACCAGAACTCCAACATAACTTTATACATTATAAAAGGTCTCGGGGCCATTGCCGTTTTAACCTTCTCGGAGGGTTATAAGGATGGTTATGACTGGATAGGGATTGAGCCAGAGGATTGGGATGATTGGATAGGTTTTGATGAAATTTAGAGAATTTTGAAGGAATGAGATCAAGGACAAAAGGTATTTTTAGGTCATTATGTAGGGTTTTATTGGTAACATAATAAGGTGCATTGACTATTGTTCGTAGGACTTTGGATTGGAAGGATTGAATACGTTTAATATTCGATTGTCTTGCTGTTCCCCACAGTTCAAGTCCGTAGGTCCAAATAGGTTTTAATAATGTTTTATATATGAGGAGTTTGTTATCAACTGAGAGATGAGAATTCCTGCCTAGTAGTCTGTAAAGTTGGCTGAATCTCCTGTTTAGTTCTTGTCTTTTTAGTCTAGTGTGAGGGTTCCAAGTCAGTCTTTTGTCAAGATGAAAGCCAAGGTAGCGTACTGTGTCGGGTATAGGTATAGGGATATTATTGAAGCGGATGGGAGGACAGGATTTGCGGCGAAGGGTAAAAGTTATATGATTGCATTTGGCTTCATTAACTTTTATTCTCCACTTGTTGCACCAAGCTTCAATCTGTAAAAGATGTGTTTGGAGGTTGAGGGAAGCAAGTTTAGGATCTGGATGGGATGACAGGATAGCAGTATCATCTGCAAATGTGGCTAAAAAGGTATTAGGGTCTGTTGGTATATCTGCAGTGAAGAGATTGTAGAGGACAGGACCTAGTACACTACCTTGTGGCACACCGGCATCAATAGGATAACAGTTGGAGAACTCTGAGCCACAGCGGACTCGAAAGGAGCGATTTGAGAGATAGGATCGTAGGACTAGGTATAGGGATTGGGGTAAGTGCGTCTTGAGCTTGTAGAGCAAGCCCTGGTGCCACACCCGGTCGAAAGCTTGCGCTACGTCCAGAAATGCACCAGTGCTATACTGCTTGTTTTCAAGGGCAGAAGATATATGATCAACAACACGAAGACCTTGTTGAACAGTGGAGTGACCAGTCCGGAATCCAAATTGGTGGGAAGGGATGCTTTGGGATTCGAGTATAGGAAGGATTCGTTTTAAAAGGATTTTTTCAAAGATTTTTGAAAGGATGGGAAGAAGACTTATAGGTCTATATGATGAGGTTTTGTTGGGAGGTTTGCCTGGTTTTAGGAACAGAACAATGATGGAGTGTTTCCATATCAGAGGAAAGTGGTTTGTGCGAAGGATACAATTATAAATATAAGTGAGGAATATGATCGCTGTTTGAGGAAGTTGCCGGAGGATCTGGGTGGTGAGAAGATCATATCCAGGTGATTTGCGGAGTTTCAACTTTTTTAAAAGGAATTTGACCTCAGAGGGGTTAACAGCTTTAGGAGGTAAGGAGAGGGGGATTGATGAAGTGAGGAATTGATGAACTTTAGCAGTGTGGGAGGGGATTTGTTCGGAATGGGGAATAAATGTACTGGAGAGGTACTTGGCAAACTCTTCTGCTCTGTTCTCATCTGAGGCAGCCCAGGATCCATCTTCACGTCGGAGAGGATGGGAAATATTGTGATATTTGAGGATTTTTTTTGTTGCATTCCAGAGAGAATTGTCTGAGGTAGAAAGGGAGGAGAGATATGAGTTGTAGGATTGAGATCTAAAGGAAGCCAATTTCTTTTTAACTAATTTGGTATAGTGGTTATATGTTCTCCGATCGTCAGGATGCCTGGTAGTTTGCCATAGGGATCTGGAATGACGTTTGGTTTGGATAAGATCTATTAGCTCTTGTGGTAGAGGATTTTTTATATGGTTTTTATAAGAAGGTTGGGGGAAAGATGAATTCCAAGCAGCTTGTTGAATCAAATTCGTAAAGGAGTTGGCAGCATCATCTAGTTCTTGGGGTGTTTTCAGGGACACTCTGAGGTCAATGGAATCGGTTAGTTTTTTTGACGAAAGAGGTTCCAGTTTATTGGGCCTCTAATAAATGATGGGGGAGGAAGTTTGGGTATCGGTGATAGGGATAGGGTGAGGCTTAGAGGACTGTGATCAGAGGAGAGGTTGTCTAGGCGTTTTTTATGGAGTGATTGATAGCACCTAGACCTGTGAAAATGAAAAAATCAAGGAGGTCAGGATTACGAGTAGGATCTGTTGGCCAGTAGGTAGGAGAGCAGGGAGAAATGTAGTGGCAGTGGAATAGACTGATGATTATAACAGATATTTATGATCTAAATTAGGTTATAGTTTTTGTCATTCTGTAATAGCACTTAAACCGCTCTTCATCTTCTATTAATTGAGGCATTAAATTTTGGAACTCCCCGAATTCGTCTCGCTCCATGTTGATCCTATGATGGACCCATTCTCTAGACGAGTAAATGGATGCAATACACAAAGCAGCCATTTCTTCTTCTTCTTCCAGCATGTCAAAAACACGGAATAAAGTCATGGTTGGAGGTTCAATACAAACTGTCGGGAAACGCAATGGGCACGAAGGAGTTGCTATACGTCAGGCCAATGTGAACACCGCTTTATATCTGACGTGGTCCCACGATGCCTGATAAGACGTGGGATCACGTAACGTCAGAGTAGTCTGTGCTTAGCTTTACAGCCATTGGTAATGGCAGATTTTAATTTGTTGTCAAAATAAATGTATTAATTCAAAAAAAATATTCTAGTCCTGAAATTTTTATTAGGATTATGAAACCAATTTATAACGCCTGTAAGTTATTTTTACATGTATTGTATACTGCCTGACTCCGCGTGAAAACATTTTTTTTCACTTGTGTGCTTTAGAGACCGCCGAAACCAACCTGGTCCAGCTATGTTTGTCCAGGGATATCGTTTTCCAATATGGTGGATGTAGCTTTGTGGAGTCTTTGTTTATTTTGTCTTTCCATTTGGTTCCTCATTTCCCCCTCCTGCCTCTGGCCGAGTACTGCGGCATTTACAATTTTGAAGGGAACGGACTACTTCAAGCTTACTTTTATTTCACCATGAGAAGAACCTCATTCCATCATATAAAATTCACTGATGTTTACTTATGTGATTTATAAAATAACTGAACAGCACAACTAATTTTATCTTCAAAAATAATCAATCTATTTTGGAATTATACTCCTCAATGAATATATTCAGCATTTCTCTAGATGTTTCGGGGAAAATTGTTTTCCATCTTCAGGATCAACCTATAAAACTATTCAACTATCAACTAACTATTGATATACAGGGTGAGTATCTCTTAGTGTTAAAAAAAAAAAAAAAAAAAAAAAAAAAAAAAAATGGGTGAAACTAAATCAAAAATGTGGCAAAATGCCGCAGACCTCACCTTTCTATTACAATCCGATGTAGATATACGATAAATCAAAGACTATTTTGAGGAAACCACGTTTTTTTTTCTTAAAAGCTGTAATATCTCCATTTTGTTTAAACATTTTGCAAATTTTGACCACAGTTTTCGGATTTAGCATTAAATTTTCTATAATAGCTGAGTATCTGTAACCTTGAATTTTACAAACTTGGCATCTAAAAAACAGCTTGATCTTCACCTTATTTGGGGAAGTCACAATGTCTTATATTACTTCAACGCTCATCGTTCTTCGAAAAAACTATCCACAAAACGTTAAATCTCACAAAAACATGCAAATTCCATCAGCTTTCGAATGATATGTTAAACGTAATGATTTTGTTTCAATTTCATGGAGAAATTCATTTTTGAAATCGAAAAAACATGGTGTTCTCATTTGGCATACAAACAGTTTCTTGAGTAAATAAAAATTTATGACAATCCCTTTATGAAAATGTGCATTTTAAACATAATAAACTCTTCATTGGAATAAAAAGCAAAGAAAAAAAATTATTGTTTAATAGAAAATAAATGAAAACTGTCAATAAAGCGACACCAGATCAGAGGATCTTATGTTATTACATTTATCTATTTACTATTATTATTTAGGATTTATTTTATTAGATTTTCAATGTAATGTTTAAAATCCAATGATAATGAACATAGACCTCAATATTGTCCTTAGCTTCTAAATGCAGATTGTGTTGAAGAATTAGAAGAATCTACTTTCTGCTTTATGGATAAGTAGAAATGTCTTTCACTGTGAAAACAGACTCGTCTGTCTATAAAATACACCTCAAAAAGTTGTATTCTTCAACATCATCTACATTCAGAAGCCATATCATTGGGTTTTAAACCTTGCATTGAAAATCTAATAAAATATATCCTAAATAACAATAATATATAAATAAATGTAATAACATAAAAAGAGTTTATTATGTTTAAAATGCTTATTTCCATTAAGCGATTATCATAATGTCTTATTCACACAAGTAACTGATTTGTATGCGAAATTAAAACACCATGTTTTTTTTTTTCCGCTTTTAAAAGTAAATTTCTCCATGAAATCGATATAGTTTTGATCATACCATAAGAAAGCTGGTTAAATTTTCAAGTTTTTGTGAGATTTGCTGTTTTCTGGGTAGTTTTTTCGAAAAACGGTGAGTGTTGAAGTATAATAAGACATTGTAACTTCCCTAAATAAGGTGAAGATCAAGCTGTTCTTTAGGTCACAAGTTTGTAAAATTCAAGGTTACATGTAATCTGCTCTTATAGGAAATTTAATACTAAATCAGAAAATGTGGTTAGATGTAATTATTATAAAAAATTTATATTCAATATTATTAGAGCTATTTAATTATTAAAAATGTGTTACACTTCTCATGCCTAAATCTACAATCAAACGTTTACATATTTTACTAAATTGGAGTACTATAAGTTTTTCAAATTTAGAAAAAAACTCTGTGAATAGGTAAATTAAATTATTAATAATACATAATATTAATAGATATAAATATGCATTGATTATATGTTAAATATTAATAGTTACTTGTCAGTGTAAATGTTTCAGAGGTTGATCCTGTAGATGGGAAACAATTTCTCTCAAAAATCTATTAATAATATTTACAAATAATGCCAAAAAGACTATTATATACATATATTTGCATAAGAAAAGTGTTTCTTTATGCATGGTTATAGAAGCATAAATTACATATTTATAACATAAAGTTGTAAATATAAATAAATAGCAAACAAATGATAATTAAAAGGATCAAATTACTTAAATTAACATTTTAATTAAATGAAAAACTTATGATTATTCGAAATAAACAAAGTTGGCACATCCATGCCAAAAAAAGGAAAAAAAACATTGAAGGAATTCGTAATCTTAAAATTCTCATATTTGAAATTAATTTGTAATTTAGCAATATAAATTTGGTTTTCAGTATTTGAAATTTAGTTGATAAATTATCTATTCTCCAGTTGGAAAGCTTGAAAACTTTACGGATATTATCAGAAAGCAACCTACCCTAAAAGAGCAAGTGTGTCTTCTCCAAAGGCCGAATTATGCGAATTAAGTTTAAAAACAATTTTCGCTTCACTTCACCGTGATCCCTTTAAATGACAACCGAATTCTCATTCTCAATTTACATGATATTACCTTTTACAAGTTTGATGACCTGAGGGCAATATTGCGATTGTCGGATGAGTTCTTATGTAAATCTCCCGCTACCCCCTCCCACCCAGACCGCAGGTACCCAGTTATGGAAAGTACTCGTAACTTAACATCAAAGCGCGATTGAAGGCGCCATAATCCCTTAAACTTAATGGGAATTAGTCGAGTTAAGCAGACTTGGAAGTCCTTTGGTAAATATGTATATATTCACGTCAAAGAACGTTCTTGCTAATTTATAAAGCCACTTTTAAAACTTCGGATAACTCAAATTAAGTGTATACATTAATAATTTGCAAACGATATCGAACCACTGCTCCACTTCTGTTCCCTCCAAAATACTTATCTATCGATTGCTACGTTATTTCTATTTCTATTATTCTCATTTATTCCCACACAAACAATAAATCCATGTTGAAACTGATTGATGATTAGGATTGATGAATTAAATGCCACTCCTATTGAGATTATTTTATTTGAAAACTAGTTTCGAATGCTAAACATTCATCTTCAGTTCTAAAACATACAATAAAATGTTGTATGTTTTAGAACTGAAGATGAATGTTTAGCATTCGAAACTAGTTTTCAAATAAAATAATCTCAATAGAAGTGGCATTTAATTCATCAATCCTAATTGTATTGATCCTTCTATATCATCATGCGTACCTCAAGTGATGTTAAATTGTTACACCTTCTCATAATTAAGAAGTGAAAATAAAACTATATTAAAATATAAAACTGTTGAATGATTCAGATCTTCCAGGATATCACGATTTTTTTTTGGCCGTCACGTTCAACTAAGTTTTTCGTTATATGTGGAATGAAAACCAACGCCAAAAGATCTCTCGTTCCGTTCCCTCGGAGTAGTAGAGTATAGATTGCATTTCTGGTTTTGTTCCACCCAAGGTCGTTTCGACTGCTTTGTTGCGTTGATCCTACATCTCTTGATCCCCCCCCCCGCCATCGCCCCACCACCTCGCGCATTGTCATCTTCAAAATAAACCGCTTTCTTTGAAATTTTCTATTTTAGTGAAAGAGCTCGGATTCTTCTTTCGGATTCAGTGAAATGAACCACACAAGATTTTACTGCATATGTAATTAAATGATTTTTTTTTCGCTATTTGTTCAAAAGCTAATGTAGCTGTCACAAGAATTTATTTCTCATTGTTTTATCGGAACCAATCGAATTGGAAAATTCTCGCTCCATTGTGCACTAAACTGGAGCCAACTTTTTTCCAAAAAAAAATAAAAAATTCATGTTGAATAAAACTATTTCAAAAGTATAAATCTTTTAATAAGTATACTTAGCTATTAAAATCTTCTTAATATTATAGTGTTTTTAATTTTTTTTAATTATAAAATAGGAGAAGGTTAACAGTTCGAAGTCACAAGGAATGGAACAAAAATGCATGGTAGGTAGGTTGTAGGTTAGTCGAACTGACGTGGAACGAAAAGTTGAAGATATAAAAAAAATATCATTATAGTAAAATCATCATCATCATCATTATAGTAAAATATCATTCCACATTTAACTCGGAACGGCCCTTCACTAGTATGTAGTAGTTAGTCAAACTGACGTGGAACGAAAGTGAAACGGAACGAAAATTGGAACTGGTTCCAATAGTGGGACAGAACGTCAAATATCATTCCACTTATAAGTCGGGACTAATCAATAACCACCTCCTATTGTAATAGGAAATAAATTCGCTCCACTAGAGGTGCTTAATGTGTTTAAAAGAAAATCTATAAACAACATATTTATCAGGCCATGAGCTGGCGGAATCAGAATAGATTCCTAAAACGAACAGAAACATGCCCGAGTCATATCGCTATTCAAAAATATCAATTTCTCCAACCACACATCTGCACAAAAGGGATCAGCACGACTGTGTTAAGCTAGTGAAGCGTACTGGTTTCAGATCTGCCAGGATCTCTCGATTTTTTGCGGCCGAAGGTCTTCCTTGGCCACAGTTCTATAGATTTTTTTAAAACAACTGCTCATAAAAAGACTCTCTGCTAAAAGCATAATTATTTAAGGCGGACGATTTCGTTGAGTTTATCATTCTATTTGTCTTATTTTACACTAAACGTACCATCATGTTTAAATAATTCTACCACAATATCACGGTGAAAAACAATAATGAAAGAGGAGTGGATATCGAAAAATCACTAATGATATATATTTAAATAAAAGTAGTAAGGTCAAAATAGCAAAGTAATGAATGTTGTTTCCAAACACTTCTGCCAAAAAGTCCGAAATGGGCAATTCGACCCGTCATGGCAGGTATAGTGTTAAATAAATTTGTTTGTATATTAGACTGGTACTATGTCGAAATGTTTTGTATTAAAGTTTTAGTAAAATATTGTTAATTAAACAGTAATATTGTAATAAAGCCTTAAATGTTTAGCTCGTTAGATGTTGGATATAATTAAACTGATGTCTGTGCACCAGAATACACAAGAGTAAAGGGACGGAACCCACACCCTTGAGTCAAGGCCTTCTTCCCCCCCCCCCCAGAGCAGGGGTGCCAAGGGCCAATTTAGTTATGTTTAATGGAGTCCGACTGTTCCTGACTCTCTGTGCTGGTGAAGGTTGGCAGCATTGCTTTCCTGGCATTGACATTCACTGCCTTTGTTCAGTTTGTATTCTCAGAACACTCGTAAGATAATATACTCAGAAATAAGGTTTCTCATACGCGTTATCAAATTCTCTATTCTTCGTAGCTAATTTAGCATTTATCTGGCACAATTTATTTTAAGATATTTTATATATGATTATTCTATAAATGGCGTTTTGTGTTCTATTTTACAAAATGTATAGTTGGCTGTAAAATTTATTTTAAGATTTAACCCTAACTACTTCAACATTTACCAGACAAACGTTCAAAGCTCCCAATTAAATACAAAATATTAATTTACATGGCTGTGATTAGACCTATCTGGACGCACGGGGGTGAGCTTAGGGGCTCCACTAAACCATCCAATTCATCTCATATCCAATCCTTACAATCCAAAATCCTTCGAAATATTCTCAATGCTCCTTACTTTGTGACCAGTAAACTTATCCATAAAGATCTTATTGTTCCATAGTAAACTCCATTACATTCTGATCTACTAGTCTCTCAACTTTCATTCTATTCCTGATAATCCAACGAGGCGTCTAAAAAGAAGATGGCCGAGAGACCTTCTAGTGTAGATTTTTATTATATTATGTAGCTCTTCACATATTATTTACAAGTCATTGTAATAATTTCCTCAAGTTTACTTATTATATATATTTACACAGTTGTAAATATCTATAAATAGTTTTTAAAAAATCCAATTATCCAAATTAAAATTATTTAAGAATGTCATTAGTGATTTAAATATTCTTTTTGAAATTTTTGGGATGGGCGTTAGTTCCGTGGTTGAGACACTCGGCTACCAAGTTCCCGGGTCCGAGTTTGAGACCGGCAGAAGGTAAATAAATTTATTTTATGTTATTTCAACTGAGGATTGACTTCGAGTTCGGTAGATCTTCCTAGGGTACACCCTGCCCATATAAAGCTGACGGAAAAACCTGGTGGTTAAGCGCAATTTTGACCAAGTCTCCTCCTTTCACAACTGCTTACCCAGCAACAGTTAGTACTCAGCCTAAAAGACCCTTCATGGATTATAGTGGTACGGTTTTTATTTATTTTTCAACAAAAAAGTGATGATTTTCATATTGTTCACTAGATCTGCTATATTGAAGTATTTTGGTGAAAGAACCATCGGGATACAATTTATTAAAGTCGAAGTACAAAATAAGTTTCACCACATTTTTAATTTTTTTTTTTTTTTTTTTTTTTTTTTTTTTTTTTTTTTTTTTTTTTTTTTTTTATTGCTTATAGGTCCCATTGAACAAAACTCATAAGTATGTACCGATTTTTTATTTTTTATTTTTTATTTGACCCTAAAAGAAATTGATCAAAATCGGTACTTAATTTTTATAGTGAATAACTACTAAAAATTACTATATAGACATAGCTTTCGACTTCCCTCTCCGTAGTATTTGCATTTAGGAGAAAACTATAAGAATTATGCATTTGTGATGTTATTTGAGAGACTACTTAGTCAAAAAAAAAAATGTATTAAATAATCAGAACAATCGACTCCTGATGTACACTATTTTTGACTTTTCATAATTTTTTGATTTTTGATTTTCCAAAAGCAACAAGTTTAGGATTCGACTTTAGACAGCTGTTCAACAAGAGTCGCAATGAATCAACTGATTCTTCTTTCTGTTGCAGACCGAGCGCTCAATTTGAGTCCCTCTGTGGACTCCAAACTTCGGTACCCCGGTAAGTCAATGTCAATTACCTAAGATTTGTCTTTGTTCTAGCTTCATCTCTCACTGCTTTTCGTATCTGTATGCTTCATTGTCTTGTGTGTTTTATGAATTTGAAAAAAAAAAAAAACTTTATTCTTTCTTAATTTCTTGCTTTCGATGATATTTGAATTTCGAATGTTTAGTTTGATAAGTTTGAGTTCGATCTCTCCTTTCCCTTTTATGTCGAAAACTAAACGGTTTTGAATTGTATTGAAGCTTTTATTGACGTGTTTTAATTGAATGCACGATGCATGAGAATTTAAGGAACGTATGCATGTCATGTTTTTAATTAAATTTTTATAATTACCTGTCAGGAAAAATAAAATCATACGTTTCAATAAACATGTAATATCTTTATTTAAAAAAGAAAAAAAAAAAGTTCGTTTCATTCTTGATATTTGTTTTTCAATTTCAATAATAATTTTAAAACGAATGTTATTCCAGATTGGCGTGGGTTGGTCCTGGTTCGAAATACTTTTAACTCTCACAACGTTAGACAAAACATATTCTGAAAACGACAGGTTCTGAAACTATATCAGTTAATTAAACTTTTTTCCCAGAATCATGTGAAGTACTCGGAATAGCATTTTAAGTAAATGATTGACGTTAAAAAAAGAAAAAAAAAATGCATTAACTATGGCTGCAGAAGGATTTCCTGGAAACATATTTCAGATACAAGTTTTCCCTTGAGATAAAAGATTCAATCTTCCACCATAATCAATTTTAATCCCGCATCTAAATTTAGAAAATCGATTGGCTTATTTTTCTACCCATCCTACAAAGATATTTTTTTATAATATTTTTAACTGTAACTAGAAATTCACTCCATTTAAAAGTAAATGCAGGTAATTTAGCAAAAAAAAAAAAAAAAAAAAAAATTAAGAATCTATTTCTGCTGAAGAAGATATATAAATATCGGTATATTCTACGTTCCACGGGCATTTTAACCGATACGCGTATTATCTGCGACCTGTATTGAAAAAGAAAACCTACAGTATCAGATTTTTTAAAAATTATTATTGCCAACAGAACAACAGAGTACTTTAGCAGGTTTATAATCAAACGTTACGGCAAAACATCTAATAGAGGAAAAGGTGTAAATATGGGCACCCTCTTTTGTTTTTGATTTAAAGTTACTTTCAACTTGAAAAATTCTAGAATTTGTCTTTCATCAACAACTATGATAAGTTTCCTTAGTGCGAGAAGGCAAAACAATTATTGACATCAATTATTTCATTTCGAAAACGACGATTTACAAAAGGCTTTCAAAATAGCTCAAGAATAAATGGGGAGCAAATTTAAAAACAGAATAAAATAATTATGCAATCATAACTGGCTCTTTCAGCCCCGGCACAATTTAATTTCCACATTTGGCACGTAACCCATTTTATCAACACCCCTTCCCAAGTGTCTTCGGAGAACTTTTCATCATAAAAGATGCAAGTTGCATCGCTTGAGTATGGTTTGTCCCCACCGTTAACATCTAAATTGGTATCATCATCGCTGTCAACAAGGGGAGGGTCATGGTTGTATTATGAGTCCGATGATGAATCGTATCGTTGCGTGGGAGTAATTTTCTTCACTTTTTAGGCCCTTTCGTTTTCCCACCCCTGCACCCTGGACGGCCTCTTACCCCGGGAAAACTCTAGGACGTCTTCTTGAAAGCACTTTTATCAACCAACTTGGTCAGCTGATCCTTGAATGGTTATTCGATAATCTTGCTGCTTTGCGTCCACCAGTGGTAATTCTCTTCTTAATGTTGGGAACACGAGATATGTCGAACTGAAGAGAGTTAACTTGAAGTTCTTGAAGTGTTTGAGGATGAGGCATTTATACCAAGAAAGGGTGCCCATATTTACACCAACCCCACCTAAGAAAGATGGCTACAACCACGTGTAACCTAAAAGGGCGTGACTAAAGGTGTGCCAAAAAGTAGGTTAAGATTCCATCCACTTTCCGGTTTTCATTTTGAAATTGCTTTTAAATAAACAGAAGTACATGAAAAGAAAACGATTTCACATGCCTCTAAAACGTTTGCAGTACAGAATAAACATCGATATGCACAACTACTCACGCTGCATCCACACTGGTTGAAAGGATGGTTCCAACTGCTCACTATCTTATATTAGCAAATGGTTCCATCGGCAGTCGGTCATCAATATCTACCATAGCCACTAGGGAGGTGTGACCATATTCACACCTGTACCCGTTTTTTACACCTTTTCCTCTACAGTTTATGGAAACATAAGCAATATTTGTAAATCGTGATTGATTTTTAGATCTTTATAGTAAATAACAAATATTTTTAAAAATGTGCTGATTTGTTTCCTTTTTTCTTTATTTAATTTTTTTTTTTTTACTGATTATTCGTGTTTGTCTAGTTCCCGGAAACTTCATGTTTTTCAATGATTCCAACTTCAAAGCTGACTAACAAACGTACATTACAACCTCATTTAATAATAAAATAATTTTTTTATAAATTTCTGTATTTATTTATTTTTTGATCCTATATGTACTTAGGTTCACGAAACATCATTTATCGTATGACATTATGATATTTTCACTTTTCAGATATTAATTTTTATTTTCTTTTAGAATTTAAAGGGTTTTCGTAACTGGATATAATTATAGAAAATTTGTTTTTTCTTACTTTAAACATAGCAGAATGATACTAAAACTTTTTAAAATAAGGGCGAAAATGTTAGTATTTCGCTCTCCGTATTGATAATAGAAAAATAAATTGAATATTAACAGTCGTCCATGAATATTAACAATTTAATGATGGATATGATCGAATACTTTAAAATTAATTTCAGAGGTATAAGTTATAATTAAATTTTAAATAAAATTCTCAATTTCCGAAATAAATATCAATGCTGGCTGTCAAAAAAGAAACACGTACACCAGAAATAAATTTTCCAAATTTCAAATTAAACAATCATAATACTAATTAAGTAAAATGCAATTAATATTCTTTTACAATTTATAATAATATTCTCACGATTTGATCAAAAACTATTTATTATTTCTGCATACATTTGTTCACTAATTGTTACTTTTCTATGTATGTTGCTAGTATTTTTGTCTTTTTCATGTTTTTGTTACTTAATATTTAATTCAAGTTCCTATTAAGTATCATAGTTTGTCCTGTTATTTAACTATGTTCTTATATGTAGAGTATTATTGTTGTTTTACATTTTTTATATTTTGTCATTAAGCATGCTGCATAAGTTCTAAAGTTTTGGTTATACTAAATTAAGATACATTTTTAAAATTATTGTATGCTCATACTCGATGTCTTAACAACTTTTCAAACACATTTATTTTTTCAGAAGTGAAATTAGAAAAATACTTTTAAACTTTTGAACTCATATCAAGTTTTTTCAGTCCATGAGTCTAGCAATGATTTTTTCTAATACACTTCAGAATGTGTATACCTCAGAGGATTTCAAGGCTTTTTTTTTTTTTTTTTTTTTTTTTTTTTTCAAAGGAATAGAACTATTTTCCTCATTTTCATTTTTATTTTGTTTCTATTAACTATAAGATAAGTGCTTTAATTTTAAGAGAAAAATAATTTTTACAGTGCCATTAATTAACTGATTAAACAAATCATTACCACTATTTTTGTGGCACTATAAAAATTCGGGTAGCCTAACAAATCCGTTTTGTACCAGATTTTACAATAGAAAATATGCAGATAAATAAATGGAAACATATTTGATCATATTGAATTTCGGTACTACTATCGACAAGGCGCTCCAGCCTCTTCACACGCCCAAAATACCTTTTATTGATTCCAATCTGATTTTACCTTTTATTGATTCTAATCTAAACTCTAAATATATGTTCAAGCTATCACCTTCTGCTACACATTATCATATAAAAATGAGAAATAACCGTGGAAATAAGAAATTAACAGAATATATAACACTAAATCAATGTTGAATTAATATTATAGTAAGTCAGAATTAATATAATACTAAATAATAAGTAATGTTAACTGCTGATAAACTTTCTGACTGTAGGGAAATGGATATAACAAATTACATACATTAAAAGAAATCCATGTTGAAAGTTATGTTGTTAATTTCTGCTATATTTTCTCAAATTAAGGAAGTGGAAATATCTAAATATGAAGACTAATAAACTTGATCACATTTCTTTTACTCACAAGACAATAAGTAATATGGATAACAAAGAATCCATTCATAAAATATGAGTAAAGAATCGATCTCGAGGAGCGCCTCGTCGATAGTAGTACCTTAATTATTACTCCTTCATTAATTTCTGTCATTTCAGTTACATTTTAGGATGGAAACGTAATGAAGGATTAATAATAGGTGTATGAAGATACTGACATTAATGGTTATTAGCTTTAGGGTTTAGATATAACTTATTTTTATATCTATAATACAACATCTTTCTTGGAATAATCATATTTCCCAAATCGCGAGGAAATCTATTTTTATTCTTAAGCAACTTTTCCATTACCGTGATTCATGACTGCTAAGTACTCGACAACTTTTGGTATCATCTCTCGTTTTTTTTTTTTCCCAACTTTGACTACGGATGCATAGTATATGGAGGACTATCTAGTGAACTTGAAATGAGATATAAAAGACTAATGAACTGATTTATTTGTGGGATTTCTAGACGTCACATATTTCACAGGTATTCTGAAATTGGGTGGCTTTACCCCAGTTTCCGACGTCAATACTTCCTAGGTGCACTCATATTTCAATCCTTGGAAATAAAAAAACACCTATATTCATGACTCTGCGCTCCTCCATCCACCTTTTAATACAAGAACCCGACCGATCAATCTGTACACTTCTGCGCATAGAACTGCATCTTTCGAAAAATCCTTTATAATCCGCTATTCCTCTTTATGGAATTCATTGCCCATCTCCATTCTTACTTCCTTTAAACATCATCTATTTCTTTACCTCCTGGATTTTAGATCTTCTGAGCAAATGAAAAACATGAATATGTTCTATACATTATAATAGTATGCATAAGATGTATCCTTTTCATTTTTTAGCTCATAATCCAATGTATTGCGCTCATTTGTTATTCTAAGGGGACAAGTTGTCGCAGAATAAAGTTCATTTTTTTCCCCTTCTTCTTTTGAAAATTTTAAATAAGGACTATCAGAAGTGAGAAATAATTATGTGTAATTTGTTTGTTTCAATAATTTCCACAAATTTATTAATGTATTAATTGATAGGCATGTAATTAATCGTTAGTTTCATTCAATTCCTAAGTTCAATATTAACTTTAGTAAGTCAGTGGATAGACTAGTAAAAAACTTGACTTTTTCTATTGTCTTATAAATAAATTAATTTGATAAAAACGTAGCCCAATCCCTCCTCTCTGTTTAAGTAACAACTTATTGTGTAATGCGGATAATTTCGCGTATTAATGATACGATTAAAGCTGCATTAAAGCATTGAAATCGAATCATAACCTGAAAATAATACTCTGAAAGGGGAGTCTATTATTGGCTTAATTCGCTTTTAAATATCAATGCCATGGTGCTTATACAAACCGGCCGATTTCAGCTTTGAAGCCGGAATAAAACAGAAATGAGATTAGCCCCAGCGGATTCGCAAACCTATTATATCCGGACAAAAGGTCAATTTCGGGGGTCGCTCCAGAGACAAACCCTCCCGAAATGGGAATGATTTTATCGCATTCTTAAGGGAGGATAAAAATCTAATTCGTGGATAATGGAATTTTCCGCTAAAGCTTTGATCGACTTGGCTTGATTATTGGTTTAGGGGGAGTGTCATAGCCCATCCCTTACCTTGTTTCCCGTCGATTTTTTTTTTTCAAATAATGGCGTTTTCATTCAGAGGTAATTGCTTTGGAAAAAATCGATTTCGTAATAACTTCAACTTTTAAGCTGGCGAAGTAATAATATATGAAGTTTATAAAACAAGCAAAAAAAAAAAAAAAATATATATATATATATATATATATATATATATATATATATATATAATATAATATATATATATTAAATATAAGCTGAAATATACAGAGTGAGTACCTCTTAGTGTAAAAAAACAAACAAACTAGATCAAAAATGGAAACAAATATCGCAGAACTTACCTTCCTATTCCAATTCGTTGCAGATATACGACAATTCAAAAACTTTCTTTGAAGAAAACACAATTTTTACTATAAAACATGTAATATCTCCATTTTGTTTAAGTATTTTTCAAATTTTACCATATTTTCGGATTTAGCATTAAATTTCCCTATAAGAGCAGATTACATGTAACCTTGAATTTTACAAACTTGGGACCTAAGAACAGTTTGATCTTCAGCTTATGTAGGGAAGTTACAATGTCTTATAGTAACGCTTACTGTTTTTTTTGAAAACACGATCCACAAAACTGTAAATCTCCCAAAAACTTGCAATTTTAACCAGCTGAGATATGGCATGATCAAATTAATGATCCGTATTGATTTAATTGAGAAATTCACATTTAAAACCGGAAAAACATGGTGTTTTCATTAGGCATACAGATCAGTTACTTGTATAAAAAAGACATTATGATAATCGCTTTATGGGAATATGTATTTTAATCATAATTAACTCTTCATTGGAATGAAAAGCAAAGAAAAAATTTATTTTTTAATAGAAAATAAATAAAAACTGTCATAAAGTGACTGTACCTTTTTGCATTAAGAGTTATTCACCCATATAAATAAAATTAAATAGAAAATAATAATAGAAAAAAATTAAATTAAATTAAAATTCCCAGACACTCTAGTCAAACGTTCAAATCTCCCGATTCACTACAAAAAACTTTCCTATATAACGATTATCAGACCTGTTTGGACTTACGGTATAGTGTTATGGAGATCCACCAAACCGCTTATTTACTAGTTTTATTTGTGATAAAATTGTAAATTTTTATTAATAAAAGAATTTTAAAGAAATAATAAAGAAAATATTTAAAATTAAAAGTTAAAAATACCATAATTTTTTTATAATACCGCTCCCAATTAGTTACAAAAGATTTATTTAAATTACTGTGATTAGAACTTTTGGGACGTACTGAGTTGATCTTTGGGACTCCACTAAATCTTCCAATTCATCTCGTATCCAATCCTTTAAATCCTTCGAAAAATCCTAAATGCTCCACACTATGTCACCAATAACATTATCCATAAAGATCTTAATGTTCCATATGCTGCTGAGTTAGCCCAAACCAGATAATAATCCTTTCATAGTAAGCTCCACAATCACTCAAATCCGTTAGTTTCTCAACTTGCTTCCCACTCCCGATAATCCTCTGAGGTGTCTGAAAAGAAAGATGGCCTAAAGATCTTCTAGTGTAGAGTTTTTATTGAAGTGCTACTGATGAGTAGTTTTTTTTAAGTTTTTACATGTTATTGTAATCGTTATCAACACTTTTAGTTGATGTATATATTTTTTACAGTTGTGAAAATCAATAAATTGATATATATAAAGGAAATATTTGGATAAGTTTAAAAACAAAGAGTCACAAATGTAAGTAGATTTAGCGGTAGAGTCAAGAATTTGGAAGTGTTTCAAGTGAAGGCCTAAAATAAGTGGACGATCTTCAGTAGTAGATCAAAGGAACCAGGCCAGCGAACGCATGAGGGAGTATTGAAAAACAGAGGAAACTCCAGACAAAGGAAAGAAAAATAAGGTTGCAGCGTGATAGGGTCAATTCGCTTGTAATAATATAACTTTAACGCTAAAATATTTAGTTGCCAAACTAACTGTTAGTTCGCTAATTGAATGGTTTAATTTTGTCATAGATTTGTATTCGTTAACTTTCTATCTTGTATTTAGAAGAATAACCTCGAGTATTATATTTAACTTGAACACTAGACAACACGGGCATCTTCACTCACTAAACCTGAGGAGCTTAATGGTACAGTGGTAGTTTAGTTAATATTTGCGCAGGCAGCCAATCTCATTAAAACTTTGGGCGAGTACTTCCGAGCAAGTGTAGCCAACATTGCTAGACATGATAGCATAGTCCGCCTTCTTCCAACTTTCAGGAATGAATACAATTTCGTTCTAATAATCTTTACTCTCATAATACTTTTACAGTATCTTATTTCATAACAATATCCGAATCTAAAATTAGACATTCAACAGTAGACTTTCTTAAGAGGAAGGCATGTGTTTATTATTTTAAAATAATCATCCTCTTTTGTTTCCTAAACCTCTCTGGTACGCATAACAAACCTTGAAGATTCAAGTTAGTGGAGAAGCATCCTCTTTAATAGAGAAGAGTGCCCAAAACCGGACCCATGTTTTGTTTTTGATTTTTAAAAAATAGGAAATAATAAAAAATTACGTTTAGAAAATCTAATTAAAAATTAGTGGATAAAAAATTTTTTTTTTTATAAAATCTTACACTTTCTCAATTTGTGATAAAGGTTCCAAAATCGGACCCCTTGCAAAAATAATCAAAATTTTAAGAATCGTATTAAACCAAAGAATATTCAATCTAGTTTTAAATTCAAGTATAGTATAAAAACCAGAATACAATATAATACAATACAATGAAGATTTTATTCTCAAAAAATGTAAATAATATATTTAAACAGAAACACAATTTAATTCCTTATCGGCAATAATCGCAGATGTACACATCTTTTTCAACTCCAGCACAATCCACATGGGCCCACAGTGAGCACATTGGGATGTTCCATTGCAAGGCACTAGCGAACCAGCTTTTCTTCAAGATCATTACCCAAAACTGTATGTTTGCCTCAATTTTTTTTTTTTTTTTTTTTTCTGCCTCTTCAGGTGTACCGTACTTCATGTTGGACAGCCTCATGAGCCTTGTTTTCGGAACATTAAAATATTTACTGGCCTTCTTCCACTACATCTTCTTTTTCCGAATTGCTTCAATTAATTTCGTCATTTTAGAAGGAATCCACTTTCTTTTGTCAGTATTTCCCATAATCCTTTTGAAATCAGAAACGAAATTTCAAAAGAATAAGCGTATATACAGATTTAGGAAACTTTTAACATCAACAAATAAGGGATCCGGTTTGCGCAACTAAAGCCAACAGTTTGTTAACTTGATAAATTTTAAAATAAAGATCTAAATGAAATGGTTTAATGATACCTTGCCATTTAAGAATATACATAGATATAAAGGGTTACCTATGGATATCTTAACGGATTTTTCTTAATTATGGAAAAATAACGAAAATTTTTCTACTATCAAAATATGTTATGGCGAACTGATAAGCGACAGGTTAAGTGGGCGATAAGTGCGCTCCACAACATATCGGTAGTTGCCTAAACTACTGTTTACAATCGGCCACGATACAGTTCAAAAGAACGCAGTGTCAGAAGACCAGGGGTTCACTTTAGGGGGAGGAGTCCGATATAGGGCACTTTCTTCTAATACCACTCTTCCTTTTAATAATATTTTTTTTATTTTTGTAGAACAGGTACTCTGTTTTCGTTCTGACAAGCGATTAACGTGTAATGCTTCTTTGCTACAAAAATAACTTCCAACCACACCGATTTACCGATTACGTCAAAATAAACTGAACCGATGATTTAAAAATTAAAGCAACTCATTCATAAGACTTAAAAAATTCTGGAACGATATCGAACCACAGCTCCACACTTGCAGATGGATTCGGAAGCTTCACTTAAAATTTCGCATTTATCTATAAATCTTTTCTATTACCAGGCCTTTGAAAATCGAACTATAATTGACCATCCATTTCTATGATGGAAGACTGTATCCATTGTGTTATATTTTTATGTTCTTATCTTCTCTTCAAAATTTAAGCTGTAACAATATTTAACAGTTTCGACATTTCTTTAGTGTTTTTTTTTTTGTTGTTTCCATTTCCCTAATGTGAGAAAGTCTATCACAAGTTATCAACAGTAAGTATAATCTTTCCCCTTGAGAAGTAGTGTCAAAAACATAGAAATAAATCGAAAGGCAAAATTTGATAAAATGTTATTTTGGGTGGGATCGTGGATAGTTGCTCTATTCAAAAACTTTTAAAAGGCCCTTTTGGACATACATAATTGAGCTTTGGGATTTCACAAAATTATCGGATTCCTCTCGTATCCTCATGGGATCGAACAACCTCCACAAGACTTTAAATTTCTCATATTTATAAACTCCTAATATTTATTTTATTCATAGCGTGAACCATTCCTAACTTTAAAGGAACTTAAGTTTTTTCTTTTATTTTTTTTTATAAGTAAATAACGTTTTATGATTTATTTTTAGATTTAGAAGTAATGTTGTCACATTAAATATAATACCCAGATTTTAGAAAATATAAATGTGTAAAAAAGAAGTCATCAATGGAGGGGAACGAAAAGAAATCGTCTTATTTGATTACAATTAATGCAGAAGAAGTTGCATAAATAGTTTTTTTTTTTCAAATTTAAGCCCGTCTAGGAGCGCTTATGGCCAGTTCCTTTGGATGCTTTCTTTTGTTCCCAATACTTCCTGAGACCAGCCAATAGTTTTTCCTTTTTCTCTCCCTTCATGGGTTTTTGACTGGTTTTAATTTTGGGTAGTGGAGACCAAGATTTCACAATATCTCTAAATTTTAAACGATCCAACACATCAAGGTCAGAAATTCCAGCAGGATCTAAATCATTTTACACTTCATTAAGCCACAGACTTCGAGTCTTATGGCTTTTAATTAGCGAGAAGATCTTCTAGCTATGCCTTTTGTCTATTCTCAGGAGGTATTTATAAATCGTCTTATGTTTTACAGTATACAGTTTACGCAAAAATACGTGGTTTAAAAAATAACCGAATACCTATAAGAAATGTTATTTTATTCATTTATTGATGGGCTAACAATTACAGAACTTAATAAGAATCAAAAATTTCAGAGAATAGTATAAATATTGGAGGAAAATTTATCAAAATGAGGGTTATTTTGAAATAATTTGTGTTGTATGAAAGATTTAATGACTTTGGAATAGTGAGGGAATATTGTATTCATGTCGTCACATTTAATAAATTCATATTTATATCTTTGCATTTGATTCATTTCCTAGGTTGGGTTAGAAGTTTAAGCGATTGTTCCTAATTCTGAAATCCCTCAAAAAATCTCAGATGTGTCTAGCGCAAAAGAGCCAAAAAAAGAAAATGGCTTTGTGACATTTTTAGATACAATATTATAGGTGCCCCACTATAGTTTCTACTCAAGCTATATTAACCTTAGTCAAGCGGACTCGACCGAGTGAGTTGGGGTGAAGGTCTCAGCGCGATCGGTACTGAAGGTTGTGGGTTCAAATCCCAGCTGGTCGGGTTAAAATTTATTTCGTGGTGGAACCACCCTGGTTAGAATAGGGTGGTAACCTGTAAGATAACTCGTCCTTCCTGGCCTAGTTTTAGTACATAAGGACGTTATGCCCAAATAAACAAACAACCTCAGTCAAAACTTTAACTAGTATTAAAATTAATAACGACGATTATTTCTAAGAGATATGAATAAACAATTACCTTGCAAGTTTGCACTCTAAATTAGCATTCCAACTTTACTATTTATGAAATCACCTTTTTTAAATATTTTTTTCATGATTTAAACCTTTTAGTGTTGAGAAGTAGATCGAAAGGCCTCGGGCAACTTAAGCTCTTCCCCGCCCCCCTTCCCCCCTCCCCCCTCTCCCAATGCATTAATGGATTACTTACATTTAGCATACTCTCCCCTCTCAACCCCGCTCTTCGATAGCACTAAAATTCACTGAAGAAAATGTTTTTTTTCTTTAGTATATAACCCTTCTAAACTCATCTATTTTGGTTTTTTTTCAGCGATTCAATTGGCCATATATACATTAGATTCAGTTATATTGAAAGTATTGGTAAATACTTCTATCATTATGAACAATTCCACCCGATTGAGTTTTTCATTTTCACCGCTCTAAGTTCCATCCTTTTTAGGCGTTCACATCTCCATATACTTTACCATATATTAAACGTATTAGAATTATTAAAAATTTAATTAAACAAAAACAACCTTCTACATACTTTCATATTCATTCCTATCTCAATGATAGATGATTCAGAGTATTTCAGAATTTCTTCTATTCATCCATTTTTACTCAGTCTGTCAGAGTTCCTCAAGGTAGTATCCTAGGCCCCTTCCTCTACATGATGTATAGAGCTGACACTAGCAGATGACTCATCCTAGCACCGCCCTCACCACTTATGCTGATGACAAATGTTTGTTCTCAGAAATAATAATCCCATCATTGCATCCCAAACGCTATAATCTAATATTACAAACCTGCAAGAACGGCTTCAAAATTGGAGGATATACACCTAATCAATTTACAATTTCGTAAATTTAAATTTTTTGGGAAATCCCTTGCATTGCTGTGAATGTATTCATTTTATATTATAAAATTTTTTAACATAGTATCACGCGAAAAAAAATAATTTATTATTTTATTATAAATAAACATTCTCCTTTTTAGAATTTTTTTTTACTTTAAATAGTATTCATCACATTTTGTTTTATTTTATCATATTTCTTGACTAGGATGAATCCGTTTGTCTGAACTCTTTATTCGATACATAAACTGATCATTATGTAAATGCGTGCTGAAAACAATGAAGATACATAAGGATTTACAGCACTACATATATTAACATATTAGATAAAATTTTTGCAAATTAAATATAATAATTAATAATTATTAGCTAAGATACATTGAAACCTACAAAAGTGCAAAGTTTGCAATTTTATTGAAACAAAATATTGAATTATTTCCAAAATAAACTATACATCAACTTAAATTCAGCTACTATTTATTTAGTAAAGTAATAGTTTGGACCACTCTGGCCCATTTATATAGTCTTTCATTTCTTTTTCATTTATTTCACACTTACCAAAATAAATATATTTATAGATTTTTTATACTGGGGAAAGTGGGTACCCTTAATTTGGGAGAAAATTGGTTGGTGGTTGAGCGAGAATTCTGGCCATATCTCCTCCTTTCACAACCGTTGGCCCACTAATAGTACTGAACCCAAGACCCTTCATAGTACAGTTTTTTTTTGTTTGTTTTTTTAATGCTAGGAGCCCAGCAATTATGAGGAACATGTTTTTCCTTCCTTGTTGCACATGGAACAGATTTGATATCTATTGACTAGGATTTGTAATTTGTTTTTTTAATTTATTTATTTTCAAACTTATAAAATATATACGTTAAGTAAATGTGTGGAGACATAATTACGTTAATAAAAATGTAAAGTAACTACGAAAGTTATTCAATAAGTGTTGTGCATTAGAAGGTCCCTTGTCCATTTTTTTTTGAGACACCTCCGAGGGCTTAAGGCATAGTATCGGAATCAAGCAGGAGTTAGTCCTGGAGTAATCTTGTTTAGGCCAAATCACTAAAATATGTGGGACTTAAAAATCATCATGGATAAGTTTATTTATGTCATTATAAGGAGCATTAAGTATTTTACGAATTGCTTTGAATAATAGGACCTTCTCACCTCCCACCCACCGTTAGCTCACCCCTCACGGGCGGGGACTTTTATTATGTTTATTTTCTAACTACTCCCAACGAAGCCCTGAGGTCATAAATAATCGCATATTTCATGCATTCTACATCCCTCTTTCCAGCACTCGTTGACTGGACTATTTGATGGGGAGTGTTGAAGGGTGTGTTGTCAACGGTTAGTAGTGTCGGCGTCTTACCTTTGGGTTCGCTAAGCTTTTTATTTTATTTTTACTTGTTACATTGTCATTAGTAGTTATATGTTATATTTTTTGAAGTTAAATATCATTGTTATCATTAATTTTACTCTTAGGTTCCTCTCTATTATAAAGCCCTACGATTGTCTATGTTTTTATTATTTTTTTTAATACACCTTTGATAATATTATAGCATATTACTTGACTTTGTATTATTACCTCAGTTTTCCAATATGTCACATATTCAAAACCCCAAACCGACCGTTCCCCTAACAACCTAATTATAGTGAAGTGTTGTAAGTGTCTAGGGAGCCGTGAGGCGGCGTTCACTTACGGAGTGGCGAGTGCTGGAGTGGCGTATTCCATTGCGTCCGCCTGCAGCCGCGGGAACATCTCCAGCTGCGGGTGCGAGCCAGGAAGGAGGCCTGCCCTCGCGTCCAACTGGAAGTGGGGAGGGTGCTCCGTGGACATCGGCTACGGCGTCAGGTTTGCCAGGAGGTTTCTCGACGCCAGGGAGATCGAAGGTGACGCCCGCAGCCTCATGAACCTGCAGAACAACAGGGCTGGAAGAACGGTGAGATCTTAATTTAAAATACTTGATTCTATTAAAGACATTTTTACAACTATTTGCCATGTATCTTCACCAATAATAAGTTGGTTCCATTTTTGTCTGTCCAACCAGTTTACCACACAAATTCTCCTATTCATCATTCCTTCCATGACTCCCTCAACCTAACGTCTGCTAGGTTGACTTTTCTTTCCAGCCTCCATTCCAAAATTCTTTTTGGCCATCCTCCTTGCATCTCATCCGGCTCCTCTTCTATTCTCATAACATGCCCAAACCACTTTAACCTCATAGTTTCAATAGTTTAGTGGATTCTATCCATTTGTTCCACTCTCTATCTAATTTCAGTGTTTGTTACTTTCTGAAACTGGGATACTGCGCTGGAACCTCTCCAGTAATCCATTTCTTAGACTAGAAATTTAAAATACTCACACAGAAAAAAATCAAATATCCAACTTTATATAGTGCTATGGTGTCACACATAACTTTGGGGTTTATTAAACACTTTTATCTTCATCAGTAGCAGATCTTGTCCCTAGTGACACAATATTCCCTTCTATTGTTGTCTGATCTATTTATATCTGAATATTCCTTCTTTATATTTTTCATTCCTTAAATGAGTATTTGCAAGAATTCTATTGGGTAACTTTATTCTGCTATTTTCCTTTCCATTTTACAGATCCCTTTCCTCTCAGTCACCTTCCTACGTTGTCAAAGTATTAACATTGAAGTCATCAGTGAGTTCCCGCTAAACCAGGACCCGTCCTTCTGACCTTTACCTAAATCCCTTAAACACGGCATCCTTCAAACGCTCTGTTATTTCCCGAGTATCTAATTTCTGGAACTCCTGCCCTTCCAACATTCGCCATTCCTCCACTCTCAATAGCTTTAAATCCTGACTCTTCCTTTACTTATTATGTATTCAGTATTATGTATTACAGCTAGGCCGCCGATTGTTAATTATAATTATTCATAAGGGGCAATGGCTCTAGAATAAAATTTATTTTCATTTCATGTTTGATTTCAAAATAAAACTCACGCTACTCTTCAATGAATAATTTAATAATTCAAAAGACACTCTGAGCATTATCGGATGACAAGTAACGCGAACTGATAAAAATTATTTTTAAAAAATTCAAAGAAACAACTACAAATGTGAATATAATAAGAAACTCATCAACTGTATATATATATTATAGTTGTCTTAATGCCTCTCATATTCAAATAAGATTTAGGAAAAAAAAATATTAAGAATTGTCTACCTAAGAACTAAAATGGGAAGTAAGTTATTTATGGGGCGCCGTTTATGCTCTGTTATTAAACACAGCTTGTTGGGTTATTAAATGCTTTTACATTTATCAATAATAGATCTAGACCCTAGTGACACATAGCCCCCCTCAATTGATGCCTGGTCTATTTGACTTCTATATATTTTTATTACACTTGATTTACTGATGGATCAGAACACAATTTACATTAATAAACTTATTTCTGACTATTAAAAATTGATGGGACCTATTTGATACTGCTAAAATAAAGCCGATATCGCATTTTTTTTTCTTCAGGAGATTAAGTAACGATTATTCTTTGGTGGTCATCCATTTTTTTTTTTTTTTTTTTTTTTTTTTTTTGTTGAGAAAATATACCTTTAACATCGTCTTGCCAAGAAACAGACCGAATGCATCAAAATTTAATCAAACAACCCTCGTAAACAGAAAAGGAAGGTAGTTGGGTTGCATGATAAAGCCCCACTTCATATTTTGATATAGACAAAAATAAATAAATAAATGAAGTTGGATTATAATGTTTAAGCTTATCCCTTATATACTTATGGTCTACTCCCTAACTAAAGATAACCACTTTTTTTGGAGTTTGGGTGACTTTAAAAAAAAAAAAAAGCATCATATTTAAATGATTCAGGATGAAGATAGAAAACAGAAAAATATAACAAAGTCCCATAGATGAAATTTCAAAAAAAATCGTATAACACAAAGCTTAATGTTATATAAAATATTTAAGTAAAGTAACTAAGATTAAGAATATACATATTAAGAAATATTTCGATTAACTGAAATATAAATTTATAGAAAAATATAGTTTAAATAAATACGCTTTAATTGCGAACCGAACTAAAAAGTAGGAAATCATTTGTATTTCATAATAGTTTGTGTTACGGCAATAGTAAGCCCACTAATCAATTATAATTAATTAATTTAGAATAAAATTTAAGTAAAACCTTAGTTATTTACAAAATAAATCAGTTAATAGTAAAAATGGGGTGCAACAAACTTTTGCTATGGACTGAAGAACTGACCGACACTATTAAAATTTTATATTTTTAGATTCAATTCTGTAGAAAACGTCAAGAAACGTTTAAGTATCAAAGTCAAATTTATCGTCGATTTCCATACTTCCTCCATCCAAAGAAAGTATGATAATAATGATAATAATCTTAATGTCTCAACTGTTGTTGATTTAGCCCAAACCAAATACCTATCCTTTCATAGTAAACTCCATAACCACTCAAATCCACTAGTTTCTCAACTTGCTTCACTCCGTCCATCCTCCCAGTGCTGCTGATGAGTAGTTCTTTTCAAGTTTTGACATGATATTAAAATCGTTATAAACACATTTACTTGATGTATATATTTTGTACAGTTGTACATTTCAATAAGTAAATATAAAAAAAAAAATTATGTATAATTTATTTTCTTAATAGTATTAATAATCAAAAACCTCAACTTTTGCTTATTTTGATCATTCTAGTAAGGGCAATAGCACAAAGTTGTGAACTAATTTTTATTGTCATTCGCACGTGTGCAAATTTTCATATCAATCAGATTGCTGAAAATTGGTGAAAATTACGGCGAAATATTCCGTCACATAAAAATGAAGCTATTAAAAGCGTGATAAAAATAACTGTAGCTAGAACTGCAGAAAGGTATAACCGCTTATTATTTTACACCCTCTGAAACTATTTGAACCTGATACCTCGTCCTCACAGTATTAAAATAAATTCTCCCGCCTTATCGAAATTATACCAAACGCTTCCATAATTTACACCAATGGTTCGAAATCCGATGAATTGACTGGATGCTCCTTTATTACTCACAATTCAACCCACAAAATAAACCTTCATAAATTATGTAGTATCTATACCGCAGAACTTCAGGGAATAGCTGCAGCACTCTATTTATGTATGACAATATCCCCAAGCATGATTATAATAGTCACTGATTCTTTGAGTTCTATAAAAGGTCTGAATAAGATGTTCTCAAAACACCAGGCAATAGTAAAAATACAAAATTATATTAATATGTTTGACTGTGTCACCCAGGACGAGAAACCGCTATTCTCACTCCATCTGGATTGAGTTTTCCGCTCGAAAAGGAAATAAAAAATGGTTGGCAGAATGTGTGCTTTCAAGCAAATTGAAAATTATTATTGGAAAAACTATTAAGCCTTGGACAACATCGAATCACTCAAGTCGCGGAGAAGAAGTGGTCATTGCTAGATTAAGAAGAGGGCACACAAATCTGACCCATGCATATCTAAAACGCTCACGGTCAAACATATTTTCCAAGAATGTCCATTTTACATTTATCAATTAGCTAAAGTAGGACTCATATCAAATATTTCAATAGTTTTAACCCGGCGTTGGTCGCTAGCCAATCTCGTACACCGTTAGTCACTAGGTGAGCATTTCCCTCACTTCTTTAATTTTCATTACAAATGCAGTTTTATGTTGCCAAATATGTAGTTATAAAAGGTAAATAAATGTCATCAAAATGTATCAATAATTGTAGTATGTAGCATAAGGATTAAAATATATGTTTACAAAATTTACATAAATATTTATTCTAAAAAAAAAAAAAAAAATAAATATTTTACTATTTAAATAATAACGTGTAATTTATCAGATAAATCATTTTATTCTATTTATATACAATTATTACAAGTATATGTAGTATGTTCATTGCAAATTGAAGAATAATACTTTTTACAATTTTTTTTCGCTTTTCTTTTTTTATTTCTTGGGCACACCTATACCAGATCTATTTTGTGTTGCCTCGAGCAGCCAAGAATAAGAATCTGTATAGGTGTGCCCAAGAAATTCCTAGTAAATGATTGAAAAATAATATAAATAGAGCTCATTTCCGCAATTTTCAGTACAAATCTCCCAATATCCAGGCTATCTGCTTCCGTTTTTCTTAGAAACCAAAAATTTGCAAATGTCCTAAACTCAGCTATACTGTGGGAAAGCGATGAAAGTCTAACTCGACGAACTTATTAAATATTTTTTAGAACGGTGAGGGAAATACTCACCTAGCGACCAACGCCGGGTTAAACAATGAGGAAAAAGAAAATAGTAAATGTTTTTAAATCTGTAAATATAATGAGAAAAATATGGATTTTATTATATATTTTTTTCTTTTAGTTCTAATTGAAATTAACCATAGGCGTTGATGTAATTGCGATTTTACGCCTAAGCTAACAACAACTATTTGAACCAAAGTTGGATGGCAGGTTAAGATTTCTAACTCACGCTCCCATAGAGCATAACGTCCGGATACATACCGTTTCTTTTGTACAGTCCAGTTTGTACAGTCATCCATATCTATCCCTATCAGCTAAGAAGTATTGTTTTTAATAAACTAGGATTTGAAGGAACGGAGAGCTGGAGTGGCCCATTATTCTATTTCTTAGTATTTCTACAAAGATATTTAATCACACGTTTTATAAATCTGTCTCTCACATTCAGGCCAGCGTGGTGGGGGTTCATAGGCGCCATCAGATTTATAGGTCCTGGCTCACATATTCAGCATTTGATAGATTTTGTCCGATTCTTCCTTCATTTATCATTTAAATATCCATTTTTAAACCTCGCATTTGGAACCGTCTGACCTAGTCTTGAAAGACTTGAAAATAGCTTTCTTTCATAAATATAATTTTATTATCAATGAAGACCTTAATGTACCATATGTTAGTGAATAAGCCTATATAGTACATATGTTTCTCCAATTATCCTGACGCCTATTATATCCGGATAATCGGATATCCGCATTGATTTGAAGAATATATATATATCATTTTTTTTTTTTATTACTTACAATTTTTGTTAATAGTTGACTAATAGATTTTGTAGACCGTGGTTAAGATTTCATGTAGAATACGATAGGTCCCATCTTATTAGTTTTCATAACACAATAAAAGACGTTAAACTAAACAGATTAAGCGGCTGCTACCGGAACTGCGTCTCAGAATTAGAGGCGGAGCTCACACACTTAACAACAGTCAAGTTCCAACAAAACGTACTTAGTGAGTTTCTAGGAGCATAGCACATCCATCCTGCACGGGTTTTGTATCCTACAGTACTCTCTTTATAAAGTTAAAGAGTTATGGCACCTAAAAGAAAACTGTTTCCATAAAACTGTCCATTGTAGAACGTTTTAGCAAAGGCGAATCTGTGAAAATATTGGCAATTGAATTCTGTGTCGGAACATCCACGATTTCCGAAATGCTAACTAAACTTAGTCGTTACATAAATATAATTTTATTAACAGGTACATTTTTAATTATTCAATAAGATACATAGTTAAAACATTACATATGACTGTATTTCTTATTTCGATACCATAATTCAATAGTAAATCTGATTATCCGGAATTCAGGGTATCCGAATCAATCTCTTAACGTTCGAGTATATCATGAAAATCGTTGAAAGTTCGACAAATATGTATATAAACAATTTTATAGGAAGTTTAATAAACTATAATTTTGATCTGCAGCATATTTTCCCAGAGTCTACTGTTTTTGAAATATAATCCAAAAACCCAAAAATAGGACCTTCTCTAGTCCCCTCACCACCTTAGCCACAGGGGTGAGGACTTTTAGTAGAAATAGAAAAAAAAAACTTTATTCTGGGACAAAGCCCCTTACGAATAACTTTATATAACACAAAGTAAGATCATAACTGGCCGAGAGCTATTAAAAATAAAACTACATGGACAAAATTGAATACAAATATGTATGAAAAAAAAACTATAAAAACAAAAAAATATAAATAAAAAGAACTGTGAATAAAAAAATACAATAGTGGTTAATACTGTAAACAAAATTGCAGAAGAGAAAAAAACCAAACAGAAACTTAAAGAAAAATAAAAGATAGAAAATTAAAAATTATCATTACAAAAAATTAAAACATTATCATAATCAAACTATAATTTATGGTAATGTTTTATGTCTGACGGTTTTAGTAATTAAATTAGACGATTACACACATAGTACATACATCCTTATAATTAGAGAGCGTCGGGTTGGAGGGAAAGAAGATGGTGAAAGAATAGTGTTTTGAATGTTCCAAGGGAAGAAGCATTGCGGATACAGGCGGGGAGGGAATTCCAAAGAGTAGAGGATCGGACAAGGTAGGAACGTGGGAAGGCAGTACTTCTGTGAGATGGAGTATTGAGATCGGAAAGACGAGATCTTGTTTGCAGTGATTTGATAGCAGACTTGAATTTCAGTTTACTGTAAATAAAGGGAGGGTGACGGGTGTTGATAACTTGGAATAGGTAAGGTGCCTAGGAAGTATTTTCTGCGGAAGGAGGGGAAAAGCCAATTTAACTCAGTGTAGGGATACGAAACATGGGAACGTCTCGAGGTTCCGAAGACAAACCTAATGAAGCAATTCATGATGTGTTTTAATCTGTCCTCCAGAACCGTCGAGAGCCCGCCATATATCACGCAACCATAGTCAAATTGGGGGAAGATAAGGGAGGATACTAGTAGTTTGCGTGTGGGTAGGGGAAGGAGGTGACGGGAGCGGTGAAATAGTTTTAGGATACCGATTGACCTTCGGGAGATTTGGGAAAAATGGGATTTCCAAGAGAGGGTTTGATCAATGGCCAGGCCTAAATTTTTAACAGAGGAATGCAAAGTTATTGGATGACCATCAAGGAATAATGTGGGAAAGTTGCCATTTGAATGGAGAAGGGAATGTGATCCTATGGCAATTGCTTGAGTTTTGGCTGCGTTTAATGTTAATTTGTTCAGATTTGCCCAGACACTTTTTTAGTGCCTAGTATGTACTTTTTTGGCTATTACTCCGAAACTGATTGTTCGATCCAAAATTTATATTTTAAATCTGAAAGTTGTCTAATTTAATTTACTATAAGAACCTGCGAATACAGAGGGAGAGGGAATCCCAAAGAATAATAATACGCCAGTATAAAACATATGTAGAATATGTTGTGATACAGTTGAAACAGAAAGTTATGTCAAAATCAAAGATGATTGACGTTTATTTTGACCATTTGTTTTGTTGTTTTTTTCATTTTGGTCCATCAGTTTAAAATAAAGTTTTAAGTTGGCTAAAGTAGGGCCTTAAGGTTCACAAACTGTAATCCCTTGAACCAATTGAAGCTACTTCCTACTCAGGAAGGGTCTAGATTAAACTTCCCAACAATCATTCTTTATCTGGAAATGGGAGGAAGACTTTTCAGAAATATATTGCTTTTTAAATTCATTTAAAAATTCTATCAAACCCCAACTTTCTCCCATTATCTATATTGAAATTCTATCATTCTTCTTCTTTTATTTTTATTAATTATTTATAACAAATATACATCTCTTAGACTTTATAATTGAATTCAATAGACGTTTCTAATACGGTCTGAAATGTTATGTTGATGTGTTCGGAAACTAAATACAACTATATGTACCATATGTTTCTGAATAAGACCAAACCAGACACCTATCCTTTCATAATAAATTCCACAACAATTCAAATCCACTAGTCTCTCACCTTGCTTCCTATTCTATTTTATACCTGACAACTCTCCGAGGCGTCTTAGAAGAAGATGGCCTCGGAACCTTTTCTCATAGAAATTTTATTATAAATAAAATAATTTTATATGAAACTAAATAAACTCAATTTCTCTTTGGCTGGGAAAAACAATAGATCATTAATATGTCTATATTCTACTATTTATTCCAATTTACATTTTAGAATTAAAAGAATCAAATTATTTAAATTTTAATAAATTGATATACAAGGATAAAAATTAATTTTTTTTTTGTTTTATTATATCAATTGATTGAAATTTACAACTGTACAAAATATATACATCAAGTAAATGTGTTGTTAACTATTACAATAACGTGACAAAACTTGAAAAGAACTACTCATCAGTAGCACTTCAATAAAAATTCTACACTAGACGGTCTCTAGGCCATCTTTGTTTTAGACGCCTCGGAGGATTATCAGGAATGGAGTGGGAAGCAAGTTGAGAAACTAACGGATTTGAGTGGTTATGGAGCTTACCATGAAAGGATAGATATCTGGTTTGGGCTAAATCAGCAACGTATGGAACATTAATATCTTTATGGATAAGTTTATTGGTGACAAAGTAAGGAGCATTAAGGATTTTGGATTGTAAGGATTAGATACCAAATGAATTAGATGGTTTAGTGGAGCCCCAAAGCTCGACTTCGTGCGTCCAGATTGGTCTAATCACAGTCATGCATATGTGTCTTTTGTTATTAATTGGGAGCTTTGAACGTTTGTCTAATAAATGTTGAAGTAATCTGTAACAACGGGCAGTTTCTTGTCGTTTTAGTGTTGCATGTGGATTCCAAATTAGACGCTTGTCCAAGTGGAATCCTAGGTAGCGGATCTGTTCAACACGGATTGGTGGAATATCATTAAAGGATACTGTAAGGCAGGAAGTCAATCAAATTATTTATATATATATGCCGGTTTATAGCGTTTGTCTACGCTGTCCGACCTCTAGACTCGTTCTCCAATGTTCACGATTCTGGCAATGATCATCCGTGAGGTTCCTTTCATTCATTGCTTTTCTTATTCCTTCGCCCCACGTTCTTCTAGGTCTTCCCCTTTTCCTTCTTTCAGTCGGTGCCCATTTAAGAGCTACTTTTGGAAGTCTGTTTTCTGGCATTCTCTGCACGTGACCGTACCATATCAGCTGTTTCTTGGTAACGTTGTCGATAATAGTTTCTTTAATGTCGGCTATTTGCAGTACTCTTTCATTTGTTACCTTTTGTCTTCTCGAGATTCCACAAGATCTTCAAAGGACATCCATTTCTAATGCTTTTATTTTGCTTTTATCGCTTTCTGTTAGCTTCCATGTTTCCGCTCCATACAATGCTATGCTTTTTTACGACAACATTATATATATTCAGTTTTCTTTTTTTCGAAATCTTATTGTGCCACCAAATTCCGTTCAATCTTTTTATGGCTCTTCTTCCCTGTCTTAGACGTTCTTTTATTTCTAGTGAATCTTTCCCTTCATTATTCAATTGTACTCCAAGATAGTTATATTTATCACATTTCATAATTATGTCGTTTCCTATCTCCAAATCATCTGTGCTACCTCCCACACACATGTACCTTGTCTTCGATATATTTATTGATAGGCCCCATTTCTCATATTCTTCTTTGATCTTTCGAGTCATATATTCTAAATTCGGTTATTTAAATTTCAATAAATTGATATACAAAGATAAAAACTAATTATAATCTAATATTTTAACTTTTGGATTTTTTAAAAATAAATAATTGTATAAAATTTCCATGTTTTTTAATAAATGATTATTAAGACCTCATTTATCTCGTATCCAATCCTTACAACCAAAATCCTCAATGCTCTTTATTTTGTCACCAAAAAGTTACCCATGAAGATCTTAATGTTCCATATTTTGCTGAGCTAGCCCAAACCGGATACCTATCCTTTCATAGTAAGCTCCATAACCACTCAAATCTACTAGTTTCTCAACTTGCTTCCTATTCTATTCCAGATATAAGACGTCTGAAAAGAAGAAGGCCACGGGACCTTCTTGTAGAGAGCGTTTATTAAAGTGCTACCAATAGGTGGTTTCTTACATGTCATATACAGGAATCATTTTCCCACACATTTGCTATATGTATATATTTTTACACAGTCGTAAATATTAAAAAAAAAAAAAATTAAAAGAAAGGGGAAAACAAACAAATATTTATAATAATATATATAATTAACATTTAACATATTTTTATTGAAAGCATATTCTTGTAAAACCAAATCTCATACCACTAAATTAAAAGGAGAGACTCCTAAGTGGTCTATGAAACAATAGATTTCCATGTAACATATCTACTAAATCATTTTCCAGAGTGGATGGAAGCATTAAGTCATCCGATATAGCGGGTCCATCTCCCCCCCCCCCCCCCCCTAACGTCGGTTGAAAGATCGAAACGCATTTAGTACAGCGAAGAGAACAGGGTGTTATTTATTGCTGACAACTTTATACTATCCTCTGTGAACAAAATGATTTATGTTTCTATGTTTGCTTTTCGCTCCACTTAAGTTTCCAGTACCAAATCAATAGTTGGCTTGCTTCGCTGTAGCAAACTTCACACTAATGTTTGTATTGAAGGATTTTTTAAAAATTATTTTATTTATTTTTATTAATATGTAGGGAAATATCTCTCTCTCTCTCTCCCTCTCTCTCTCTATATATATATATATATATATATATATATATATATATATATATATATTTTTTTTTTTTTTTTTTTTTTTTTTTTTTAATTTTTATGTTAAGACTAAAACGACAAGAAATTGCACGTCGTTACAGACTATTTCAATATTTACTAGACAAACGTTCAAAGCTCGCTATTAATTACAAAAGACTCATATACATGACTGTGATTAGACCTATTTGAACGTACGGAGTTGAGCTTTGGAGCTCCACTAAACCATCCAATTAATCTCGTATCAAATCTGTAATCCTTCGAAAAATCCTCAATGCTCCTTACTTTGTCACTAATAAACTTATCCATAAAGATCTTAATGTTCCATCTGTTGCTGATTTAGCCCGAACCAGATACCTATTCCTTCATAGTAAACTAAATAACAATACAAATCCACTAGGCTCTCAACTTGCTTCCCATTCTATTCCCGATAATCCTCCGAGGCATCTAAAAAGAAGCTGGACCTTCTATTGTAGAATTTTTATTGAAGTGCTACTGATGAGTAGTTATTTGAAACTTTTGATATGGTATTGTAATCGCTATCAACACATTTACTTAATGTTTATGTTTTTTACAGTTGTAAAGTTCAATAAATGGATATAAAAAAAAAAATTTTAACGTTTACAAATTTTACGATCTTTCGCAATTAAGGGCAATGACATATATTACGTATTTACTAACAATCTCAAAAAATAATTTTAAAAAAACATAGGAGACGCAGTGACACCCAACTACGAAAAACATATTTCTATATTTCTTAGTATCATGTTTTTAATACTCTATTTATACAATTTATTAACAATGTATTTTTGAAACTAAAAATTTATTAAAATATTACAAAAAAAAAAAATTGAAATTATAGGGAAATAAAATATATTACTCATAACTGAAAATCATGCTGATTCTGAAGAGCTACAAAATTGCCTGAATTTTTGCTCTTCCCCTCTTCCCGTTAAGAATAAGAGCATTTATCCATGAAAGGGTGTGAACGAAGAAAGTGTGGGGAGAAGGGAAAAGAAGGAAGATATGAGTATAATTCTAGTTTATTGGTCCTCGATAAACCTGTTCGAAAAAAAAGAATATATTTTATGCAATTCCACACAAAGCTATACTACAAAAACTCAATTCGATATATATGAGGGTTTTCCTTAGCTAGCCTCAATCTCAGGTCAATCTGACTTTGCATTTTTGTGTGAAGATTTTTATTTTATTCTAGTATTTTTTTTCAAGGGGATTTATTCGAGCTGAAATATCACTAAAACATTGATTTTTCGTCGGGATATTCCAAGTTGTGCAATATCTCTGTGTTGTTACTAATGGGAAAGAACGGCGACGAGTGGGGGAAGAAAGAAGAATTCGCAAGCCATATCCCCCTATGAAACTTTTATCAGGTGAAAAGATGAGGACTAAACATAAACGTAAAAAAGATTATGCCTATGACTAGATGGCACTATAAATGTCATTTTTATCTCGGCCATTACTTTTGAGAAAATTTCTTTTAATAGCTTTGTGAAATCACAGAGGCATTTGGCCTGATACAAATAATAAGGCCCATTCAAAGAATGAATATATCGAAAATTAATCTATTTCATATACAATTTGCAATAGTTATTCTGTGAGAACTAATTGAAGGGAGAAAACCAACAAACTTAAGTTCCAATGTAATATTAAAATTTACAGCTTTCAGACTCCATTAAACCATCTAATCCATCTCAAATCCAATCCTTAATGCAATCTAAAATCCTTAAAGCTCATCACTTGAGGTACGCATGATGGTATAGAAGGATCAACACAATTAGGATTAATGAATCAATTGCCACTTCTATTGGAATTATTTTATTAGAATACTAGTTTCGAATGCTAAACATCCATCTTCAGTTCTAAAACATAAGATATCTTAAATGTATCCATCATGAAAAGGGGAAGGTGGCAGGTAAGTTATAAGTTATGGTTTACTATAGGATTTCCCCTTTGACTCATAAGATTTTTCCGTTCCTATTGAAAACAAATTTAAAATGGGGCTATTGGAAATGTTTATCTGGTCATTTAAACAAAAATCTGGATCGGTTTTAAACGATTTTATTATTTCTAATGATATTTAGAATAGATTTAGAATAAATATTTAATTTTTCAAATTCATAGGGTAAGTGCACTAGTAGTTGACAGTGCAATGGTAGTTGACAGATTGATAATAGATGTCTTATAACAAGGTTTCTGTTTGCAAATTCGTTTCTTTTTAAATTTTGGTGGGTAGTTCTGTTATTTCTGTATGCAAAGAGTGACAGCCATGACTTCCTGGACGGGAAAACTTTTTTCAATACCAAATTCGTTGTCACAACTCCAGTTCAGTTGACTAAACGCCTCCATCCTTAAGCAATCGGCTAAGGATGCTCTGGTATGTATTCTGTTTTTTCTCTATCAAATGCTAATATCTGTCCAACTTATGAATATACTTTAGAATAGTAGTTATCTGTACAACATGTTACTAGATTCTTGTGGTTATAGATGAAAAGTAAAAGGATTTTATTGGGTGGCAACTACTAAAACATATTTATAACCTGTTGTTTAGTGCTTGACACATCTGTCAACAACTAGAACATTTTTCATTTCTCGCCTTCTTTATTGAATGTGCGTTATCAGCAAAGGAAAAATCAGGGGTAGAGTAAAGAACCAGATTTGGCTAATTTATAACTCAAAATTCAGTAGTTGACAGGGAGTGGGGTGTCAACTACTAATGCAGCATCTATCATCTACTAGCAGAACACGGAATTAGGTCCCTCTTTTTTTCTTTTAAAATAGAACCAATAAAAAAAAAAAAACTCAATTATGAGCCTCAGCAAATAGAGAAGGCGCTTGATTACGTCAAAAGGGGAATGTCTGTTGCAGCGGCAGCAAGAAGCAACGGAGTACCTCGAAAACTATTGGGTTGTTTCACATGAAATGTCCGTTTTCAAGGTAAAGGGATTTTAGTTAAAATACAATATGAAAACAATATAATTTTATTCGAAGTATTTACCTTCTTTTTCTACACATTTTTCCCAACGTGACAACAACTTTTTTATCCCGGATTTGAAAAACTCTGAGCTTTGAAGTGAAACAAAATCTGAAAACGCACTTTTGATTTCAGCATCATTTGCAAAAATTTTCCTCTGCAGAAGTTGTCTAAATTCCTGAAAAGGTGATAATCTGTTGGAGACAAGTCGGGAGAATATGGTGGGTGCGGTTCGTACTTCGTACCCCAGCTCTTTCAATTTATGCATGGTAAGTTTTGAAACGTGGGGTCTAGCGTTGTCGTGTAGGAGTATAGGGCCCTTCCGATTTACCAATCCAGGTTGTTTTTTCAATAATTTTTCGTGCATTTGGCCAATTTCATTGCAGTAGGTTGTAGAGGTAATGGTCTCACCTCTAGGCAAAAAGGAATAATGTATGATTCCAGCCATGGACCACCATACTGTAACCATCAATTTTTTTTTCGGGTGCAAATTTGGTTTTGGCATTTGTCCTGGGCTTTCGTCGATGTCTAACCACTGCCCTGACCGACGCTGATTGTCATAAGCAATCCAGCTGCCGAACGACCTAGTTTAAACTCAAAAAAAATATTACACGAAAATCGCGTGTTTCCATGTTCATATTTGAAGGTATACTAAACAGTGTGTAATTGATTGGGAAGCTAATGTTTATAAAAGAAAAGTAGAGGATTAGTAACTGCTTGATTATGATATGTGAACTTTGGAAATAAACAACAGAGACTCGCAAAATCCTCTATGTATTTCAAATATTATAAAATCGGACATTTCATGTGAAACAACCCAATAGTACCCTGTCAACTACTAAAAATTGGCATCCAGCGCGTGTTAACTTGTAATACAAAAAGGTGATTTGGAAAATTATCACTTTTTTAACGTTCTATTAATACTATTTCAAATTTCATAAATTAGGATAACGGATGGAATTCGCACGTATCTGAGGATGGGATAAAGAAATTTGTCACATGATCAACCGAAGAAATATTGCTAAAAACGCGTAATATATTTCTAGTGTACTTACCCTACATCAAGTAGAAAATAGCCTCAAATTAAATGTTTATGAAGCACTAGAAATAATAAAATCGTTTAAACCCGATCCATATTTTTTTTTTTTAAATTACCAGATAAACATTTCTAATAGCCCTATTTTAAATTTGTTTTCAATCGCAACGGAAAAATCAAATCCCTCATATTCATGAGGGAAATCCCATAGTGAAGCCCAAAAATTTAACCTACCTGCCCTTCCCCTTTTCACGATGGATATATTTCAGATATCTGTTAGGCCTCCTCAGATGAGTACCAATGTTTGATTTCTTGTCTTGCATTTTTGAAAACTAGAATATATAATCCATGTAACATAGTACTGATATGATGCAAATTTTGTATGTTTCAGTACTGAAGATGAATGTTTAGCATTCGAAACTAGTTTTATAATAAAATAATTCTTATAGAAGTGGCAATTAATTCATCAATCCTATACCTTCTATACCATCATACGTACCTCAAGTTTAATACGACACTTTCACCAGTAGGTAGCCTTTCCGGCAGGATTGCAATGACATCATTACTACAATAAATGCTTCTTATAATGGTATTGTGGTTTTATATAGTCGTGAATTTAACTATTCTGTTTTTTCTTTCTTTAATTACAGCCTCAGGAAGTTTTTTTTTTTATTGCATACTAGAAATTAGTTATTGCCTCAATTCAAATAAAAAATGTTTTACGATTTAGTAAGGAAGTAGTCATAAAAAGTAAAATAAAAACGATAGGATTTGATATAGCCTAACATATTATTCCTCCACCATCTCCCCTCCTCCCCCCCCCCCCGCAATGTCTTGAGAGAGCCATTTTCTTTGAAGTACCGTTTTACGGTTCTGCCATTTGTCATCGATATAATAACCTTGGATTTATACTGCTTTAGCCTCAGGAATAAGAATTTGAGGGATAGAGTCATTTTCCTCGATTTAATTCAACGCAATTCCTTAGGAAATGGGATTTTCATGGAGAACAATCCTTTGACATAATATTTTATCTTCCGATAAAAGTCATAACATGTTTTATATTTCTATTGTTTTCACTACAGTCATTTCAGAAGTATTAATACAATCAAAACCTCTTACTTTTATTTCAATATGAAATGATGCAATAGAAACTAGTACATTCTTTGCTATATTTGTATTTCGATTGGAATTTTAATGCAGCCAGTATTGGGTCATCAAATATATGAGGGAGTTATAAGTTTAATGGCAAATAAATATGGATAGATTACGTATTAGTTAAACATTGCAACAAGGTGTAGAGATTTTCATTTTCATTCCAATGGCAGTTTCTCTGTTGACTATGTTTACAGTTTTGTAATAATTAAAGAGTACAGTTTCATTTTATTCATTGATTCATTTAAATCTCCTACACCACATTTAATGATTGTCACGTACCTATAATATTATTAAAAATAACGATAAAAGAATAAAATGTAACTTCTTTTTTTTTAACGTAGATTAGTTGAGATCAAAAAAACCCTTTTCACAACGCTCATTATTCTACTGTGAGAAGAGGAATTAAAATTGTCAAATCCTTTGAAAAGAAACTTCAGCTTCATTAAGGGCTACATAGGGAGATTAAAAAAGGTAAAACAATAAAAATAAAAACACGTTTCTTGGTTTATGTGCTTATCAATTTAATATGTTACAATATAACCTTTTCAGAAGTTATATCGGAAGTTTTAAGAAACAATTTTTTTGAAACAATTTGTAATACAACAGCTTATACAGTGTGTTCAATATTCGATGGCCGCCCCCTTTTTTATCCACAGTGTTTGAAATTTTGAAACGAAACTCTCAGGGTCTTAACTGTTTCAAATAAAGTTTCTTTTCAGGTTATAGTCTGCGCTCCAACCTTCTCCAGTTCTACTCCAGCGACCCTAACTTTGGAATTCCCAATGGGATGTGGTATTTTTTTAAACAAATTTCGATATAAAATCAAATTTTGAATCGATTTTATACCGATGATTTTTTTTTATCCGGGGCACCGTTTCGCCGCGAATCGCGAAAAATCATTTAAGAAAATATGCAGTCTAAAACTGGAATGACTTTATCCCAGTTTCCGACGTCAATACTTCCTAGGTGCACTCATATTTCTATCCTTGAAAACCAAAAAAACCCACCTATATATATGACCTTACTCTGCGCTCCTCCATCCACCTCTTAAATACTAGAACTTAACCCATCAACCTGTACACTCCGGCACATCGAACTGCATCTCTCGAGAAATCCTTTATTATCCGTGCTTCCTCTTTATGGAATTCATTGCCCATCACAATTCGAAAAAGCTCCACTCTTACTTCCTTTAAACAACATTTATTTCTTTACCTCCTTAATTTTCAATCTTCCGTGCAAATATAAAACACGAATATTTATGTAATATACATTATAATAGTATACATAAGATGTATCCTTTTACAAGATTTCTCTGTTATTTTGTAACTCATAATTTAATTATTAATCAATTTTTATTATTATCTATTATTATTATTATTATTTATATAATTAATTATCATAGCCAGACGATTGTTATATGTATTGTACTCATTTGTTATTCTTAGGGGACAAGTAGTCCCAGAATAAAGTTTATTTTCTTTTACCAATATGTTCCAAATTGAAATGTTTAAAGAAATTAACTTTTTAAAGAAATCGCTGAAAAAAAAAAATGTTAATTATTAAAGACATTCCTATTCAATTATAATTTTAGTGCAATTGTTAACATGAATATAGAAAACTTGCAACTTTTTAGTTTTTTAAACACTTTTTGTCGAAGAAATGCATTGTTTCTTTTCAGAATAATTTATCAGACATCTTTTTTCATCATTGACATATCAACAAAGAAATATTTTATTCAAAGCTCATTAACAATAATTATTAATAAGAATTTAATTTTTTGTTTTTTTGTTTTTACACCTAATATTCTATTCTCTCTCAACATCACATTTGTTATTTTTCTATAAATATTAAACCTACTTATTTATGACTTTATATTCAAAATGTTTCAATAGAAAATAATTTGAAAATAAATATAATGGATAAAATTATAGAAAATAAATTGAATATAATTTTTAAAAAAACTGTACTCATCTTGGAAATTAGATTTTATTTCATCAATGATTGCGGTTATTAAATGATTTTATACTAACAATAACGATTCTGAAATTGAATTAATATATGAAACAAATGAATGACCAAATCATTTTATCTTATGTTTCCTTTTTTAATGAAGGTTAAAAGAAAAATTTGAGTTAACAAATGATAAAAATTATTTCCTTAGAATGAAATTTTTTACAAAAAAAAATATTAATAGTATAAATGTATCATTGTATATTTATAAATTGCAACTTATTCATGCCTTAACTGTATTAAATAGTACATATTTAGGATCATTAATAGGTTCTTCAATCTTAAACTAATATAAAGCTATTTATATTTATTTTACTAAAATGTTAATAAAATTTCACGATTATGGAACCTAGAAAATTACGAACATTGCATGTTTTATACTAATAATTTTTGAGTGTACTAGAAACACTGCTTTATTACATAAAATTTTTTCAATGGAAGAATAAAAACAAAACATTCTGTGGATTTTAGGATGGCTTTGGGATTGTCTGATTCAGGGGGCAGCGTGGGTGCGTGGTTTATTCATGGTGAATCCCTATTGATTCCGGGATTTCTCCCATAGAAGGGATATCGAGTTCATTACGAAATGTTTGTAATGCTGGATTTTCCTTTATGGTTTTAGTTATCCAACGGCATGTAAATATCTGAAATGACAAAAACATAACACACTGTCATCTCATTCGCATTAAAACAGAGTTTGTTATACAGAAGTTTAGAAATATGAGGTATGGGATGCAGCCTAGAGGTTAACAATGGTTTTTATTAACAAACGGAATATTCTATTTATGGGACATTTCAAAGCTAAGCGTTTCAATTAAAGTGTTTTACGAACCTCAAAGCATTGTTTCATTCGAATGAGGTCCAATTATATTAAATTCGCTGGATGCAAAAAGCTTCGAGGCTGTTATTGCAATACTAATTAAATTCTGAATGTTAATATCAGTTGTGAAATTATTAAAATTTAAATTGAAATAAACAAAAGTAGTCATTAGTATTTATTTTTTAAACTCGATATTGGAGAAATATTACAACCAAGCTCATTCAAGAGCAAAATGTATGGGATGATAATGGTCCATCAGAATTAATTTTTTGTTCTTACCAGACTTGTACAACATTTTCGACTTCTTCAAAGTTTACTAGACAAGAAAAGATCTTCTTTTCAGATGCCTCTGAGTGTTATCATGGTCATCAACGTAATGGTGCAGTAAAAATACAATTCGGATAATATTTCATTGTGAGAAATAGATAGGTTTACGACGAAGGGAAAAGGTTATTTGGTGAGATTTGTTTGGGTTTATTTTGATTCTCCATTTTTGACAACATTATTAAAGGTTTAAGATACGAGATTGGAGTGTTTGGGAGGCTATGAAGTCATTGTTTACTGATAACACACGTCTCATCAGCATAAGTGGTGAGGACATTGGTAGGATGAGTTGCGATGTCAGCTGTATATACCGTGAAGAGGATAATATCTTGATGAACACAGGCCGATTATGTAAAGAGGGTATAATAGGAAAATTTATGGCTTACTTTGAAAGTTTTATCACTGAGATAGGAACGGTTAATCGGGAAGCATGTTGAAGAAAGGAGCTAGTAAAGCAGTCCAGGGTGCCAGACTCGGCCATATGCCTCTTCCACGTCAAAAAAGACTCTAGGATAGGATACAAGCGTTTTAAAATTAGTTTTTTCAACTATTACTCATCATTGGCAAAAGGGAAATAGGACGGTACGAGAATGGAAGCACGGGTAGTTTTTTGGATTTTGGAATCGTCTTAACTATAGATAAATTCCAGGAGTGACTATAATTATTTAAAAATATAAAAGTTTATTTTAATATGATCGGTTAACAGTAATTATAAAACTATGTTACAAAAAAGGAAATCAGCAACTATTTAAACATACAAACATTTTTTATTAAATTATAATTTATTTGAAATATATATATATATATATATTTTTTTTTGCATTGTTTGATTTGTCGAATGTTAATTTAAAGCGAATGACAAATGACAAAATGGCAATATATATATATATTGCCTCTGTTTGAATATATTTTGCTATTTCAAGAGGATTAAATTAACAACTTATAATTAACTAATCGTTTTCAGCAATCTAATTGGTGGTATGCTATTAACGATACTAGTTACCTCCTTAAAACGGCTTTGACCAATCAACTTTGTGTCATTAGCTCTAAAGTTATTAATTCGTTTACAGACCGAGACACGGGGTTCAAACTTTCTTCTCTCTCTTCTCTCTCTCTCTCTCTCTCTCTCTCTCTCTCTCTCTCTCTCTCTCTCTCTCTCTCTCTCTCTCTCTCTCTCTCTCTCTCTCTCTCTCTCTCTCTCTCTCTCTCTCTCTCTCTCTCTCTCTCTCTCTCTCTCTCTCTCTCTCTCTCTCAAACTCTATGGTATATTTGTCAAATACCACTCACTCATTTAACACGAAATCTCAGAAACCACCGAATGGATTGGAATTAAATTCGATATGTAGCTTACTCAAGGGCCGGAGGTGCTCGCTAAGAAAGGAATTGAAAATAATAGGCCTGGATAGCGGCTAATTCCCGAAAAATACGATTACAATTTTTATTGGGTGAATAATAATAGAATAATTGTCATATGGTATATGAAGATAAGCTAAGTTAAAAAATATGCTAGATGCTTAAGCCACACACTTTGACCACAAATTAAGTTCCTTATAGTAGTAAACAAACAAAAATAGGATCGATGTCGAAACCTTTCTGTGAACTCATGGTAGCTGCAGAGGTGTACCCTTAAAAGTTTGAGTTGTTTCGTGACGAGAAGCTATTAAAAGAATTATGTTAAAAAGGAGTTTAAAAGACTTATGTTCTTTGGTGATGACATGTAAGGCCAGATCGATGTACATATTCCTTACGAGCAACCCACCAAGATTGCTTCACCAGTGGCTTCGTCCCCAACTACTCTTCCTTCAGCTTTCCGGTCACAAGATAATTGTTCTGAACTAGAATTGGTCCTCTTCAAATCGGTTTTTCTCAACCAGGTCCAAGTTGTATTTCTCAAATCTGGACAAGTTGTACCTAGCCTTTCTGAATTTCTTTCCTTTAACCCAGAATATACCTTCTTCTCAGTTCAGATGAGTCTATTGGAACATTAAAATAAACTCATCAATTTAAAAGTAAACAACGTAGAAAATGATTTACTGATTCAGTTCGCAACAAAAAACTAAAGAATTCGGCTGCAAAATATCTCCAAGCACATGTAGAAGTCAACAGGGAAGCTGTTAAGAGATACATGATAAATGATCCTGAAATTAGCAGAAAAGTGGTTAGCAAACATAAAGAGAGCCAACCCAAAGTTAAAGGATATGCTGTACACACATATTCTGTGAATCACTCAAATATACTTAGAGGGGCTGTACAGAAGTATTAGAAAATCCATCCTGAAATACATAGAAAGTCTTCAAAAAAGTACTCAGAAAATAATCCTCATGTTAAACGTGTAGCTGTAATAAAACACGATGAAAGATGATCAATTCAAAAGACGGTTACAGCCAGTATGACTCAAAAACTGAACATGCAAAATACAAAACAGTCGATTTTGGAAAACGGTCTACTTGAAATTAGTGTTATGCTGTAAAATGGAAGGACAAGAGCCCCGCTATGTGCTGCAGTAACGGGAAAGTCCAACTTCCTCGCTGTCAAGAATATCCTGAACACTTGCACAGCCTCCTTACTTACGAAATCCTGAGGCTGAGCATGTTCTAAATAATATTTGGAAATAGAATAGTTGTTTCAAAATGACTACATTTGGAGCAAAAGAGGGAGATTTCATGCCAACATTTAAGGTGCGACGAAAGGTATATATCACAGAATAGGGAGTTTGAAGCCTGGAACACAATAGCAACCGTATTTTATTCAGATCAATTTTGTTGGTGATGACAATCATGAAAAAGGCATTCGCTGTGGTTACTTTCAAAATGTCAAGCCTGCATTCGTAGGCCAACTCCAGAAAATTCTTCATGAACATAACGAGTATATCAAGGACTTCAGAGCTGCTTTTCAGTCTGTTCCCAAAGATCTACAAGATTTCCAGGTAGTTGTCAGTGCTGATAAAAAGCCTTCAAATGCTCACTGAGGACGTTACAATACTCCTACCACTAACGAAGTTGCTGTCTTGATTGTAGGCCAGGTGTTTGAAAAGCGAGATATTGTTCTCCACAGCAGGGACAAAAAAACTGATAAGAATCAGAATCTTTTCATATTCTGACATGGAGAAGATGAGTATAGTATTAAAATCCCTCAGGATGACCCAACCACCAATACACCACTTAGGAAAACTGTGTCTGCAGCTGATTTTTACGCCTAAATATTAGTGGAGCGAGGAGGTGAAGAATCTTATTTACTTTAATTTCGTAATTTCCTCAACCAATTTATGCTTGATATGTACGCAAGATAGAAACAGAACGACTAAACTTTATGCGAAAAAAGTTAAGGAGTTGAGACTATATTCACTTAAAGTATGCCAGAAGAAAAGCTGATGGTCTGGTATTAGAGCTGGGTAAGACGGTAGTGCTGCCTCGAAGCTTCACTTTGCAAATTGTCAACTTTACTTATTGAAATTGTTCTAAGAATGGAATTCTTTAGGTTTATTTAAGTAATAATAATTATCGAAGTTAAGCTTAACTTTTACTATATAATCCTAATGGTGTTAAACCGTAGCGGAGCAGGGTACTTTCAGCTAGTAGTTTATAAAGAATAGTAGTTTCGGTATTTTATTTTCATTTGAAAAAAAATTTACCATCTTTGCACCTCAGTCCGTGTTTATTTGGGGAAAAGATTTGTTTTACTCCATTTTGAGTCAATTTTGATAATAATTAAGTGGTAATGATTTCACATACTACCCTTTTATGATTATTTTTAAATTTTATATTTTGAAGATTTTATTACTTAAGCTTTGTCCCAAAAAGTTGTATAGTTGTTTGGGGGTGTATTATGAGCTCTTCCCGTTTAATCCTTTTCACAGGAATAGTATACCACTTTGAGATCGGCCAGGATTTTTAACTGTCGCAGAATGGTCTGTGGTTGTTGTCCATTTGAATATTGATTAAACTGTTTGAATTTTTGAAATAATGATATTCCACTAAACCCTGCTACCTAGGACTCCACTTGGACGAACGTCAGTCTTACTTAGAATCCACATACAAGACTAAAACGACAAGAAACTGCCCGTCGTTACAGACTACTTCAACATTTACTAGGCAAACGTTCAAAGCTCCCAATTAATTACAAAAGACTAATTTACATGACTGTGATTAGACCTATTTGGACGTACGGAGTTGAGCTTTGGGGCTCCACTAAACCATCCAATTCACCTCGTATCCAATCCTTCGAAAAATCAATTCTCCTTACTTTGTCACCAATAAACTTATCCATAAAGATCTTAATGTTCCATATGTTGCTGAGTTAGCCCAAACCAGGTACCTATCCTTTCATAGTAAGCTTCATAACCACTTAAATCCACTAGTTTCTCAACTTGCATCCCACTCCCTTCCCGATAATCCTCCGAGATGTCCAAAGTTTTAATCCAAAAGTTAAAATATTAGATTATAATTAGTTTTTATCTTTGTATATCAATTTATTGAAATTTAAATAATTTGATTGACTTCCTGCCCTACAGTATCCTTTAATGATATTCCACCAATCCCTGTTGAACAGATCCGCATACCTAGGATTCCACTTGGACAAACGTCTAATTTGGAATCCACATGCAACACTAAAACGACAAGAAACTGCCCGTTGTTACAGATTACTTCAACATTTATTAGACAAACGTTCAAAGCTCCCAATTAATAACAAAAGATACATATGCATGACTGTGATTAGACCAATCTGGACGCACGAAGTTGAGCTTTGGGGCTCCACTAAACCATCCAATTCATTTGGTATCTAATCCTTACAATCCAAAATCCTTCGAAAAATCCTTAATGCTCCTTACTTTGTCACCAATAAACTTATCCATAAAGATCTTAATGTTCCATATGTTGCTTAGTTAGCCCAAACCAGGTAACTATCCTTTCATAGTAAGCTTCATAACCACTCAAATCCACTAGTTTCTCAACTTGCACCCCACTCCCTTCTCGATAATCCTCCGAGATGTCTGAAAATAACATACTGATGAGTAGTTCATTTCAAGTTTTGACATGTTATTGTAAACGTTATTAACACATTTACTTGATGTCTATATTTGTACAGTTGTAAATTTCAATAAATTGATTAAAAATTAAAATGCCTGGAAGAAAGATTGACCTTTTAAAGATTTATTAAATTTTTAAACGAACTATGGCGGGATATCCTTTTAACATAAAATATCGTTGGATTCTGGCAGTCTAATTTTAATTTTATATTTTGAAGTTTTTTTTTTTTTCATGCTATGTATTGTAGCTGGAAATAATTCATAAAAACAATTGAAATAATTCGAAAAGTATTGAAATATGCTCATATATATTTTTAAAATAGCAGGGTTATTTATTCAATAGAAGTTCCACATCTGCTGGATGATATGTCCCTGAAAATGGCCGCCTGTGAGGTAGATAGAGGAGAGATACACTCTGTGAGAGTTTCCGAGAAAATATGGACCGTTCTGAGGGGGCATTGTCCCCGCTGCATAATCAGGGGCTCTCGCTGAATCTCCAATTTAACAAAGAAACACTTGGAGCAGAATTTCAGATGTTCTATTCTAAATGCAGGCGGAATGCTTCTCTAAATTGAAACCTTTGTGCCTTGTCAACTAGTTGTTTTAAATACTGATTTTGTTTTATACTGATTTATTTTTTAAAGCTTTTATTTTGAGGAAATCACAATCTGTTACCATCGAGGGAACTATTAAATTATGTTCTAACATAAGCATTCATACCTTATAATTTAAATATGATACTATTTTTTGTATATTCATTTTTTGAAATTTACAACTGTACAAATAAATACATCAAGTAAATGAGTGGATAGCGATTACAATAACATGTCAAAACCACATTATTTCAACGAAGACATCTACATTATTTCATCCCAGACTTACGGACCTACATTAAATCAAACTCATGGGCTAACTTTTACATTACACAAGGAATCACAGTACATGCGGCAGTAAATAATTATTTTGTCGATTTAAAATAAGAGATTCTTTCCTACGTCCCTGTGATTTCACTCAAGAACAAAATATACACCACATCATATATGAATCCAGACTACTCACTGACTACAGAACTATACTACAGACAGTAAAAATAATTTTTAGAAAAAAAAAAAAAAAAAACCGACTTCGAGATTAAACCTACATATACAAACTTGAACTAAAAAATAAAAAAATGATATTTTAATTGCTTCCAAACAAAAAACAATTAAATGACAATCAACGAAATTATCGACACTTATATACCTATTCACAATTTATGATAATTTATTTTTGTTTAAGTTTAATCCTGTCTTTACAATACACTTTCGAATGGCCGGAGACAGCGGTGTGGCGGTAATAAAACAGTGGGAGGATCTTTAAAATTACCATTTCTTTTCAAATTCTGTTTGTTTTGGTTGGCACCGACTCCAAAAATAAATGATCATAAATTGTGAATAGGTATACAAGTGTCGATAATTTCGTTGATTGTCATTTAATGGTTTTTGTTTCGAAGCAATTAAACTATTATTATTATTTTTTAATTCAAGTTTGTATATGTAGGTTTAATCTTGAAGTCGGTTTTTTTTTTCTATAAATTATTTTTATTTTTTATTTTTTAGTGGTGAGAGTTTTTTTGTTTATACAGTCAATTCTCGACCTTCAAGCTACCCTGAAAAATAGTTCGACTGATTGAACAAAGAACTATCGAGGTTATCATTCCACTTATCTTCATGTAATGGGAAAATTGAACACTAAATTGTAGTTGAAATCATTACGTATATTTTTCATTTATGTGTATGTTGTTTGTACATACATATAAAATCATTAATACAGAAAATTAAGTACCCGGTACCAATTTATCATATAACTTTCAACTGAACTGCGCTTTTTTCTGAGGGTGCCTAAAAGTAGACTTACCGCCTTCCACCAGTGGCGATCTTTTCTTTATTCTTTAGGATGGTTGAAAGAGAAATACGCGGAATTCGGAATTCACTAGCAACAAACGCCCTACTCCTTTCTCATTTCTCCACTTTACAAATCAATTTTAACTTTTCGTTAATTGAAGGAATCTTCAATAGCCACTGTAAAACCACTCGAGTGAATAACTAATAATAAGTGACTGGTGTAACTATGAACTGGAAAGATAAACAATGACGGGAAACAGGAAAACAAATTACATATGAAATTCTTTAAATTCGAGTTCGAGTTATAGAGGCGATGATGATAGTTCGTTTCATAGAGGTGGTCCTAGAAGTTCTCTCTTTTGAACCCCATTTTCAGTTCGACTTATTTACGCAATTTTTAACGTTTTCTGTCTGAAATCGTCTCTTTGAGGTGAAATTTAAGTGTAATGTACTTCCGACCGTAGATTTTGTTCGAATTATTTAAGAATTCAGCTTATCGAAGTACGACACATCAAGAGTTGACTGTATATGTAAATTATCAATTTTTGTTAATAATTTAGATTTAGTAACCATGGAGATTTTAGATTATTATATGATTTTTATTAATTCTTTTTTTTATTTTTCTTAAAAAGTGGTGCGTTGATTTCAAAATACCTCTGAAGTACGCCTTATACAACTTCTTGTTCTTTATTTTATTTCATTTTTCTTGTTTATTTTTTATATTAACCTTTCAACACATGCACTGTCTATATGTATATGTAAAATAAAAAGCGAATCAAAATAATAATTACTTGTACATTGTTGTACATGTAAAAGTATGGTATGTACCGAAAAAAGGGTTACTGCTGGAAGGAAAACACTAAAAAAAAAAAATTTCAAAACTTGAAAAAAACTACTCATCAGTAACAATCCAATAAAAAATTAACACTAAAAGATCTCTAGGCCATCATATTTTCAGACGCCTCGGAGGGTTATTGGGAATGGAGTGGGAAGCAAGTAGGGAAACTAATGGATTTGTGTGGTTATGGAGCTTACTATGAAAGGATAGGTATCTGGTTTGGGCTAACTCAGCAACATATGGAACATTAAAATCTTTATGGATGTTTATTGGTGACAAAGTAAGGGACATAGAGGATTTTTCGAAGATTAGTCTTTTTGTAATTAATTAATTAATAGCTTTGAACGTTTTTCTATTAAATGTTGAAGTAGTCTGTTACGACGGACAGTTTCTAGCCGCTTTAGCCTTGTATGTGAATTCCAAGTAAGACGTTTCTCCAAGTGGATTCCTAGGTAGTGGATATGTTCAACATGAGTTGGTGGAATATCATTGAAGGATACTGTAATACAGGAAGTCGTAGGTTTACAATGAAGGGTAAAGTTTATTTGGTGAAATTTGTTTGGATTTATTTTGATTCTCCATTTTTGACATCATTCTTGAAGGGTTATGATATGGGATTGGAGTGTTTGGGAGGCAATGAAGGGATCATTGTTTACTGGTAATAAACTTGTCTAATCAGCATAAGTGGTGAGGACAGTGATAGGATGAGTTGCGGGGTCTAGGATACTAGCGCCACATATTTAAATCTGTTTCAATAATTCAATTGAATATAGATAAATTTTGTTATCAATTTCTAGCTCTATATAACACCGTAACTTTGTAATCTCTTATGCAGAATGTCGCTCGCCACCTATCGATAAATTTTCAAACTTCACTATTATTCTCATATCATCATTTTTTTAAATAACAGATTAACTTAAAATCAGTAGATTTTATTATTGCTAAACCTTCCTGGAACTATAAAAATGGTGTGGTTTAGATTTGGTATATATTGGTTCAGTAGTTTTTGTGGTAAGTGATCACGAACGAAAAATGGCTTGTCCTTTTAAATAACTGTATAGATGATCTAACGAAGGCATTCATAACTTATAATTTAAATATAATATAAAGGCAAATGAGTAATAATAAATAAAATGTGCGATACAATAGAAAAAGAGAAAAAAAATGTATGCGGTTTTCATAAAATGAAGTGCCTATATTGGGATGTTCATCTTAATATTTGTAAATAAAAAAATGTATATATATGAAGCTAATAAAATAAATGATTTGTTAACCATTAAAATGTATATTATAAATATGAAGCTAACACAGAAAACTTAATTTAACAGTTACAACATAAACGTAAACTCTGAAACTTTAGACTTCTAGAGTTAATCAGGGTAAAGTTCTTTTCTTTTTTTTTTTTTTAATTTTTAGCTTTCAAAAAAATCAAAAATCTTAATTACCAAGAAAAAAATAAATATTAAAGTACATTTAACAACGTTGTAATGAAACAAAAGGGCAAACTAATCAAATCTATTGGAGGGGAGATGTTTGTTGGAGCGTGGGGATTTGCGGATGCGCAATTAACTAACTACGCCATTGGAGTAAGGTGGCTGAGTTTAATTAAATGGTTCAATTAATTAGTTGAAATTTAACTAATGGCTATCTTACATTCACCCGTCCATCGGATCATTCTTCCTTGTCATTTCAAGGCGATGGATAAAGTTTCTTAGCGTAATAGTCAATCCCGGACTCTGCCCTCCAGGCAGATCCAACGGCTCAGACCAGATGAACTATTTTTCAAGAGATTGAAATACATTTTCTGCCTTCGTTATTTTATTAATTACGAACGATTTATTTTATTATTCGAATTTTTATGGATCATAAAGTAATTTTGTTTACATTAAACAAGGTAAATTATCTATTACGCGCATCTACCATAGACAATAAAAGGAAAAAAAAAGAAAGTAATTTTTCTTTTTTTTTCAGATCCACAGAAAAAGAAATTTCATTTTAATAAAATATAAGTGCCAAATCTATTAACTTGGTCTTATTACCACATTTTGATATACTTTTCATGTGATAATCTGGAAATTATTATTGAAAAAAAAAATATTAAATGAGTTCAATTTAAATTATTGATAATTATAGCAGTATATATTATGTACAACAAATATGTGAGATAGCACAAATTATTTACGTTTTTTTCACAAACTGATAGCCTCCTACCTTCCAAAATTCTAAATAAAATAAGATTAAATAGATCATTTTAAAACGTTTTATTTATATAATATAGATGAGGAAAATTTTTAAACTAAAAACTGATACCATTTTCAGATTCCTCATCTCAAGAAACATGTAGAAACCATATTTTTTCGAAATCAAAAATTAAATTTTTTTACCCCTGAAAAATTTCCACTGATTTACAGTGGGTTTCATTGGAAATTTGTCATTTTTAGATTTTTTTTTTTTGAGCACCCTCAAGTCGGGTCGTGTCTAGCGCATAACGAAAGTATTTTTATTTCAAATAGCATACAAAACTACAATTTTACGTGAAAGGTTTATTTCTCTATCTTGACTTAGGAGCTGAGTTAAAAAATAAAACGCAATTTTCATATTTTATTTTTTTTTCTCGGCTCCCAATGCTCATTGGCGGCTACAACTCTAGTTTTAACTATTATAGGTACCTACTGTTCTAACGAAAATCGGCATTCAAATCTGTGAGTTACAAGTCAAAACGTCCCCTTGTTATTAAATAAGAAACTATATTTTAAATAAATTAGAAAGTCCCTAGACCACTTTCTTTCCAGATGCCTTCATGTATTATCAGAAAAATAATGAAAAGCAAGTTGAAAAACTAGTGGATTCGAACGGAAAAGAGGTTTGTCGGTAAATAGCAGGTATCTGGTGCGGACCAAATCAGTACCACATGAAACATTAAACTCCTCATGGATTTAGTTAATTTATGATAAAATAAGAAGCATAACGGATTTTTGTTTAGATGGGTTAGGTGCTAACTGGTGACCGAACGAAAGGTGATTCAAAGGGTTTCCCTGATTACGATTTTCAACCGCTAAGTGCTAGGAAAGTGACTAATCCACTATTCCTATGTGTTACTCTAATCAGATGATCTATGTTCAATGCTATTTTAGCTATAAAGTGCATGTTTCTGGCCAGGAACAGGAACAAGCTAAAACCATAATAGTTCTAACTTTGGTAATAGACTTATAACTTTAATAGTTATAATTTTTTTTAAAATACATTTGTATTTTTCGCAACTTTATACTAATAAATGGCGTATTAGATGGTTAAAAATGGATGAATAAGCCGAAACGGTAAATACTTTTCATTAGCAAAACAATGATTTTTGAGATATTATTTATACTTTTTCATTATTAAAACATTAAAAATTAAATAGTCATGTATACATACATTACATGAGAATCTATCCCTTTACTCTTTCTTAGTAGTAATGTGTATTCCACTTATGGAGGTAAATAATAACAATGCCCCATTTACAAAGGAAATTTCCATAAAAATTGATTCTACTTATAGAAGTGAAAACATTCCAGTTAAAGACTTTATTTAAGGGGAAAATAACTTTTTTTCCACTCATAGATGTAATCTACTTATGCAGGTACCTCTACCACTTATCCAGGTTCGACTATAAATAAAATAAAAATTACTTAAATCTTCTTGAAATTTACATACGCTTTAGAAATATTTTCAGGTTAGTTACTATCGCTATTTCATGGGGACGCAGAACCCTCATATTGAGAATATATCAGTTGGGGTGGGAGTCCCATAGCGGCCGGTTCAGAGAGGTGTGGGTTCCATCCCCACCTGGGTCAGTTAATATTTATTTCCTCGAGTTCCGGCGTTATATATCATGGCACACCCACTCTGGTTAGCGCTGCGCGGCGGCCCTCCAGTAGCCAACAAGGGGTTGGGAAAAAACGGAGCAATTGGCTCAGTCGACTAATTATCCCCCACCGGTACCAGTACGTACTAATTATCACAATTAAAACTTATTTAATTATTTAAAATATTGTAAGCGTTAAAAAAAAAAAAAAAAAAAAAAAAATGTAAGGTCATTTCTACAAACTAATACAAAAATGAATTTTCTAAAACCTAATGACATTAATAGAAGGTGACAAAGAGTTGGATGAGGAAATACTTATTTTAACCCATTTACCTCCAATTTTTGTATATGCAACATTAATGTAATAAATTACTAGTTATGGTCATAGTTAAGGGAACTTGTCGATTTAAAAGGGAATTAATTCCGTTGGTACAGTTTGTAGAATGACATCATTGGTTATATACATATATTCTCAAAAGTTTATTCTATTGAATGTAAAATTGACAAATACACTAAAGCGTCCTTTCATATAAATAGTTCTATTTTTTTATAAAAAGCTAAAAATACCAGTTATGGGCATGTTGTATCATTTATGGTCATAGCGAAGACTTGTTATGGTCACGTGGCGAAATAATCTTCAAACAAATATTTTTAATAATTTGAAAATGATTATTGATTAATGAACAGCTAGAACTATAAAAGTAATCTAAATACTAATACAACGCGGTCTAACAAAAAAGTAAAATATATATTTAAAAACACAATCACTCGATGCACTCATTCACAAACTTTGTAGTTACTTTTTAGCTTAGATTACCGTCATGAAATTATAGTTGAAAATGTATCTAATAACTATTTATCAGTGTATAACTTATAGCCGCACTCCTCGTTGATTTTTTTACACAAGCAGTAACGGCATAACAACGTGGTAATCATCCCCACTAAAAAATAATGAAATAAAAGAAATCGGAATGTATTTTTGTAAATTTTCTTATTTAAATATTTCCAGTTTTCTTTAACAGCAGTATCCAACCACGAAGTACAGAATATAACTAACTACATTAACTTGTATTGGTCGTTTAAGAAACGTAGGGTCAAACATGACCACTACTTGGAAGAGATGCAGTATTTAAGTTTTAAAAGGACATAATCTAATGAAGAAAATTCAATTTTTTTTTTTTTATTATCACAAAGAAGGTTTGTAACACCAAATAAAATTGAAATGGATAGGAGTGACTGTAACTCATATCTCGTATTTTTATACACCATTTATAGTCAGTTCAGAATTATTGTTAATTAATATCAGATAGTCCAACATAATGGAGCTAGTATAGACGCCTGAATTCTAATGAAAAGTTACATAACTTAAAAACTAAAAATTAATGAAGCAATTTCACTATAATTCCTTAAGAATCCTCACTTTTAAAAACGATCTTACTAAAAAAAGAGGTATTTCAGGATACTATTTGAGTAAAATATTTTTTAATGCCTACTGCAAAAGAGATAAGAGGGAGAATTTCGTTAGTAAATGAATCTTAAATCCTTTTCAGAAATATTTCTCCTGGTGATATCACAAATAAATGGATTAGACTCTAATTATTACGATAATTGTATTATCCTGCCCATAACTGGTGAGGTGACCATAACTAGTGATTTACCCTAACCATTTTTTTATTTTTTTTTCTTTTATTTATTTTTTTTTTCTTTTATAATTTCAAATATTTGTCTTTTTTAATACATTAGTTAATTATTTAAGTTAAAAAAAACAAAAAAAAACACGTTAATATTATGAGGGAAATAAAAAATAGATAAATAAAATGATATAAATAGAAAGAAAAAGTGAGAAAGAAAGAAAATATTAGTTTTAGTTATTATAATAACTTATATTTCATATTCTATCTAAGAATTATAACCAAATTATAAATATCATGAATTATTGTCACATTGTAATAGTGTTATCTTCAGTTAGACAGATTAGTATGCTGTGTATGTAGCAACCCAATAAAATTGGGCAGCAGAATGTTTTTATATTAATAAAGCATATATCTCTCAACTTCATAAGTTGCTACCAAATGACAAATATTTTTTAGCAATATAATCAAATTTACAAGATGAATTTTATAATGTAATGTAGACAGTTTTAAATTTCGATAAATAGTTTTAAAAAATCCAAAGGTACATTGAATTCAATTTCTGGTAAAAACATGGGTGGAAGTAGTTGAAAACAATGGGCTTTTAAGAGTAGTATTCAATAATATTTAGGATATGTGATCGGAAATAAAACTATATTTACGCGCTATTACTTTTGTCAAAATTTAGTATATATTATTTTTAGATTTTTTGGTTCGACTATTTTAATTTATGTTATACTGAATGTAACACTTTAAATGCAATCTGATATATATATATATATATCTATCTTATATATATATATATATATATATATATATATATATATAATTATTATCTCGCCATATGGTTCATACCTTCTATTTTAGGTTATCTCAGTGGACACCCGGAAAGACTGTTAATTTTTACAATAGTAGTAGGCAAATAACGTTGTAAATTAATTATTCTTTCGGAAATGTTTACCTTTCATTGCTGTTTATTTGTTATTTAGTTTATTCTTTATCTTATCTAAATAAATTCTTTCAGAACAAGAACAATAACTTTCGTATTTGAAAAACCTATTGACATATACGTATATAATTGGCACAAAAAGTATTGGCAAACCCAGTGATTTGAGAATTTATTCATGTAAACAATTTTTTTTTTTAGTCTTTTTCTTATATATTAAATTTGCGAATAGTAAACATTTAACATCTCATATATAATATAGAAAAAAATTTAACAAGTTGGGGATAAAAAAAAAAAAAAAAAAAATACAACTTTTCACCGCCCAAAAAGTATTGTCACGCCTTAATTGAAAATATAATATTAGTGCCAAAGGCACAAAAATCACTTAATATTTTGTAAACTTACCATTGGCATTAATAACTGGCTGCAGACGCCTTGTCATGGATTCTACTAAATTATTTAATATTTCTACTGATAAATTGTTCCACAATTCCTTTATTACTTGTTTTAAGTGTTCCTTGCTAGTAAGATTTGTCTGTCGTACCTTTCTGTTCAAAATAGGCCATAGGCTCTCTGTAGGAATACAACCCCAAACCATAATATATCCAGCTCCACACTTCACCGTTTTCAATATATTTTTTATATTTAAAGATGTTTTCGCCAAATTGTCATAATGTTAGCCGGTTTAAAAACTTTGAATTTGCATTAATCCGAAAATATAACTTTCTTCAAAAAATCTAGTGGTTCATTTACGTATTTTTTCGCGAAATCAAGTCTCTTTTTCCTATTTACTTCACTAATAAAAGGTTTTTTTAAAGGTCTTCTGCCACGAATGCCTTCACTATGGAGAACGTTTTGGATTGTTTATAGTGCAACATACTTTCCATTAGATGATGCTAGGTCATCGGCAAGATTTTGAGTACTTTTACTCTGTTTTCTTAAAGCTTCTTTAACTACCTCTCTTCATTCTCGCACTGTAGGGGCCCTTGGACGACCTCTCCGAAGCTGATTTTCAGTGGATCCAGTTCTTATATTTTTTTTAATAATACACCGCAGTGTAGAAAATGGCAATTTCACTTGTTTAGCAATCTCACGGTAGCTTTTACCTAAAGACGATAATGATATAATCATCTCTCTAACAGACAATGGTATTTCCCTAATTTCGCGGGCCATTAGAAACTGATTATGGAGGAAGTACAATATCACAGGTGGTAATAAGCAGTTTCAGCATTAGTGAGTGTCATAGGTTACTAATTCCTTTCTCAGGTATAAGATAAGTCAAATTTTCAGTAATTCCAATTGTGCCAATACTTTTTAGGCGATGAAAAACTACATCTTGTAGTTTATTCAATATTTGTTTAATTTTTTCTACATTATATTTATCATGTTTAATTGTCTGTTCTTGACTAATTAAAAGTATATCAAGCAGATTAAAAAAAAAATCTATTATGCATAAAATCGCTGGGTGTGGAAATACTTATTGTGCCAACTGTATATGATATAAAATATACCTCCCATTTTTTGTGGTCTTATTTTCTTAAAATGCCATCTACTCATGCTTGTACCCTGTGATTTCCCTGAGCAAGAAAAGCTGGTAAAGCATCTAAGTTGGTGATGGTTCCCTCCTGTCAGGTCGAGAGTGACTTAACGAGGTGCTAGTCGTAACTTCGCTGCCCACAGCCCAAGGACTGTCAGATTAGTGACTTTGGTGAAGGGTCCTTAGTGAGTAATGTGTATCTGTCACATCATCATCATCTATCGAAGATATCTCAAATGGTTTTGAGATAGTTACAAGATCCTTTTGACTAACGAACAATATTATACCTATTTTTCGTTTTGAATTCCGTACGTCTTTAAAGGATAATAAATTAACAAAAATGCTTTTTTAGCAGTTCTAAAAATATTCTTCTTTCTTTTTTTTTTAATTGCATACTATACATTGTTTTATTTTATAGTCCTGCTTAGAATTTTTAATTATTGTTTCATTAATATTTTTTTCAATTGTTATTTGATTTCCTGATTATCCAATCTTATCTCAGTGGTAGAACCTTCAATGTAAATCATCAATTTTCCTATTCTCCCCTTTTTACCCAATTGGTCGGAGTTCTTCAAGGTAGTATCCTAGGTCCCATCCCCTACACAGTTTATACAAATGGCATCCCGAATCATCAACGTATGCTGATGATACATCAGTAATGATCCTTTCATTGCATCTAAATTTCTCCAATCTCATATAAAAAATCTTCAAGAACGGTATCAAAATTATAGAATTAAAATAAATCTAAACAAATTTCACTTACATCCTTCCTATCCTACTTTTTCCCTCAATAATATTTCACTGATCTCAGATGAACAGATCCACTACCAAGAAATCCATCTGGACAAACAATTTCCTTGGAATATACTAGACTCAAAGGATAAAACATAGCTCGTCGTTTTCGACTCAAAAATTTACCAGACAAGTGTTCAAAGCATCCAATGGATTGCAAAAGTCTAATTTGCATGAAAGTTATGAGACCCTCTTCGTAATATGGAGTTGAGCTTTGGGGTTCCACTAAACCTTTCAATCCAAAATCCTTCGAAAAATCCTCAGTTCTGCTAATTATGTCACAAATGAACTTATTCATAACGATCAAAATGTCCATATATTGCTTGATTGGCCCCCAAAGAAGATACCTATCCTTCCATGATAAGCTCAAGCTTGCTTCCAACTTTATTTCCAATGGCCTTCCGAGGTGTCTGAAAAGAAGATGGCCTATGGACCTATTTTTTTTTTTCTTAACTTTTTTGTGAATAATTACAAGCTGCCTCACTCAACGGCAATGAGTAATTATAGGTGACAAAGACTCGCCCGCATAATATGTACAATCATATAAAATAAAGTAAGCAAATTAAAATTAGCAGCCTCTAAATATATAATAAATAAAATAAAATATGCAAGAAATAAAATAAAGTGCAAGAATAAAATAGAAATGATAATAAAAAGTAATAAATTATAAATGATTATAAAAAGTAGGAAATAATTGTTGAAACTGATAAATAAAAAATTAAAGTGAAGGAAGAAAAGAAAAGAATCATAAATACATTCATACTCTATATATGAAATTTATAAACTTATAAAAAGTCTGGATCCAAGTCTGCCCCCCTATATGGAGGGCAAGCCGGAATCAGAGAGTTCCCAGCGCTGTTCTCTCAGCTGCGTCACTAGCTGAATCCAGTGGAGGCTGAGAGAGAGAGCGCTATGGCACAGTCGCTGGCCATTACCAGAACTCACATAATAAATATTTACAATAAGCCTCGGGGCCATTGCCGTTTTAATCTGCGAGGTGGGTTATAAGGATGTGTGGAACTGGACAATGAATGAGCCAGAGGATTGGGATGGATGAAAATGTTTTGATGGAATTTGGAGAATTTAAGGAGTATAAAGTATACAAAAGATATATTGAGATCATTATGTAGGGTTTTGTTGGAGACATAATATAGAGAATTTAATATAGTACAAAGGATTTTAGATTGGAAGGATTGAATGCGTCTAATTTAGAAAATTTATTCCACTTTAACTTATTCCATAACTGTTACTAATAGATAGTTGCTTTACAAGTTATTGACATGGCAATTTGATAATTTTCCCTCACATTTACTTGTATATATTGTGTACAGTTGTGAATAACTATTAATAAATAACTAAAAACAAAACAAAAAACATTCCAATATTTTTAAAAATAAAATAACAGAGCTGTGTTCCAGTAAGGAGCTGGACTGCGATCACTAAAATAAAGTTATCAAGTCCCAGAGAATTGAGCCTTCCTGGTGGAACCTTTTAATTGGATTTCATTGTGAGCCTTAAGATAAGGAGCTAACAGCTTATTTTCCCTTATGGAACTTCTAATTGTGTCCAGCAGTCCACATCTGTGGTGTCCATTATTTGTATTTTTTTTTTCAATTACCTTAATTTAAATCAATTTAAAAGGTTTTCTATTTTGTTTAAGTATTAAACTGTAACTAAATATTTTTCGAAATTATCTCTCGCACCGACGAAATTTGAGAGATCAAAGGTTGACGGTGTATACATATTGTGTAAATTGAATATATTCATTTTTAGACCGAAGAAATATTTAAAATAATAATAAGTATTATAAAACAAAATAGACACTGATTTTTTTTTTTATATTAATTTTTTTTTTGAATATTCATCAATCTTTTTTTTTTAGAAAGTATTGCATACTGCCTTTAGGAGTGAAATAAATAATATGGAAGGCTTAATGGATCAAGTCACACAATATGTATAGTAAGAAACAAATGAAAATAGGAGAAAATAAAAAAAAAAAATATATAATTTTTAAAAAACTCAAACCATACAATATATAAAGTGAAAAATAAAATTTAAATAAATTACATAGAAAATGTTTTTTTTAGTTGTTTTTTTTTTATGTCAATTTATTGAAATTTACAACTGTACAAAATAAATACATCAAGTAAATGTGTTGATAACGATTACAATAATATGTCAAAACTTGAAAAGAACTACTCCTCAGTAGCACATCAATAAAAAGTCTACACTAAAATGTCTCTACGCCGTCTTCTTTTCAAACGCCTCTGAGGATTATGAAGAATAGAGTGGGAAGCAAGTTGAAAAAGTAGTGGATTTGAGTGGTTATGGAGTTTACTATGAAATGATAGGTATCTGATTTAGACTAACTCAGTAACATATGGAACATTAAGATCTTTATGGGTAATTTTATTGGTGACTAAGTAAGGAGCATTGAGGATTTAGGTAAGTTTACGACGAAGGGTAAAGGTTATTTAGTGATATTTGTTTAGATTTATTTTGATTCTCTATTTTTGACACCATTCTTGAATGTTTAGGATATACGATTGGAGTGTGGAAGACAGTGACATAGAAAAAATAAAATATAAATATAAACATAAAACAATAATAATAGTAAAAAAATCTAAAACTTCAAAAAAAAATCTAGTAAAAAAAGTTAAAACTTCAAAATACTATCTTACATAAAAATTAAATCATACTTACAAATGCACATATTCTATAAAATTAAAAATACAGTTAACATGAAATAGAAACTGATATATATATATATTTTTTTTCATTTATTGATATTTACAACTGTACAAAAACATATACATTAAGTAAGTGTGTTGATAGTGAATACAATGGCATGAAAATAACTTGTAAAGAACTACTCACTAGTAGCAGGCCATCTTCTTTTCAGACGCCACGGAGGATTATCGTAGTAAGGAGCATTTAGGATTGTTCGAAGGATTTTGGATTGCAAGGATTGGATACGAGATGAATTGGATGGTTTAGTGGAGCCCCAAAGCTCAACTCCGTACGTCCAAACCGGTTTAATCACAGTCATATAAATAATTGGAAGCTTTGATCATTTGTCTAGTAAATGTTGAAGTAGTCTTTAACGACGAGCTTGTCGTTTTAGTCTTGTATGTGGATTCCAAGTAAGGCGTTTGTCCAAGTGGAATATCATTAAAGGATAGTGTAGGACAGGAAGTCGTAGGTTTACGACGAAGGGTTAAGGTTATTTGTTGGGATTTATTTGGATTATTTTTATTCTCCAATTTCGACACCATTCTTGAATGTTAGTAATATGAGATTGTACTGATTGGGATGCAACGAAAGGATCATTATTTACTGATAACACACATATGTCATCAGCGTAAGTGGTGAGGACAGTGGTAGGATGAGTCGGAATGTCAGCTGAGAAACTGACATAAAATCAGAAATACATATTTAAATATGTTAATTGTTATACTCATTTTCGCTCATTCTTATTTTACATATTGTATGAATGGATTTATAGCCATCCATACTCTTTTTTTTATTTAATAGCTATAATAATACAGCTTTATTTACATATGTACAATTGACAAATTCATGTTCCAGCTTTATATCCTCTACATGATTAATAAAGTTTTATACAATAAAGATTAATTTTTGCATTTTCAATTTGTTATTTAAACAGTCAGAAAAAATTAAAAAAATAACAACCCACATGACAAGAAAAGAAATATATGCTTATATATAATAACATACAAATAACAAACAAGAGTTGTCCAATGATTTATGTAAGGAGTATATGTTTTTTTTCTTCTGTAAGTGTATCTTTTTATGGATGTTTTATTCCAATTACCGATTTCTCGGATCAAGAAATTTTTAGAATCGTTGTCTCTACAATATATTTTTAGTTTGATCATAAATTTAATGTTTGATAGGTTTAAGATTAAGATCAGCAAGTTTGATTTTTATTTCGAGGCTAATCGTCAATGATCCTGTTCTTTCAAGTTTACTGCAGTTTGTAATACAAGTTGAGCTCCACTCAGGTGAGGAATATGTAATTTGAGCTCGAATAATTGTTTTGTATAATATAAGTTTGATATCCTTCCATATTACTTATTGCTTTAAATTAAGTCAGATTGTTGACTCAATAAAAACCTATTATAAAAATATATATAATGAAGCTCTATTGAACTAGAGAATTAATATAAATCTCTTATAATAATTAATAAGATAGAATTTTATTTAAATTTTTAATCCTAAATTTATATGGATTTTTTAAATTCTACTGCTGTATTTATTATGAGTTTCTCTGTTAGTCCGCGCAAATATAAAAATCTACTTTTTAATTTTATTTTCTAATAATGAGTATACGGAATTATAAATACCGATATTACCTTTTGTTTTAAATTTCAATTTTTTTATCACACAAAAATTTAAATATTGAACTCCTTGAAAACTAAGTTGGGAGGGGAGAGGGCAAATTGCTGCGGTCGGTCAAGAGGCGAAACCTGTCCCCGGTCCTACGTAAACTATTTCAGGTACTCGAAATGTTTTAGTAATAATTTGTGGTTAAAGTGGTTTTTGGTCATTTGTGGGTTCCGCAGTGGTGTTATATTAATATTACCCTAGAGAGGGCGCTCTTTCTCAAATTGTTTTAGTTATTAATTCTACAAACATTAGATTCATTATAACGTTTATACAGGACGGCCGGAGTTATTTTTCCTACCTCTTTTAACAGGGAAAAAAAAAACTTCAAACATTATATTTCATTATTTATAATGTTTTCTTTAAACACGAAGTAAGGTCTGTTTAATTATTTCGGACATGAATGTTACAATGGTTTCTACTAATTAATTGGTTGCATCACATCTTGTCGGTTTTGGTAGCGGTGATGGAATAGGAATGGAAAAGTAACTATTAATCAATTAGTAAATTGGTAATGAATTAGTTTTTGGAGCAGAAATATTTTGAGTACGCTATGAATAATATGTTAAAGTTTGCCAAATCATAAAAATATATTTGTCCTTATCGTTGCCAACTGTATCAATAATAGTGTTTTGTCTTCGTTAATAGGCTTCGTCCTCTTTCATAACTAAAGAAATTTAATTTTTATTTGTCTATCGTTAAAAATCTTGTATTGAAGTATGCAACTAAGCATTATTTCTTTAATGATATTTTCAGGAATTTTGAACCTGATTAAAATTGCATTAATGCAAGAGTAATCCATTAGTGTTTGAAGATTGCGTAAAAGCATAATTAGACATCCAATTTTTAATTTTAAAGCATGAGTTGGTAATCCAGATGAACAGAGGCCATTAAGACCCCTGCGGATAACGGACTGTATCAGTGCTTACAACTAAAGGCACCCTGATCGTATCGGCACAAGAAGCAAATGTTTGACAAAAAGTAAGGTAAACATTTTTTTTTTTTTGAAATTGTCGATTTTCAATAAAGTATAATTCGAAAACCGTTGGATATTCGACAAATATGTATATAATCAATTTCATAGGAAATTGAATAACCTTTAATTTTGAACTGTAACATACTTTTCTAGAGTCCACCAGTTTCGAGATATAATCTAAAAACCCAAATATGGGCCTTATCCCATCCCTCCCACCGTTAGCTCACCCCCCCCCCCCCCCAGGGGCGGGGACTTATAGTATGTTTGTCTTCTGATTACTCCTAACGAAGCCCTTTGGTAAAAAATAATCGCACATTTCATGCACTCTACAATGCGTCTATTGACTGGACTATTTATGTCTGTCAAAACAAACTAATGCAAAATAGATATATATATATATATATATATATATATATATATATATATATATATATATATATATATATATATATATATATATATACATATTCAATAAGGTTCTTGAGGTTCAGTCAGTATATTGACTGAACCTCAAGAACCTTACTAAATATTTAATAGTAACTGTCAAGAAATTTATCCATATATATATATATATATATATATATATATATAGACACACACACACACACACAGACACACACACACACACACACACACACACACACACACACACACACACACATATGTATATATATATATATATATATAGAAACGTATATATATATATAGAATATATATATATATATATATATATATATATATATATATATATATATATATATATATATAGTGTAAAAAATTAGTAAATAACAGAAAAGTACGACACGATGAAAAGAAAGTATGTGAAAAGATTAAAAGTAAAATTTATAATTCATTTGTATAAAATGACAAAAAGTAGAAAATGGTAATTTTCTAAAGAGTAAGATAAAGGTAAAACCAATAACGACGACCTCAACGATATTATAATTTCTATTAAAACATTAATACTGAATTAACGCTCTTCTTTCGATACTTAAAATTTCATGGAATATAATAATTTATAACCCTGGGGTTATTATGGTAAAAACAATATTTCAATTATGCCTACTCATTTAACGCAGGCATTAATGATTTTAAAAAATGCACTAGATTATTTAATTCCCACTCATTTATTTATATTGATTACTTTTTAAGTATGAGATGACCTTTTAACCTTATTATTACACATTTCCGATTCTGTATTTCCAATTATGGTGTAAAATTAACCAAATTTAAAGTATAGATGAAGTTTTTTTGTAATAATGAGACTATTTTATTTTTCATTTATTTTATTAAATTATAATTTCTATTAATTATAATTTATAATTTTCTATACCCTTTCCTCTACTTCCTACTATCTTGTTTTAGATTGTATGCTGAAATTCAAAACCTTCATCAAACTAAAAAAGGTTGCATTTTGCGCTGTAGGACATAATTTTCCTCCGATGACGGTTTTAAGTGTATTTATTGTTATTACTGATGAGATTTTTTTGCGTTAGGAAGCAAGTTGAAATTTGAAAATCAGAAAAACAAATTGAGAAAAAAACATTTTTCTCCAAAAAATCGCGTGACCGGACCTAAAGACAAATAAATAAAATTATGAAGTCACATAAATCAGGGAATATTAAGGGATTATATTTCTATTTTCCACTTCATCATTATAATAAAATTAAAATTAAAAATCCTGTGCGGAATTTCCACCCGGGACTGCTGTACAAACTACGAAAATTCCTACCTCCTACATACTTCCTTATCATCCGTTCCTTAGCGATAGAACCTTCAAAGTTAATCATAACTTTTCCTAGTCCTCTCTCTTTACTCAATCTGCAGGTGTTCCTCAAGGAAGTATCCTAGGTCCAATCCTCTACACGGTGTACACAGTTGACATCCGACGCATTCTAGCGCCATCCTCACCACGTATGCTGATGACGCGGTGTGTTCTCAGTAAACAATAATCTCTTCATTGCCTCCCAGACACTCCAATCCCAAATCATAAAACTTCATGAATGGTGTCAAATAATCCCATCGAATAACCTTCACCCTTCATCGTAAACCTACTACTTCCTGTCCTACAGTATCCTTTAACGGTGCTCCAATAATCCCCGTTGAACAGATCCGCTACCTAGGACTCCATCTGGACAAACGTCTTACTTGGAATCCACATACGAGACTAAAACGACAAGAAACTGCCCGTCGTTATCGACTACTTCAACATTTACTTGACAAACGTTTCAAACTTCTAATATACATAACTGTGATTAGACCAATCTGGTCGTACGGAGTTGAGCTTTGGGGCTCCACTAGACCTTCCAATTCATCTCGTATCCAATCCTTGCAATCCAAAATCCTTCGACAAATCCTCAATGCTCCTTACTTTGTCACCAATAAACTTAACCATAAAGATCTTAATGTTCCATAGGTTGCTGATTTGGCCCAAACCAGATATCTATCTTTTCATAGTAAGTTCCATAACCTCTCAAATTCACTAGTATCTTAACCTGCTTTCCTCTCCTTTCCCGAAGTGCTACTGATGAATAGTTCTTTTCAAGTTTTGTCACGTTATTGTAATAGTTAAAAGAACATTTACTTGATGTATACATTCTGTACTTATGTGAATTTCAATAAATGTTATAATAAAAAAAAAACTTTTTATTTAAAATTATATATATATGTTGTTTATTGTTATTATTTTCAGTGCATGTGTGGGTCCTAGCTTAACCTTAGACTTATATCGATGTAATGGAGTGTTAGAAACGTGGGCCTAATTTTTATTTCCCGAGTTGCCTTTAATCATGAAAAGTACAGGACAGCTTTGTGGTGAAGCAATTTCCCCCAGAGGCTTAGAATCCTCCCCTTAATCCCCGAACAGTTTCCCTTTTGTCAATAATTGTCCCACTTACACTTGATGTTCCAAATATATTTCCCATACCAGCGTGTCAATAAAATTTGATATTATCGGCGTGAGGCAGCCGAGAGCTCAAAGACCAAAGCGTGAAATTTATCTAATGAATTGATCCTATAACCCTCCCATGCGTTAAATTGCTTTGATCATAAAGGCTGGTGGTTGTTACAAACACATATCACTATGCGACAGCACAAGCCGCATATAGAAATAAAATCAATGAGGAGCTCATTAGTTGATTCCGTTTTAATTTGGTAGAAATTATAAAAGATATTAAAAAAAAAAAATTAAATCACACTACTCCTTTCGAGTTCGGCCATCTGTGGACCACGTTCAACAATTCCTTTCTTACTCTTCCGTTCTTACCAATACTTCTTCATCACCTCTGTCAGTTGTTTCCTACTTTAATCTGACCACTGTCCATTAATCTGTGTTATAACTACTTCTGGAAACTTGATCTCATTGACTGCTGCCCGAAATTTTCCTTTATTCCAAATCGAACCCTGTTGTATGTTTGCTACCATCATATCTTCTTTTACCATCCGTATTCATGTGCTAGTTTTCTTTTTTAGGAGACTGTGTTGGAGAAGTTTCTTTGTTAGTCTTCACTCATTCATTCTCATTAAATGTCCATAGAATGTCAATCTACGTTTCCTCCTTGCACCATTTAATTTTTCAATATTTCGATATATTTCGGTATTAATACAAACATTCAGAGGCATGTTAGGCACTTTCAGGCCGAACAAATGTATTATATTGACGCAATTTAGCTTCAATAGAAAGTTTTTTTTATTACATATATCTTTAGTTTTTTGGAAGGCAAATTCCATTTTGTTAGCACTTGTAAGGTTTGCTGCTTTTTATAAACCATTACGTTGAATTATTTCACCCAAATATTGAAACTTACCCACCCTTTAAAACACTACTATTATTGAATTAATATTAAAACCTGCCTCAAACGAGAACAATGAGTAATATAGATGGTAACGAGTTCATTTACATTGAAAACAGTAAAAGTAAATAACCTCTAACTGTTAAATGAAAATATATATATATAATAATTCTTAGTTGATAAATATTTTTTAAATATATTTTTTATTTTTGAAGAGAAAAGACTTGACCCGGTTGGGATTCAAACCCAAGTCTTCACTTCTCTAGCGTAGTGCCTTATCCACTAGGCCACCGAGCTCGTATCCGAACCAGGGAAATCTTTTCTCTTCACTGATCCATACCCCCGGGCACTCGCAATTGCGATGTACAATTCGGGGATGAATGTTCATTTGAACATTACTGTTAAATGGATCTATTGACGAGCTGTCATATATATTAAATTATGAAATAATTCTTAGTTGATAAATATTTTTTAAATATATATTTTTATTTTTGAAGAGAAAAGACCTGACCCAGTTGGGATTCGAACCCAAGAGTTACGCGATGGAAGGGAGTTCCTTAGTGTACAAGCTGGGAAAACCAGAAAGGTGGTGCGGATTGGTTAGGAGCACTCTGATAAAATTGCAGTTGAGGGGGGACGGGACCCCGTCGGGAGATATACGACAGTTTCTTAGGGAGGGACACCGGAGGGAGAAGGTCGAGGATGGACGCGCAGTGGTCTAGAAGTCTCTCCACTTCTCTAGCGTGGTGCCTTATCCACTAGGCCACTGAGCTCGTATCCGAACCAGGGAAATCTTTTCTCTTCACTGATCCATACCCCCGGGCACTCGAAATTGCTAACATTAACAGTAATGTTCAAATGAACATTCATCCCCGAATTGTACATCGAATCCCAACCAGGCCAAGTCTTTTATCTTCAAAAATAAAAAATATATTTAAAAAATATTTATCAACTAAGAATTATTTCATAATTTAATATATATGACAGCTCGTCAATAGATCCATTTAACAGTTATTTTAGTTTTGGAGGAATGTTTTGTTGTACTTTGTACTGTGTTAGGTTAAAGATTTGGTTGCGCGAAACGGAGTAATGTTCAAATGAATACTCATCCCCGATTTGTACATCGCAACTGCTAGTGCCCGGGGGTATGGATCAGTGAAGAGAAAAGATTTACCTGGTTTGGATGCGAGCTCGGTAGCCTGGTGGATGAGGCACTACGCTAGAGAAGTGGAGACTTGGGTTCGAATCCCAAACGGGCAAATCTTTTCATTCTCGTTTCATCATCCCTTTTATTTCTTTTTTTTAAAAAAAAAAAAAAATATATATATATATATATATATATATATATATATATATATTTATTTTTGACATTTACAACTGTTCAACAATACAAGCAACAACTTTGCGGAACTGTAAATTAATATCTTGTATAACAACAACCCATTGGTAGCACTTCAATAAAAGTTTTTTATTAGAAGGTCGGCAGGACATCTTTTCAGACACCTCTGAATGTTCCCAGAATCATTGTTCCTGTGAGTATGGAACTTATCATAGGAGGATATCAAGAATTTGGGCTATATCAACAACATATAGGATCATATATTAATATATGATCACAATATATATTGACTATTTAGGATCATGTAACAACTTTTTTTTTTTTTTTTCTGGTGCGAAGTTTCCTCTGCGTCCTATACTCCTTCATACGTTCGCTGGCATACAAGTGCTGTTCTTTCGTCCAGCCTCTTCCGATTTTCTTAGTACATCATGTGGCTTGAATCCCCTCCAAATCATTCAATACGCCTCTAAATCTATTTCTGTCTGATAGTCGGTCTTCTGAATTTTGATCTTTCCTTATCCATTTTTGTTTCCTTAATCCATACTGTTGTGGTTTTCTTTCTCCATAATTAATCGAATATCCGTTTAGTAAGTCTCTTTTAGTTCATTCAGTACAGGTGTCCGATAAATATCTCCACCATTGCGGGTTGCAAGCCCGTAAACCAACCTCGTAAATCTGGTTCCGGATGTTAGCACCCTGTCATATGGTCCCTTCCTAGGGTCACTAGGTGATACTGGTCGACGGTCTCAACAGCGGAAGAGGAAAAAATGTATTTCCCAACGCCAGAGAGAGCGGAAGAACCTACTGGATTAAACCTCGAAAAATAATCATTTCGAACTTACAATCCGATCTTACTTTGGAAGTTAATTCCTTCCTCACAACCCACAACTCCATTCGCAGTATAGAAATATCGCTGAAAGAAAGCATTAACCCAGGTGGCAGCTCGGAAGAGAAATCGATTAGTATACTAGTTACAAAATAATGAACATTGATTTTATGAAGGACTTCAGGTCGTAAAATATGGAGGAAAACTTAGAAAGGGCAGGATAATACTTACTACAAAAGTGAAAAATTCAAGTACTTGGGAAGTGTCATAACTTCAAAGAAATGAAGTGGATGAAGAAATAAGGGGTAGAATAACGTCTGGTAATAGGTGTTATTGGGCCCTGAGGGTCTAGGTACTAAACCATTCTTAGACCAGTCTTTTTTAACGGGAGTGAAACCTGGACGCTCAATGCGAAGAATGAAGGCATTCTAAATAGATAGGAGAGAAAATTTTTGAGAAAGATATATTGCCCTACTAAAGATGTAGATGTACGGAGGATAAAAAGTAACCAAGAGCTAAGTGACTTGTACAAAGCTCCAGATTTTGTTGCTACAATCAAGCAAAGACGACTAAGATCGTTAGGCCATGTTCATAGAATGAGCTCCCACTCCAAGCATGTTGAATGGGCATCCCGAAGGAGGGAAGAGAGAAAGAGGAAGGCCCAGGTTGCGCTGGAAGGAAGACATTGAAGCTGACCTAAAGACACTTGGTGTGAGGTACTGGAAGAGTACCTGGTGACCGGAATAAATGAAGGAGAATTGTGGAAGAGGTTCTACATGGACTGTAGTGCCATTGCTGTTGTTGTATGTTGTATCGGTAAGATACGAGATGAATAGAATGTTTTAGTTGAGTCCAAAATCTCAACTTCGTTTGTCCAAATAGGTTTAGTTACTGTCGCGTAAACGAATATTTTTTAATTAATTCAAAGCTTAAAACGCTTAACTTGTAAATACTAGAGTTGTCGAAAATGAGAAGCAGTTTTTTGTCGTTTCAGAATAGTATCTAAACAAAATATAAAATTAAAAAAAAAAGATGAAATAACACCAATTAAGAAACAATTATATTGTATATTCATGAGAACACCGATCCATGCTTGTCCCCCCACTTTTGGAAGGACAGACCTGATCCTATATCACATATTTTTATTATTTTTAAAATTGCTTTAATTTTTTTCCTGTGTGAATTATATCTGAATTTTGCCCATCAGAACATAGTAATCTATTGAATGTATGTATACAGTAAAGACAAGTTATATTGGTTGGTTTTATTAAGCTTTATTTTATGTCATGTAAAACTTGATATATAAAATATACATATAATGAATGGACCATAAATCATCATGGAAGGAGATCGTCTAGAAAATATTGCTAATATTTGCTAAATAAGATACCACAACTAAAATTTTCTAATAAGATACCATCGCATATTCTGAATTGTTCAACCGAAAATGGCAACTGATTTCAATAGCGTATAAGTGAACAAACGAAAAGTAAAGGCGAGCATATTGATCCATGGGTCTACGAGATCTGGCCGCCTGGGCTAAGTCTAACGTTATCAAAATCTGAATTCTGTCTGCCTCAGAATCCATAAAACCATAAAAATGAAACGATAAAACTGGTATTTGTCACGCCTGTTTCGTAAAATCTCCGGATGTTGTAGATAGTCATGCATTACTAAAAGTTTATATTAATAAGGTGACTAAACATAATTTTATTTATTTTTTTTTCATAAAATAGAATAACTAGGTATTTAAGTAATTACATTAGTTGTAGAAATGTGATTTATTTGAATTTTTTAAACTACTTTTGAAAATATTGAAAAAAAAGTATACCTTCCTATATACAGATTAATGTATATAGGAAGGTGTATCGGGGAGTGACTGAATGTTAGGTGAAATAAATAATAATGAAAGTAATCATTCATTTAATTTATGCATTAAGAGTAAACTTTTAGTTTTTTAACTATTAATTTTTCTATCCATATGTTTTTAAACAAGTAATTTAATTTAGATAATTGGAATTTGGAGGCGCAGTAGCTCAGTGGGTAAGGCGCTTGATTGCTATGCTCCAATCCCCGAGTTCGAGTCCGACTGAAAATAGTAATTTTTATTTTCTATTATTTGGGTCGTGGCTCGGCTTTGAGTTCAGGAGACCTTCCTGGGTCATACCCAGTCTCGTTTAAAGTGTGTACCTTAAATTTGGGAAAAACCTGGCGGTTAGAGAGTATTCTGCCCAATCTCCTCCTTTCACAACCGCTGGCCCAGTAACAGTACATCCCTACCTCAGTAGTGAACCCGAGACCCTACATGGGTTGTGTACAGTTTTATAAAACTGGTAATTAGTAATTTATATCGCAATGAATCAATTCTTACAATGATAATAAATTCAAAACCTCTAATTGTTTAAGATTAAATAATAATATAAAATAAATTATAAACTATTATAATAAATAAAAATGAAATGAATCCCGGGGATCCCCGAAACGAGCTTTTCCCTCCAATTCTTTGAGGGTAGACCCCCAAAGAGGTCCCAGCCTTGTCCTATCATTCGGCTCACTAGTATCAAAATCCAGTGGAAGCTCAGTTTGGTCACTCAGCTTAGATTAATCTTTAAAATCTATACTTGATAAGATACCATCGCATTACTAAAAAAATGTTCAATCTATTTTTTTAAAATAAAAATATGGCCATAGTTTTGTTGCAAATGACGCCCCGAACCAACAACCGAAATCATTGCAGTCTTATGCAGAACACCCTGCATAAATCGTAAAAAAAAAAATTATACTATTTAACTATAATATATTAAAATCCTTTATAAACACGGAGAGTTACTTATCTATGTTCCTTGATATCGACCGGTACAAGTTTATGAAGCCATTGGACAGCACCGTGATTGAAGATCCGCTGGGACCGAGAAGGTAGAAGGATCGGAATTAGCCGATAGGAGAAGGATTGCCAAACAGAACTAGTGGGCCCCGGGGAGAGGTGCGCCATTGAACGTGCTTCCACTGATTTGTTTTTCCTCACCGGCCACATCCTACCACAAATAAATAGAGCCTTGGCAATCCTGAGATCCACCAGCGAGATACTTACAAGAACGATATCGTTCGGCCCATGATTAAATATCACACCTGATCCATTACGTGTTGAAAATAGCTTATTCGACTTAATATGAATAACTGTAGTACATAATGTGTTAGGGCGCCATTCATTCATTCATTCATTCTCGGCGCAACAGACGCATGAAGCGGTCCTTGGCCAGCTCAACGGCTCTTCCCCAGTCTTCCCTGTCAGTGGCACGCCTGATGGATATTCCTGCTTTCTTCAGATCCTCGGAGACGCTGTCCTTCCATCTTCCCTTCGGTCTTCCACGAGGCCTCACTCCATCGGGGCTTCCGTAATACAGTCTTCTGACTGTCCTCTCCTCGTCCATTCTGATTACGTGTCCCAGCCATTTAATTCGCTGTATTCTCACATATTGGGAAACATTCAGTTCATTATAAAGTACGTACAGCTCTTTGTTTTTTCTGAGTCGAAACAAACCATCCTCCTTTACAGGTCCATAGATGCGTCTCAATATCTTCCTTTCGAACCTGTCAATACGTTCAGCTGATACTTTACGCAATGTCCAGGTTTCAGATGCGTATGTCAGGACGGGTCGGACGAGTGTTAGGGCGTCATATGGACAACATATATTGCCACCTAGAACAAAGCATTAACTCAGGAAGTCTTACTGTCTTCAAACCTTTTATTTCGGTTCCATTTAAAGTTCAATTATTCTTCTACCTCATTATCATTTCCTCATAGTTTTTGGTTACTATCTATTTATACAAACTTAGAACTGTTAAAAACGAAGTTCATTTATTAAATTAAAATGTCAACAAAAACACCTTTCCTTCTGTGACACATGAATAAAGTTCCTCCTGCCATCTTCTTTACAGGCGCCTTGTACTATCGTGTAAGTGGTTATGGAGTTTATCATGAAAGGATAGCCACTTGGTTCAAACACTGTATGAAAAAAGCCATCAGCAATTACAAATTGGTGGTTACTATATTAGCCTAAAGAAGATGAATTTTCTTGGAATTGCTCCACTGTTATTTAAGATTATTTTATGTTTCTTTTTTATTTCGTTTCAGTATCTTTTATGGCATCTTTTTTCATTCTATTTTGCAGGCTGTGAAGGGTAACATGGTACGAGAGTGCAAGTGTCATGGGGTTTCGGGCAGCTGCACCATGCGAACCTGCTGGAAAGCACTTCCCCAGTTCCGGCAGATCGGTGATCATCTCATGCGCAAGTATTGGAGAGCAAGAGCAGTGTCACTAATCGATGGAGTTGGCTTGCAGACGAAGAGAGGGAAGACCCGACCGAGGCGATCGGACCTGGTCTACCTCGAACCCTCCCCCAACTACTGTGAGCAGGACCTCAACGCAGGCTCCTTGGGCACTGTTGGCAGGTTTTGCAATCGTTCCTCAACAGGTAACTTGCCATCAAATATTTTTTGATTCTATAATTCAGAATCAATTAACCATTTGATTGAGAGTTTGATCCTTTGAATTAAACAAGATTATACACAAAGTACGCAAGTAGGAAAAAAACAAGTTGAATGGTTAGAACCTGACATTATTATCCAAATAAAATGAGTTGGGTTCTAAAAGACACTAAGAAGTTAGGAACTCGGGATTCTGGCTTTGCGAGTTTTAAGTTTACGAGACAGCTGGGTTGTTGTTTTCCTCTTCGCGAAGTGGCAAAAGTTCAGTTATTTATGTGTTTCCCATATCTCATCCGTATTTAGAAGAAATCGGACAACATTGTTGTTTATACATGATAATTACGAATGCATTGTTGTGCATTGCAAGTAGTCATTATTCAATGGTTGAAACGAAAGACATAGAATTGCATGGAGTTTTGCAGCTATAGGAAATTTGCAAAATTTGCAATTACACTTTTTATGAAAATACTTTCTTTTCCACATTATTTGTCCTATTTTAGACAAAATAACACTATAACTATTATTTTAATGGAAAACCTTTTAATCCACTGGTTCATTAGAACTCATGGTTCAGTAAACCCCATTACCATTATATTAGTCATTGGACTCATGTTTCTGACTAATCAACTTATTCCTTATGGGCTAGAGTTTTAAGGTTTTTGTTATTAGTTTCATATTTTGGAATTTGACTAGCAGCAATTCTCGTCTTAATTTAATTCAACCATCATAAATGTAAAAAAAAAAAAAAAAAAAAAAAAAAAAAAAAAAAAAAAAAAAAAAAAAAAAAAAAAAAAAAAAAAAAAAAAAAAAAAAAAAAAAAAAAAAAAAAAAAAAAAAAAAAAAAAAAAAAAAAAAAAAAAAAAAAAAAAAAAAAAAAAAAAAAAAAAACAAACCTCTAGGCATTATTTTCTGTTTTAGGCTATGAATCACGAGAATAACCTCGTACATCATTATATGGTGGCCTCAAAACCTACCTATTCCTCTGCTTGATTTAATTAACGTAAAATTATATTTTGACTTATTTTTAATAGTAATATGATAAGTAAAAGGCTATAGGAAAAATGCTACTTAGTTTCAACTATTTTTATTAAGGCCATTAAATTTATATATATATATATATATATATATATATATATATATATATATATAATTATATAATTAAATTAACATTAAATTATTTATAATTAAAAAAAAAATTAAACACACTTTGGTATATCAGTAAAAACAAATTATTTCATTTAATTTTGTATAAAAATCTCAGAAAAGTATAGATTTGATTTCCTTTTCTCAACTGCTTACAACTGTGCTGATGAATGAATGTAACATTTCATTTTTTTTTTTTTTTTTTTTTTTTTTCACTCGAGACAGTAATTTATAATAATAAATGACTATTAATTACAATAACTATTAATTATTTGATGAGCAAAATAACTTATTTTACCTATAAATATAAAGTATATTTCTGCTTTTCAATTTCATTTAAAATATAAGCTTACATTTAGTTTCGATGAAAGCGATCAACACTACCTGGGAGGCTAGATGAGTTGTAATGAAGCAGTAACGGGAAATTTAAAGGCGAATATGTACTTTTACCACTTTCCAATGGTTCCAGCAGATATGTCAAGTCTGGTTTTAAGAATTCCCCTCTTGTCAGACCCTATGACTATATCTTGGTTTTGTTTGAGCACTGAGGGCTTTTCATTTTTTATAGGAGGCTTCCATTTTAAAACTTAATTTTGATTGCATTAACTTTCCTTATTGTAAGCAATTTTAAAAACAATTTGATTTTACTTATTTAAATCTACAAAATGTTTCATCGAAGAATTTAAGCTGGCCTATGGCAACAGATAAACCCAGCTTGAATGAAAGTGGCTATATATTGCAGTTTTCCGGCTGCTCCCGAGGCGACAACCCCCAAACTCAGCTAGGCCTTTAGGGGATAAAATACTAGAAAAATCCTATATCGCAAAGTGGGGAAAACAGCCAGTCTAGGAGTGCAAAAGTCGTATTCTCCACAAACGACAAATTTTGAAATCTGATGTCTTCTAAACATGTTTAATTAGGTACCATCACCATAGATTATCAGATTATTTAATTTTTTGAGGGCAATAAAAATAAATAAAAAATCTATTTTTCACTTTTAAATATGAGTGTAAAATTTTAAAGGTTTTTGAATTTTGAATGCCTCTAGATTTAATAAAATTTTTCAGTTTTATTGAAAAGTTCTAAAAAATAGCAGATAAAATTCCAAGGAAGCTATCAAGGAAAGTTTGCGTTATTTGGGTATTTTGTTCGTATTAATTATATAGATATATATATATATATATATATATATTTATTTATTTATTGAAATTTACAACTGTACTTAAAAACATTCATCCAGTAAATGTGGTAATGACAAATAATAATAAAATGACAATTGCTTGTGAAGCAACTATCCATTGGTAGGACTTCAATAAAAGTTCTACTTGAGAAGGTCCCCAGGCCATCTTCTTTTCAGACGTCTGAGAAAGATTTGCCAGGAATAGAATGGGAAGCAAGTTGAGAGACTAGTGGAAGTGGTTATGGAGTTTACTATGAAAGGATAGATATCTGGTTTGGGCTAAATGAGCAACATATGGAACATTGAGGTCTTTATGGATAATATATGTTATTCAAAGGAATACAAATTGCATAGACAAATAAATTGATGAATTTTGATGTGCTAATCTGGAATTATAATAGAACCCTAGGAACTTCATTTGACACTCTTTTTTTTAAATTCGGAACCTAGAGGCAACCATCAATATATCCCAAATGCTTTTCAACTTAAAACGGTTTTTGAAGAGATACTGAACTGAGATACGGTGAAGTAAGAAAATATGAGTAAACGATCCTACGTGGCAATATCCTTGCGGGAAAATGACTGCCGGCATATTGATCCGAAGGAACTGCTTGAGGTTTTAGGGAAGGTGCACATAATTTGCAGGTGAATAAGTGACCACACACCCTAGCCTCTTAGCGGGGAATATAAAAGCCCCCACCGCTCCTCTTGCAAAGTCTCCATCATCCTCTAGCTGTCTATTTATTCCTTCTTTTGAATAACAACGAAGGGGAGAGGTTGGCTATAAGACTTAGATTCTTATGCCGGCGGGATCAAAATAAATATATTCTTTTTATGGAATCATTTGCAGTTTGGTTGGCAGGGTACAATGGATTGAACTATTCCAAGCCAACCGATTATAGTTAGCGGATCTGTAAAAAAATAAAAGATATTATTAAAGGTTTTGATAAAGAAATTCACAAACACACTTGTATGTGTATATACAGGGCTGTAAGAGAGAGAGCAAGAAGTTGCATTTAAAACAACAGAGGACATTTTGAAAAACAAATAAAATAACTGACTACTTTTATCTGGCGACGCTTTATTGACAGTTTTCCTTCCTTCCCCGGTTTAACACATGCCGGTTTTTCCGGCATTAAAAGTTGTTTTTTTTTATTATTATATCAATTTTTTGAAATTTACAACTGTACAAAATATATACCTAAAGTAAATGTATTGTTAACTATTACAATGACCTGACAAAACTTTAGAATATTATCATATCCTATGAAAGGATAGATTCAGCAACATATGGGACTTATGCAAATTATGGAACATTATGACAAAGTAAGGAGCATTGAGGATTTTTCGAAGGATTTTGGATTGTAAGGATTGGATACGAGATGAATTGGATGGTTTAGTGGACCCCCAAAGCTCAACTCCGTACGTCCAAATAGGTCTAATCACAGTCATGTATATGAGTATTTTGGAATTAACTGGGAGCTTTGAACGTTTTTCTAATAAATGTTGAAGTAATCTGTAACGACGGGCAGTTTCTTGTCGTTTTAGTCTTGTATTTGGATTCCAAGTTAGACGTTTGTCCAAGTGGAGTCCTAGGTAGCAGGTCTGTTCAATAGGGATTAGTGCAATATCATTAAAGGATACTGTAGGGCAGGAAGCTGTAGGTATGCGACGAAGGGTAAAGGTTATTTGGTGAGATTTTTTTGGATTTATTTTGAATCTCCATTTTTGAAGAAGGCTTAGGATATGGAATTGGAATGTTTGGAAGGCAATGAAGAGAACATAGTTTACTGATAACACACATGTGTCATCAGCGTAAGTGGTGAGGACAGTGGTAGGATGAGTTGGGATGTCAAGCTGTATATACCGTGTAGGATGGGGCCTAGGATACTATCTTGAGGAACACCGGCAGATTGGGTAAAGAGGGAGGAATAGGAATTTTTATGGTTTACTTTGAAAGTTCTATCTCTCAGAAAGGAACGGATAATTAGGAAGTATGCTGAAGGAAGGAATTTGCAGAGCTTGTAAAGCAGTCCTGGGTGTCAGACTCGGTCAAATTTGGAGTGGAATATTTAGTTCTGCTTCTATATATTTTTGGTGGGTAGGCTTTAAAAGTAAATTAAAAATAATTAATTTGAACACACCAGTCGAAAGCTGGTTAAATTTACAAGTTTTTGTGATATTTGCAGTTTTGTGAATAGTTTTTTTTTCAAAAACGGTGAGCGTAGAACTTTTATAAAACTTCGTAACTTTTGTAAATAAGTTGAACAATCTGTTCTTTCGGTTTCAAGTTTGTAAAATTCAATGTTTTGTGTGCTTTGGTCTTATAGGAAACATAATGCTGATTTAGAAAATGTGGTCAAAATGTTTAAACTAAGTGTAGATATTACAGCTTTTATTGCAAAAAACGTGGTTACCAACGAACCTGCATTGTCTGAAGGAAAAAAGCGAAGTGAAATTAATTTAAAAAAAATTTTCATCCATATACTACCGTCCTTATTTTTAGCATAAAAACAGGTTAAAGTGAACTGTTTATATTTAGTCCTCAGGCTGGTGTTATTACTTGTCTCGATCGTCGGCAAAACATGCTCGCTATTCCTTATTTGATTAAATTTCCGAGAAAAAATTTCATATCACAAGTTGTATCCATGTGAAGGAATGAGGGTAAATTGGACGCGTGATCCGGTGAAACATAGCCTGTTTAAACATTTCATTTAAACAGTGGTAAAAATAAACATAGGGCCCCTTTCCACTTGACCTAGAAACTCTAGTGGGGCCGCTACTTTGTAGCTTCAACTTCAATCGTCTCCACACACTTAACAAGCTACAAAAATGTATATTTTTCCTGTTATTTTTACTTTGTCCTTAGAAAAGATATATTTCAAAGACATGATTATATTTCAGATTATTAAGAGATTATATGTTCTCATGCACTTGTAATAATATTTTAAGAGCAGAGAATGTATTATACTAATGGTATTTAGAACTGTCTACAATACATAAAATAAGTATATGCGCGGTAAAATGATTACAATGACATGTCTATAACTTATAAGAACTATCCATGAGTTTAATAAACGTTTTATTTTTGGGTTTTTTTTTGGGGGGATTTTAGAAAATACTATATTAATATTAAATATATCCCTAAGGATGTCATAGCCCATATAGTCTATAATTGTCTTACTTATTACCTTTATTGGATTCTAACCCAATAGGTGTAAACCAATTCAGTATGGTTTTACTTAGTGCCATTTAGGAAATAGAATAATAATAATTATTATTGAACATACTTTATTTAATATTACTATTTTAGATATTTAGAGATAAGGATGAACTTTAAAAAAAATCTATGTGAGGGTCAGTACACAATTTACCATTAACTACTTATTACAAACTATTACATGATAGGGTACTTAACTGCACGGTATGGGTCTTGATCCGGAATAGTGGTTCTTGTCTCTATCAGATCTTCATTTGCAGCATCTCACCCTCAGCCCTCTCACCTCAAACCGTCTAATCAAACGGCCTATTAACTCCGTCTCCAAAAGACTCCTCCTCCACTGTCCTTAGTTTCCAGGACCAGCCTTATAAACACTCTTATCTCTACCATTTCACTTTTGGATGTCTAAAAGTTTTCATTTCTTTGTACACAACTTTCTTTATTTCCAGGAAACTATTGTTGACAAAATATTCTCAGGTATCGGTGGCGGTCATTCCGAAGGTCATTCGAGTGGGCATGAAGCTTGTTATAAAAAGATAGTTATCTTTTTTGGGCCAAATCTGCACCATATGGAACATTTAGATCGTTATGGATAAGTTTGTTTGTGGCGTAATAAGGAGCGTTGAGGATTTTATGAAGGTTTTTGGATTGTAAGGATTGGATCGATACATGTTTAATCTGAATTTATAATCACATTCAAAACTCTCCAAGCCGAATTTCCAAACATTGAATTATTTTTAAATTAATGTTTGGTAACATAGAATATACAAATTTATAATAAATATAATCAATAAAATATGTATATGGATAAAATTTTTTACTGTTACTATTATATGTTAAGTAAGGCCTTGAGGTTCAGTCAATAAATAAAACAACTATTTAGGCGACGTTTCGAGACTGTATTGTTCCCATAATTATGCCAATGTTACTGGTGGATATGCTATTGGTACCTAATACTGAATTATAACAGTTCTTTTTCACAACTGTTATTACACACAGTACACACAGTTACAACACGAAACATCGCCAAAATATCATACCATCGGATTACGGTATATTTAAATTAATGACTAACGAATAATGACTTTTTAAAGGTCGGATTTTTTTATGATTACGAGGATGTTCAAATTGGATGTGGTTTTCTTTGCCTCAAAAACAAAGGTGTGATATCGGTAGAAAGATGGGTGAATGTAGTTTTTAAAAAAATGGACTTTACTTAGAAGAATTGCATTCGAATATGTCATCCAAAGTAATGAATGCTATTCTTGTATACAAGGACTTTTAACGTAGTATTAATTTGATTAAATGAGTTCAATATTAAATTTGACCCGATCGCAATTATATTCATAAATAAAATAGAATTGTGAATTATGTTGTTTTTTTTTCTTTCTTTCTTCTTTTATTTAAGTCTTTGCATTTTCACTGAAATCATAAAGAGAAAATAAATACAAAATACATGAGAGTGGATTTATAAGGTAAGCTACTGTGATCCAATACCGAACGAAAAAAAAAAATCATTTTGTTTTCTCCAGAGATGGAAGAGAATATCCTTCTTAATACCCTCCAGGGCTCCAGACATTGATGCTGGATATTTTTAACTTTTTTAATTTTGAAATTTAATCAGTTGCAATGGATCAATATTTCATATTCTCTCTGGATTATATTAAATAAAATGTGATATTATTAGTAACTCTTAATATTTACTTAAGATATTTATTTTATTAAAATTACTTTCACAACTGATATTAATTTATACGATTCGTGATGCAAACGTAATTGAATATAATTAAAATTAATAAACTAAACATATAATACTAATTAAAAAAAAATATGAAATGACGAAAAAAGACAAAATCAGAGGCTCCAATATGTTACATATAATTAAATTTATTTGGAATACATTTAAAAATTGTTGACAGCTTTTAGTGAATTAAATTATATATCATCATGAAATATATTTTTTAATATTTTTTTTTTTTTATTAGCGAAAATTATCGTTTTTATAAAAAGCAATCGTCTTAATATGTATATTTATATTTTAAATAATTAGGGTTCCTTAAACTATTTTTTTATATCAATTGTGTTCATAGTATCATCAGGAAGTGGGAAGCATCAATGAACAAACAAAAAAACATTTTTTTTTTTTTTAATAACAAGGAGCTTTAATGTTATGCTTAAAACAATAATTGATTTTTAGTTTCCAACATTTGGAACAACATGAGAGACGAAAATTTCGAAAATTGATTTTACTCCAAAATTTACAAGACAAGTTATCAAAGCTCTCAATAAATTAAAAGCGACTTATTCACATGACAGTAATTAAACCCATTTGGACACACGGAGCTGAGCTTTGTGGTTCAACTAAACCTTACAATTCTTCTCGTATCCAGTCATAAAATCCATCGTAAAATCCTTAATGCATATTATTATGTTACGAACAGACTTATCCATAAATATTTCAATGCTCCATATGTTGCTGATTTGGCTCAAACCTATCCTTTCATACTTCAACTCCAATACCCACTCGAACCCACTAGTCTGCAACTTGAATAAATATGAATGCAGTTCATGATGAAAATAATACAAAAATAAGAGGCAAAGTAAATACCTCATTATTAGCAATAAACTTATTCATTTTTGAATATTTGATTTCAAATAAAGTTTTCCTAGAAACATACATTCTTGGTGTAAATATGGAACTCCGACATATCTCTTGTTTGAGATAACAATTTGCATCTTTTGTGATGAATAGTTCTCTTAAGACCCAAGTGTCTGAAAGGTGTGAGTAAAATGGAAACCACTAGAAGCAAACGTTTGACAAAAAATGTGAGGTATAAATTCTTTTATTTCGAAAATTGTCGATTTTCAATAACGCATATCTTGAAATCTGTTGGAAAATTGACAAATATCCATGAAATCAATTTAATTAGGTATAATTTTTATTTGGAATATATTTTTCTAGAGTCCACTGTTTTCGAAATATAATCGAAAAACCCAAAAATGAGACCTTCTTCCCCCCCCCCCCCCCCAAAAAAATGAGACCTTCTTCCCCCCCCCCCCAAACATTTTTGCTTATTCCACGCACTAATGTGTTCCTAATGCAGTTCAAAATAAAGTGTTCGGAGAACAGTCATTACAGTTAATTCCATATACAAAATGAATGTTTAGCATTTGAAACTAGTATACTAATAAAATAACCCCAATAGAAGTGTCAATTAATTCATAAATCCTAATCGTATTAATCCTTCTATATCATCATGCGTACCTCAAGTGATCATAAATGTTTAATTGCTTTATAAGTAATTTTCACGTCTTTATATTTATTATCCGTTGAATTTACTTAAAGTTTGTTTTAAATGCAGTGCACTATCCATAAAATTTCACTTTTAGCTAATTTTTAAAGAAAAAAAATCTGCTTTTGCATTTATAATTTAGGACTCTTGCATTGGCACAGGACATAAAAGTTAGATGATTGAAATTTTTCTGCCGGCAGCCGAATCTTGGAAAGGTTTGAAAGCTGAATGGTCTGATGGAAGTTTTTATGACAGTTATCTAGTCATCCATCTCTAGCATTAAAATCGTCTTTTACAGTTGTTTTATTATTGAAAACTTTTGCTTTTCCATTAAAAGTTTCAACAGAAATCGTTGTTTACCGTCGCCGTCCTTGAATGAACTATTCAAACACACACAAGTGTTGGGTAGAGGGGGCTTCTCGCGAGAGGGCCGGATCACAGAGGTTTGTCGGATCATCGAAGGGCTGGTTTATGGAGATTATATTGTATTTTTGATCTCAATTATAAACATAATTAAAAAATCTCCGAAGACTAAAGCGATAAGAAACTGCTCGTCGTTACAGACTACTTCAACATTTACTAAACAAACGTTCAAAGCTCCCAATTGATTTCAAAAGAGTTATTTGCATGACTGTGCATTAGACCTATTTGGATGAAATATCCTCAATGCTCCTTACTTTGTCACCAATAAACTTATCCATAAAGACCTTAATGTTCCATATGTTGCTGAGTTAGCCCAAACCAGATACATATCCTTTCATCGTAAGCTCCATAACCATTTAAATACATTAGTTTCTCAACTTGCTTCCCACTCCATTCCCGATAGTCCTCGGAGGCGTCTGAAAAGAAAATGGCCTGGAGACCTTCTAGTGTAGAATTTTGATTGAAGGGCCACTGATGAGTAGTTCTTTTCAAGTTTTGACATGTTATAATAATCGTTATCAGCTCGTTTACTTAATGTATACATTTATACAGTTGTAAATTTCAATAAATTGATATATAGAAATAAAAAGAAAAAGTCTCTTTCGTTATTTGTAAATAATATAAATATGAGCTCTGTTGTAAAAAAAAATTCAATTGATAAATTATTATTTTCTTTACAAAATACTGTCCGTTTATAGCCTGTCTATTTTTCTGAATATATGAACATTAAATACCAGACTTATTCCAAATATTATTATGAGTACGATCATATATTGATTATAATATTAGTTTTCTCAACTATATTTTCAGATATTTCTTTTTTAAAAAGGATACGCCTCGACCGCATTTACCAAAATATAGCGAAAGAAGAGTTAGGGGAAGTGGCCTTCTCGTTCTTATGAAAATGAGCTTTAGGAAGAGTGAAGCGTTATGTGATGACATCAATAGCTTTTAAAGCCCTTCTTTATTGGAGGCAAGTGCCTTTCAACCATAAATTTGACCAGTTTCTACTTTGGGGTTAGTTTTCCGGGCATAATATCCAATATTTTCTAGGCCCTTTTTATTAATATTTCTTAGCTGATAACGCTATCAACCGGAGGTATGGTCTATAAAAACATATCTAAGTATTGCAAGAAGAAGATACAGCCAAATCCTTTAAAGGATTTTAAAGGTTCAAGGTAGAATTTACTCGTATCTTGTATTGTTGGTACATATTTATAATGTATAAAATGACAATCAATATTTTTATTTATTTATTTTTTTTTACTTTATTGACTAAAAGTGTAATTTTTCTTTTAGTGTTTTCGACCCCATATTCCTTCACCAGAGTATATGAAATATATTAGGATTATTATAAACATTAGTTAAATAAAAGAAAGCCGTATTTAAAGAATAATGAACATTACGAAATTTTAACGTTTTTTTTAAATTTTATCGTAGTTTTTCATTACACATATCCCTCAAGATTTTATTCCAAATCACATTAGCTCTATAACTTATCGAATGCATGATGTAATGAATGCAAGGGGTAGATATAAACCACATTAATACAAAATGTCGTAAATTTCCAATTACTTTGTATTTTTTGATAATACCGCTTGTTTTTTTTTAAATTAATTTTTTAATAATACATTTTGCATATCATAATTAAAGTAATGGGACGTGAAACCTTTAGCCTAGAAAAAGAAAAAAATTAACGGAGTGAAATTATTTGCACGCCAGTGTACATTTAAACTAAGCCAATATATAAATAAATCAAGGCTGATATACAATATAAGAAGACGATTTAATATTTAATATGTATTTAGTATTATTGCTTTAAATATGAACACAAATATAATTTTTTTTATTTTTTTAGAGTATGATTTATGATTATTTATTAACATTATTATTTAGAATTATTACGCATTTTAAAGATCATAATAGTTTTAACATCTTCCTGGAGATGTGATACAGTGTAAAAAAGTTACTTTCAGACTCCGATCTTTTATGAGTGGGAAAAATAGAAATAAAAACGTACCAAACATATGGACTATATTTTGAGTTATTATAAAAAAAAAAAAAAAAAAAAAAATTGCATCGATATGTAAGATTAATTGTATTATTTATAAATAAGATTATTTAATTAACTAATAAGTAATAGGGATGGATTTCAATCCATTCATTTAATGTCTATAATAAACCCCCACAAAGTTGAAATTTTAAATAAAAAACATAAATATATGTTTTTTATTTAAAATTTCAACTTTGTGGGGGTTTATTATAGACATTAAATGAATGGATTGAAATCCATCCCTATTACTTATTAGTTAATTTTAGTGGAGCCCCAAAGCTCAACTCCGTAGGTCCAAATAGGTCTAATCACAGTCAGGTATATGAGTATTTTGTAATTCATTGGGAGCTTTGAACATTTGTCTAGTAAATGTTGAAGCCATCTGTAACGGGTAGTTTCTTGCCGTTTTAGACTCTTTTAAAACATTTTTTTTCAAATTTTGACCACATTTTAGGAGTTAGCATTAAATTTCCTATACGAGCAAAGTACATGTAACCTTGAATTGTACAAACTTGGGACTTAAAGAACAGTTTGACCTTCACCTTATTTAAGTTATATCTTATAATACTTCACCGTTTTTCGAAAAAAACTTTCCACAAAACTGCAAATGTTCCATAATTTTTCTTCAGTTATGGTATCCAGAAAGATTCATGTGACAACAAAATAATTTATATAACCTCTATTTTAAAAACCAATATACATTTGTTATATAATAATGGTTATATAAATAAGACTTGAAAAGCCAATACAAAGTAATATAGAATTTCTAAAAATAAATGAGGAAAATATAATCTGCGGTGGTTTTTCGCCCACGAGATGACTTCATTGTTACCACCACTGAACGTTTGACCCAAAGGATTACCAGAAATAACTTCGCTGCGGGCGGAGATCGATGGGGAAGTGATTTTTGAAATATTTCTCCTCGAGGATTTATTCTCCTTGAGATATAAATTAGCAAATTACTGTGTGAGATTCCTGAAATAACTTTTAACGGGGATTCTTAATAAAAGTTTTTACAAGGAAAGTTATAAAAGAGGCCCGTAACAATGGGAACGGGAACAAAAAGATGGAAAGTTTTTCAATCTAAGCTTAGAGCTGTCAGGTCCTACGGCAATTATTATACTTTTCCAGACATCCATCGAGGGGAGGGATGGAAGAGGTAACATCTTCAACTGTAATAACTGTACAATAAGTGTAACTCTTCACCACAATAATTATAGATGCCTCGTATATTTCAGTTCTTATTTTATTAAAACAAAATATTATTGATTATTTTTTTATTCATCCATTTATTGAAATTTGCAACTTAAGACAATATAAAAAATAACACATCAGGTAAATGTGATGATAATGCTAAAAACACGTCACTTGTTTTTAAGCAAACTACTTATTGGTAACACTGATAAAGGTTCTATACAGGGTGAGTATCTCTTAGTGTAAAAAAAAAAAAAAAAATAAAAAAAAAAAAAAAAAAAAAAAAAAAAATAATAAAAAAAAAATAAAAAAAAAATAAATTAAAAAAAAATAGTGAAACTAGATCAAAAATGTAGCAAAAGGCCGCAGACCTCACCTTTCTATTCCAATCCGTTGCAGATATACGATAAATCAAAGACTTTTTTGAGGAAACCACGTTTTTTCCATAAAAGCTGTAATATCTCCATTTTGTTTAAATATTTTTCAAATTGAGACATTTTCGGATTTAGCATTAAATTTTCTATAATAGCTGAGTACCTGTAACCTTGAATTTAACAAACTTGGTATCAAAAGAACAGTATCTTGATCAAATGATTGCATCAATTATTCGAAAGGAATACAAATATAAACCAACGATATACATGGATAGGTAGAAATGCCTTCCCCTGTTAAAACAGACTCATCTGCCCATTAAATTGACCTCAAAAAGTAGCATTCTTCAACACCATCTGTATTTAGAAGCTGACGGCAAAATTGAGGTCTATGTTCATCATCATTGTGTTTTAAACATTACATTGAAAAGCTATAAAATAAATTCTAAATAATAATAATAAATAGATAAATGTAATAACATAGGATCCTCTGACCTGGTGTCGCTTTATTGACTGTTTTCCTTTATTTTCTATTAAACTATAATTTTTTTTTTTGCTTTTTATTCCAATGAAGAGTTTATTATGTTTATAATGCACATTTTCATTAATGGATTGTCATAATATTTCATTTACACAAGTAACTGGTTTTTATGTCAAATGAGAACACCATGTTTTTTTCTCTTTCAAAAGTAAATTTCTCCACGAAATTAAAACCAAATCATTATGTTTAACATATCATTCGAAAGCTGATTAAATTTGCAAGTTTTTGTTATATTTGACGTTTTGTGGATAGCTTTTTCGAAGAACGGTGAGCGTTGAAGTAATATAAGACATTGTGACTTCCCCAAATAAGGTGAAGATCCAGCTGTTCTTTAGATACCAAGTTTGTAAGATACTAAGTTTATTTGAGATATAATGACATGAATAAAACTTGTAGAGGAACTACCCATAGGTAGTACTCTAATGAATATTTACAAAAGTAGATCACGAGGCCATCTTCTTTTCAGACGCCTCGGAGGATTGCCAGGAATGGAATGGGAAGCTAGCTGTGCAACAAGTGGATTTGGATGATTGTTAAGTTTATTATGAAATGAGAGGTATCTTGTTCGGGCTAAATTGGCGACATACGGGATATTAAGGTCATTATGGATTAATTCGTTTGTGACAAAGTAAGGAGCATTAAGGATTTTTCGAAGGATTTTGGATTGGAGTTATTGGATGCGGGAAGAATTCGATGGTTTAGTGGATCCCCACAATTCTATACCGTAAGTCCAAATAGGTCTGATAATCGTCATATATACAAGTTTCTTATAGTGAATCGGGAGATTTGAACGTTTGTCAAGTAAGTGTCGTAGCAGTCGAAATCTACGTGCAGCTTCTTGTCTTTTCAATCTTGTATGAGGGTTCCATGTAAGTCTCTTGTCCAGATGAAATCCAAGGTATCGTATTTGTTCCACATTAGTTAGCGGTACACCATTAAAGGATACTAGAGGACAGGATGAGGTAGGTTTTCGACGGAGGGTAAAGGTTATTTGTTGGGATTTGCTAGGATTTATCTTGACTCTCCAGCTATGACACCATTCTTCAAGGGAAGTAATATGTGACTGGAGTGTATGGGATGCAGAAAATGGATCATCATTGACTGATATCACGCTGGTGTCATCAGCAAAGGTTGTGAGGATAGTATGAGGATGAGTTGGAATATCAGCTGTATAAACGGTATAAAGAATAGGTTCCAGAATACTACCTTGAGGAATACCAGCGGTCTGTGGGAAGATGGGTGAGTATTTAGAATTGTGGTTAACTACTCTAAATACTCTATCAGAAAGATGGGTATCGAGTTCTATGCCATTTGGCCCTAGCTCGACGTTTCTCTTCTAATAAAACGCGAATATTTTGTGGTAAGATACTTTCTGAATTTTTAATTCTATTTTGTGAAGTGTTTTCTGTAATGCAGGTTTGTATTGATTTAGTAAGGTGTTCTATTGCCGCATCTATTTGTTGACAAGTTTTTAGTGGAATTTTGAGGTCAATATGGTTTTCTAAAGCCGAATGGAATTTGTCCCAGTCCACGCGTTCAGTTATTAAGGATGGAGGAGAAGATTTGATTATAGGAGTAGAATGTAGGGTAAGCAAAACTGGGCTATGGTCAGAGGAAAGATCATCTAAGGAATCTATTGTAGTTTGGGAAGTAGACATTTGAGAGGTAACGAATATTTCCAGAATATCTGGGCATTTATTTAGGGATGTAGGCCAGTAGGTAGGATTGTTAGGAGAAAGGATAGGGTAATTGTTTACGGATCATACACGGGAAAGTATACTACCTCGGGAATTGGATGTTTTACAGCCCCATCGCTGCTGTTTAGCGTTGTAGTCACCACCTGCAATGAAGCGCCGCCCAAAGGATTGGAATAAGGATTGTAGAATATTTTGGGGTTCTGACGGTACCTAGAATGGGATTTGGCTTGGATTTTGTTGAGGAGGTATGGTTTGCTCATAAATTTGGGATGGAGTCTAGTTCTGTCGGTTTAAATGTTGTGGGGTCTGTAAATTTAATGCTAAATCCGAAATGTAGTCAAAATTTGAAAAATATTTATACAAAATGAAGATATGACAGCTTTTAAGGAAAAAAAAACCTGGTTTCCTCAATAAAGTGTTTGATTTATCGTAAATCTGCAACGGATTGGAATAGAAAGGTGAGGTCTGCGGCATTTTGCTACATTTTTGATCTAGTTTCACCCATTTTTTTTTTTTACTCTAAGAGATACTCACCCTGCATAATGAAGTACAACTAGAAGGTGCTGGGGCCATCTTCTTTTCAGGTGGCTCGAAAGGTTATCTGGAATGGAATGAGAAGCAAGTTGTGATACAAATGGATTTGAATGGTTGTGGTGTTTGCTATGAAAGGATTGATATCTGTTTTGAGCTAAGTCAAAAACGTTAGGTATATTAAGATCTTCGTGGATAAGTTCGTTTGCGACAAAGTAAGGAGCATTGAGGATTTTTCTGAAGATTGTATACGAGATGAATTGGACAGCTTAGCCCCAGAGATCAAGAAGAAAGTCGTATTATTCAATATGAAACATTAAATACGACTTTCTTTCCTATATTATCCTTTAATGATCTTCCTCTAATCCTTGTTGAACAGATCCGCTACCTAGGACTCCATATGGACAAACGTCTCACTTGGAATCCACCCAAGACTAAAACGACAAGAAACTGCCCGTCGTTACAGACTAATTCAAAATTTACGAGACAAACGTTCAAAGCTCCAAATTAATTACAAAAGACTCATTTACATGTCAGTAGTTAGACCAAATTAGGCACATGGAGTTGATCTCTGGGGCTAAGCTGTCCAATTCATCTCGTATACAATCCTCAGAAAAATCCTCAATGCTCCTTACTTTGTCGCAAACGAACTTATCCACGAAGATCTTAATATACCTAACGTTTTTGACTTAGCTCAAAACAGATATCAATCCTTTCATAGCAAACACCACAACCTTCAAATCCATTTGTATCACAACTTGCTTCTCATTCCATTCCAGATAACCTTTCGAGCCACCTGAAAAGAAGATGGCCCCAGCACCTTCTAGTTGTACTTCATTATGCAGGGTGAGTATCTCTTAGAGTAAAAAAAAAAAATGGGTGAAACTAGATCAAAAATGTAGCAAAATGCCTCAGACCTCACCTTTCTATTCCAATCCGTTGCAGATATACGATAAATCAAACACTTTATTGAGGAAACCAGGTTTTTTTTTCCTTAAAAGCTGTCATATCTTCATTTTGTATAAATATTTTTCAAATTTTGACTACATTTCGGATTTAGCATTAAATTTACAGACCCCACAACATTTAAACCGACAGAACTAGACTCCATCCCAAATTTATGAGCAAACCGTACCTCCTCAACAAAATCCAAGCCAAATCCTATTCTAGGTACCGTCAGAACCCCAAAATATTCTACAATCCTTATTCCAATCCTTTGGGCGGCGCTTCATTGCAGGTGGTGACTACAACGCGAAACAGCAGCGATGGGGCTGTAAAACATCCAATTCCCGAGGTAGTATACTTTCCCGTGTATGATCCGTAAACAATTACCCTATCCTTTCTCCTAACAATCCTACCTACTGGCCTACATCCCTAAATAAATGCCCAGATATTCTGGAAATATTCGTTACCTCTCAAATGTCTACTTCCCAAACTACAATAGATTCCTTAGATGATCTTTCCTCTGACCATAGCCCAGTTTTGCTTACCCTACATTCTACTCCTATAATCAAATCTTCTCCTCCATCCTTAATAACTGAACGCGTGGACTGGGACAAATTCCATTCGGCTTTAGAAAACCATATTGACCTCAAAATTCCACTAAAAACTTGTCAACAAATAGATGCGGCAATAGAACACCTTACTAAATCAATACAAACCTGCATTACAGAAAACACTTCACAAAATAGAATTAAAAAATCAAAATACCCATTCGCGTTTTATACCTGATAGAGTATTAGAGTTAACCACAATTCTAAAACTCATCGGTCATACATACCCATCTTTTTTATTAGAGCTGATATTCCAACTCATCCTCATACAAGGTAGTATCCTATACCTCACAACTCATCCTCATACTTCACAACCTTTGCTGATGACACCAGCGTGATATCAGTCAATGATGATCCATTTTCTGCATCCCATACACTCCAGTCACATATTACTTCCCTTGAAGAATGGTGTCATAGCTGGAGAGTCAAGATAAATCCTAGCAAATCCCAACAAATAACCTTTACCCTCCGTCGAAAACCTACCTCATCCTGTCCTCTAGTATCCTTTAATGGTGTACCGCTAACTAATGTGGAACAAATACGATACCTTGGATTTCATCTGGACAAGAGACTTACATGGAACCCTCATACAAGATTGAAAAGACAAGAAGCTGCACGTAGATTTCGACTGCTACAACACTTACTTGACAAACGTTCAAATCTCCCGATTCACTATAAGAAACTTGTATATATGACGATTATCAGACCTATTTGGACTTACGGTATAGAATTGTGGGGATCCACTAAACCATCGAATTCTTCCCGCATCCAATAACTCCAATCCAAAATCCTTCAAAAAATCCTTAATGCTCCTTACTTTGTCACAAACGAATTAATCCATAATGACCTTAATATCCCCTATGTCGCCAATTTAGCCCGAACCAGATACCTCTCCTTTCATAATAAACTTAACAATCATCCAAATCCACTTGTTGCACAGCTAGCTTCCCATTCCATTCCTGGCAATCCTCCGAGGCGTCTGAAAAGAAGATGGCCTCGTGATCTACTTTTGTAAATATTCATTAGAGTACTACCTATGGGTAGTTGCTCTACAAGTTTTATTCATGTCATTATATCTCACATATACCGCCTATTTACTAGATGTGTTTTCTAATACAGTTGTAAATTTCTATTTATAAAAGAATAAAAAAAAAAAAAAACAAGCATTAAATTTCCTATAATAGCTGATTACCTGTAACATTGAATTTTACAAACTTGGTATCTAAGAACAGCTTGATTTTCACCTTATTTGGGGAAGTCACAATGTCTTATATTACTTCAACGCTCACCGTTCTTCGAAAAAGCTATCCACAAAACGCCAAATATAACAAAAACTTGCAAATTTAATCAGCTTGCGAATGATATGTTAAACATAATGATTTTGTTTTAATTTCGTGGAGAAATTTACTTTTGAAAGTGAAAAAAACATGGTGTTCTCATTTGACATAAAAATCAGTTACTTGTGTAAATAAAATATTATGACAATCCATTAATGAAAATGTGCATTATAAACATAATAAACTCTTCATTGGAATAAAAAGCAAAAAAAAAAAATTATCGTTTAATAGAAAATAAAGGAAAACAGTCAATAAAGCGACACCAGGTCAGAGGATCCTATGTTATTACATTTTTATCTATATATTATTATTATTTAGAATTTATTTTATAGCTTTTCAATGTAATGTTTAAAACACAATGATGATGAACATAGACCTCAATTTTGCCGTCAGCTTCTAATACAGATGGTGTTGAAGAATGCTACTTTTTGAGGTCAATTTAATGGGCAGATGAGTCTGTTTTTACAGGGGAAGGCATTTCTACCTATCCATGTATATCGTTGGTTTATATTTGTATTCCTTTCGAATAATTGATGCAATCATTTGATCAAGATACTGTTCTTTTGATATCAAGTTTGTAAAATTCAAGGTTACAGGTACTCAGCTATTATAGAAAATTTAATGCTAAATCCGAAAATGTCTCAATTTGAAAAATATTTAAACAAAATGGAGATATTACAGCTTTTATGGAAAAAAAACGTGGTTTCCTCAAAAAAGTCTTTGATTTATCGTATATCTGCAACGGATTGGAATAGAAAGGTGAGGTCTGCGGCCTTTTGCTACATTTTTGATCTAGTTTCACTATTTTTTTTTTTTTTTTTTTTTTTTTTTTTTTTTTTTTTTTTTTTTTTTTTTTTTTTTTTTTTTTTTTTTTTTTTTTTTTTTTTTTTTTTTTTTTTTTTTTTTTTTTTTTTTTTTTTTTTTTTTTACACTACGAGATACTCACCCTGTATAGAACCTTTATCAGTGTTACCAATAAGTAGTTTGCTTAAAAACAAGTGACGTGTTTAGCATTATCATCACATTTACCTGATGTGTTATTTTTTATATTGTCTTAAGTTGCAAATTTCAATAAATGGATGAATAAAAAAATAATCAATAATATTTTGTTTTAATAAAATAAGAACTGAAATATAAGAGGCATCTATAATTATTGTGGTGAAGAGTTACACTTATTGTACAGTTATTACAGTTGAAGATGTTACCTCTTCCATCCCTCCCCTCGAGGGATGTCTGGAAAAGTATAATAATTGCCGTAGGACCTGACAGCTCTAAGCTTAGATTGAAAAACTTTCCATCTTTTTGTTCCCGTTCCCATTGTTACGGGCCTCTTTTATAACTTTCCTTGTAGAAACTTTTATTAAGAATCCCCGTTAAAAGTTATTTCAGGAATCTCACACAGTAATTTGCTAATTTATAGCTCAAGGAAAATAAATCCTCGAGGAGAAATATTTCAAAAATCACTTCCCCATCGATCTCCGCCCGCAGCGAAGTTATTTCTGGTAATCCTTTGGGTCAAACGTTCAGTGGTGGTAACAATGAAATCATCTCGTGGGCGAAAAACCACCGCAGATTATATTTTCCTCATTTATTTTTAGAAATTCTATATTACTTTGTATTGGCTTTTCAAGTCTTATTGATATTACCATTATTATATAACAAATGTATATTGGTTTTTAAAATAGAGGTTATATAAATTATTTTGTTGTCACATGAATCTTTCTGGATACCATAACTGAAGAAAAATTATGGAACATTTGCAGTTTTGTGGAAAGTTTTTTTCGAAAAACGGTGAAGTATTATAAGATATAACTTAAATAAGGTGAAGATCAAACTGTTCTTTAAGTCCCAAGTTTGTACAATTCAAGGTTACATGTACTCTGCTCGTATAGGAAATTTAATGCTAACTCCTAAAATGTGGTCAAAATTTGAAAAAAAATGTTTTAAAAGAGTCTAAAACGGCAAGAAACTACCCGTTACAGACGGCTTCAACATTTACTAGACAAATGTTCAAAGCCCCCAATGAATTACAAAATACTCATATACCTGACTGTGATTAGACCTATTTGGACCTACGGAGTTGAGCTTTGGGGCTCCACTAAACCTTCCAATTCATCTCGTATTCAATCCTTACAATCCAAAATCATTCGAAAAATCCTCAATGCTCCTTACTTTGTCACCAATAAACTTATCCATAAAGATCTTAGTGTTCCATATGTTGCTGATTTAGCCCACACCAGATACCTTTCCTTTATTAGTAAGCTCCATAGTCACTCAAATTCGTTAGTTTCTCAACTTGCTTCCCACTCCATTCCTGATAATTCTCCTAGGAGTCTGAAACGAAGATGGCCTAGAGACCTTTTATTGTAGAATTTTTAATAAAGTGGTACTGATGAGTAGTTCTTTTCAAGTTTAAAATGTTATTATAATCTTTGTCAATACATTTACTTGGTGTATATATTTTGTACAGTCGTGATATTACAACATCAAGGATGGGAATAGAAAGGTAAGATTTGCGGTATTTTTCTTTATTTTTGATCTGATTTCACACTAATAAAATGTGAATAATAAACTAAAAAAATAAAAATAAAAAAATAAAGAGGGTTGAAAGAAACTATTTATAAGATAACAAGGGGGAAAAAAGAAAAGAATTTTTAGTAATTCAAGTATCCTTGACTGAAAAGGGGACAAAAAGAATATATTTTATTATTTAATTGGCGACGATATTAAATTATCCAGTCATTTTCCACTAACCGGAGGGGGGAGGAGGGGAGGGGGTCGGAAAACAATTATCCACTAAAAGATGGCCGGGTCTGGGTTAAATTGAATAAAGGAACCTAATTTATTTTCCTCATTTTCCCCGGCCCTCCTCAAGAAAACCCAAGGGCATAGTTGCTCGATGCCACGAGGCCCGCCGTTATCAGAGTTATGTAGGTTATAGGTGTTATATAACTTTGTAAGGAATTTATCTCGTTCATTGATCCGGCTCAATTATTCTCTGAGGGGAAGGAAATTGTTTTATGTGTTGCCCTAAGGGCAAAGGTCAGATTTTCCTATCCTTAGCTTATACGTGTAATCTATAAAATGGCGGCCAGAATATATTTAACTCGATTATTATAATAGTTAAAATGAATATTTATTTTAATTCTTCGCACGCTTCAATAAATTAAAGTAACTCTCTTATTTTGATATATATTTTTAGTAAGGTTCTTGAGGTTCAGTCAAAAAATAAAAACAACTATTTTGGCGACGTTTCGAGACTATATTGTTCTCATAATCATGTCCTGAATCTTCGTAGGAATGTCCTTGTGTTCTGCGCACTCGCCAGTTTTCTGTTGGATATCTGAAGGTACTTGATCACAATGATTGCTTCAGGACCGGGGGTTGTCTTGATTTCTTCGTAAAATCCGATTCTCCCACTATAGATATTTTCCAGTATTGATCCAATGTGTTAATATGGATAAATTTCTTGACTGTTACTATTTGATGTAACTGAAAACTGGTGAGTGCTAAGAATACAAGGACATTCCTACTAAGGGCATGATTACGAGAACAATATGGCCTGAGACGACTAGGGTACTAATTTCAACTTTGTGAAAAATTCTCGTTTTTATGTACAGTTGTCATGTGTTATCAATGAAATTTATAGGGATATTAAGTAGTAGTATAAGCTTTATAAAAATGGTAGCTTTTTACCGGATCTCAGCGGAGCTTTTTTAGTAGGACCACACATGTTCAAAAACTCTCGTTACTTTTTCCCTCTCGCTCTTGTTTATTTTTTGATGATATATTTCATGCATTGGATCAATCTAATTATTTTCCACTATTCTTTAGTACTTGAACTAAAACTCTGTCAAGTTTCATTGGTTTATCTATGAAATAAATCCACAGTGACTTAAATTGTAGCTCAAAAGAAATAGGCTATTTTGGGGTGGAGTAATATTGTCCAACCTTAGAAGGCCTCAGAGTCGCAAATAATTTTCCCCACTGTACGCCGTCTCCAGGAACAAAAGATGGGCGCTAGATATTTTCTCAAATTTACTGAAACACTTAATTCTGCAAGACATACATAAAGTAACCCTTTTCTCTGTCAAGTATTAAGGCTATTATGGTTTAGTGGTGCTACCTTTGATATTTGATGTGAGGGCCATAGCCATTGGTCAGAAGAAAATGTGGTCTCAGCGCCAATTTGGAACAAGATAGGATCAAAGAGGGTGACAAGAGCAGAGATCCCGGCTGGAGACAAACATCTCCTGGAATCTATTTCTCTTTCCAGGAGCCTTCAATTATCCTCCGCTGATTGTTTTTGTGTTTGTTGACTTTCGTCTAATCAATTTCTACAATTAGCAGCGAATAACCTTGACGTCAATCACAGAATCTAATCTTTAGGAAAAAAAATTAGATCTTTCAGGAGCTCTCTACTGTCATTATTAACACGGTAAAATTAGGTAATTAGGTTAATTAATAAAACGCACTTAATGGTATGTTTGAAACTGTTTATTTTATACCTTTTTATTGAAATTTACAACTGTGCAAAATATATACATCAAGTAAATCTGTTGATAACGATTACAATGGAATTTCTTAAAGAACAACTCACTAGTAGCGCTTCAATGAAAGTTTTACATTAGTAGGTTGGCCATCTTCTTTTTAGACGCCTCGGAGGCATCGGGAAAAGAGTGAGAATCAAGTTGAGAGACTAGTGGATCTGAGTGGTTATGGTGTTTACTATGAAAGGATAGGTATCTGGTTTGGGCTAAATCAGCAACATATGGAACATTAAGATCTTTATGGATAAGTTTATTGGTGGCAAAGTAAGGAGTATTGAGGATTTTTCGAAGGATTTTGGATTGTAATGATTAGATACGAGATGGATGGTTTAGTGGAGCCCCAAAGCTCAACTCCATATGTCCAAATAGGTCTAATCACAATCATCTATATGAGTCTTTTGTAATTAATTAGGAGCTTCAAACATTTGTCTAGTAAATGTTGAAGTAGTTAAAGTATTATTTTTTTAAAAATTAAATTAGTTATATTCACTTGAGATAATTTTAATTACCTAACACAATCTACAATTATCAATCACAGTATAATAAAAACCGGCTTTCCTATCTTCAAACAACCTTAAACCCGACACAGAGAAATATATGATATACCTGAAATCTCATTCTAAAATTTAAGTTATGTTTTCTCCAATTGGACAAACTTGGGATCCACATACAAAACTAAAAGGATAAGAAACTCCTTCTCAATACTTCTTATCGCAACAAACGTATCCATAAAGGTCTTAATGTTCTATATATTGCCGATTTGTCCCAAACCAAATAACTATTCTTTCATAGTAAACTCCATAACTACTGAAATCCACTAGGATCACAACTTCTCTTTGTACTCCATATTCAAACCCTCTGAGCGTTTGAAAAGAAAATGGCCAAAGGGCCTTCCAGTAGAGAACTTTTATTGAAGTGCCACCAATAGTAGTTGCTTTAAGTCATTAATATATCATTAATTCACAGTTTCACCAACTTACTTACTGATCGTATTATTGTACAGTTGTAAGTATCAATAAAAAATAATAATAATAATAAAAAACTTATTATATCGTAACAAACTTATCCATAAAGTTCTTAATGTTCTATACACTGCCGATTTGGCCCAAACCTATCCTTTCATAGTCAACTCGATGAAAATGGCCAAGGGGCCTTCTGTTATAGAACTTTTAAGCCATTACTTCACAGTTTCGCCAATATCAAAAAAAAAAAAAAAAAAAAAAAAAAAAAAAAAAAAAAAAAAAAAAAAAAAAAAAAAAAAAAAAAATTGACATATACAATAAGATGATAATTACAGTTAAAATTTTATTATCAACTATTTATTGTTTTTAAAATATGTAAACAGTTATAATGATTTTAATATTACAAACGTGCTGAGCTCATTTTCATAAACCATAATCACGTCCTGATCACTCCCACCCGTGAGTATAGATTCGGATATGGATTCTAACAAATTATAATCATAGTGTTAAAGTTAAATATATTTTAAAATTTTAGTAAAATAAAATAAACTTTTTTAATAATTATTGCCATATTGTGGATGGCACAAGAAGCAAATGTTTGACAAAAAGTGAGGTAAAAATTATTTTTTGCGAAAATTATCGATTTTCAATAACGTATATCTCAAAAACCGTTGGATTAGGTTATACTGTAATAGGAAATAACAGCTAAGCGAAGATGAAAATCATGGATTGGATTATACTTTGTCGAATACCTTCCTAAAAATACTATGATCACATTTATGATGATTAATGTTTATTATTTCTTTTTTAACACTTGTTATGAATATAAGATTAACATATTAATTTATGCGGTATCTAACATGGTTCGTACTATTTGTCCTCACTTGCGACAACTAGACGAGAGTAGATGATCTAGTTACAAGTAGCTAACTTCCTTGAGATAAATTTATGTTTGGGCAATGTGTAGACACATCCCAGCTCAAAGTTGCCTATTGGAGTTAGCATAGAAGTTATTGATCAGATTTCCTGGCAAACAACAGAAGCGTAGCCCTATTTATAATTATGTATTCTGATTTCCAAGATAGTTTGATATACAATTAATTATGCTTAATGATATCAAAATAAAGTTTATCGTTATTTATTCAGTAGCTTTTATTAAACATTTAACCATAGTTACTTGAAACATAAGGGGCCAAAGAAAAAGTTGAACTTACTCTACATAATCTTGTAGAATAGAATAAAATATGAAGATAACTCTGGAACAAATTTAATTAAAAATAACATTACATAAAAAAAAGTCGATCATATTTTGCCTAGATATTTTTGAAATAAATAAATGTAAAAGCAGATAAATAAATGTTTCTGAAAAAAACGATAAACAAAAAAAAAAAAAAAATACAGAGACATAGATAGATAGATAATAATTTTATTTAAAAAGAAAATTCTTGTACATAAGTGTCCGGTACATTCTCAGACAATTATAAATCTATTTACACAATGGGAAAGAATATATGAAATAAAAATACACTTATTATATAGAAATATGTGAATTAACATAAAAATAAGTATAAGAAAGAGTTTTCTCGGTTAACTAATTGAGTCCACTAATGAACTGGTAAGTTTATACACACTTGTATAGATACATATACACATTTTAAACACTGGTTTTATTTGTTTAGATATTGTACCGATATAATTATAATTAATGTTTATTTTATCAATATCAGTAATATTTAAAATATTTTCAGCATTGACAATGTCAGAGGACAGTGATATAGGTCCGCAAGTAGGGTTTTCTGGGCTCATTGAATTTAGAGGACTGCAGTAGGAGGTGAGTCATGCAGTCCTCCACAAAATGCTCACAGAAAGTACAATTTTTGTTTCCTTCAAGTGAAATGGTCGCGTTCTTCAGGTACAGCTTGATGACTCATTTCTCACTTTATGGAAGCCAACTTTAAATGATAAATATTTTTCTGGTTCTCCTATGTCAAACTGCTAATATATGTGTAGATTTAGTTCGCGGCTGAATTTAAAGCACTGTTGATATCTATGGACAAAAGGTGGGTCGTTATTTTTTGCAAAATATCATCCTTTCGTCTTATCATATAATTTCCCTTAATACATAAAAAATCCTCTTTGCAACCTAGTGATTCGAACATAAGGAATATATTATTATATACAGAATATAGAAAAAAATATATAGGAAAAAAATTGCGATGTGATCTTTATTTTAAAAAGTACAAAACCATCTTGTATATATCATCAACTCATAAAAATGAAAATATTTTTGTGAACTTAAAAATATTGCTTTGCCAGATCTTCGATATCCCGAGGTGTTCCCATGTTCCCTTCCTTTATTTCAAATTAAATTGACTAGATACCACTTTCCGTAGACAATATTTCTGTGGAACATTCCTTTACCAAATTATCAATACCCTTCATACTTCGTATATTTACAATATAATTTCGGTTTAGATCTGCAATCAATCCAATGCCCACAAGATCCCGTTTTTCTGATCTGTATACCCCATCCCACAGAACTACTCCATTCCAACGCTCCTTCCTCTTTCGCTCAACCATCCTCTGGAATTCCTTTCCCCTCATATTAGACAAGCGAAACCCCTGAAAACATATAAATTCCTCTATTTCCATTACCTAATGCTTGTCCAAGGTGGCGTTGCTAACAATCTTCCTTCTCAGGTAAATTGAAAATATCAATCAAACTCTTTCTGTAACACTTTCATTCTCCTTTTTATATATTTAACTAGTATCTATGTATACATTGTTATATTATTATTTCATCTTCATTTTTTCATTGTATTATGTCTCTGACCACATGTAACTAATTATATTTTTTTCTGTATTAATCTGCCATTCTTAAGGGATTTGATCACAAAGTTATTTTTCTATATATATTTCTAAACTATAATTAGCAAAAAAAAAAAAAATAATAAATGGAAAGAAAACCCTATTCCAGTTGAAGTACGCATGATAGTTTAGAAGGATCAATACAATTAGAAATTAATGAATTAATTACCTCTTCTAGGGTGAAACATTCATCTTCAGTTTTGAAAACATATAAAAACTCAAAATTGATATAGATTATAACAACGTAAAAGTCTTAGACAAGAAATAAAATTCATGTGAAACTCTTCTAGGGTAGGGAGAGAAATTGTTTCCGCTGTTGAAAGTGTGAAAAGTAAGGTGATAAAAAGGAAAGGGTAATAAGCTAAATAGAGGAACCTTCAGGTTTTTCCTATAACTGTTCGGTTTTTATGTTTTTTTCTGGAAAGAGGAACAGATTAGGAACAGGACTTATAATAACTTAAAACAGGACGATGTATTGAATGTTGGTATGTTTTTAGAGATGAAGATGAACGTTCAACATTCGAAACTAATATTCTATTAAACTTATTTTTTTTTTTTTTTAATGTTTTCTTGAATAAATATTACAAGTTTTCCTTTGATTGAGGAGTCTTGTAATACTTATTCAATAAATCATAAAAAGAAAAAAAATAACAATTTATCCCTGACTGGGTAAAACAATCATGTATATGTATTACCTATTATCTATTCAGAATTAAGTGCATCAAATCACTTAAATTGATAATTAAATTAAATTAACAGTTTATAATTCTTCGGAAGTTGTCAGAAAATAGGGGGTTTCAAAAGTGACTTTTTTCATTCAAATCAATATAGCTTCTAAACTGTAAGCCCTAGCGACAAATTTTAAACAACAAAAAATATTTTCAATTAAATTTCTGATAATAATTTCTAGGAACTACAGCAAACGAGGGTTATTGTGGATCGAATGGGAATTAAGTTTGGGAACGATTGGGTTATACTTTAATGAAGTATTTATATTGTATTGGGAGGGTAGGTGTTTGGTTTGACCTCAATGATCAAAGTATGGAACGTAAAGATCATTATGCGTGAAGGGAATTATGAAATAAAAGTAAATAATATAGCGTTTAAAAAATTACGAACATATTAATTTAATATTTTATTTTATATTAACTTAAGACAGGAGAAAGAAAAAATATGTACAACTTAACAAACTTTAAAACTGTACCATCGTTTCGACCTACACTGACTGCCGAACCAGACAGGAGAACAAACGACCTAACTCAAGGCAGGTCGAAACGTAGTGACTCAATCAACGGTTTATTAACTTTCTCGTGTTTTTTCTTTTTTCTGGTTGCATTCCACACCATCTTCTTCTTATATTTCTTATCGTCATTTTCACTACTTTTTTTTTTCATATTTTATATTCTAGACTCCCAGTCAGAAGTATCGCAACAATTTTAAATACAGTAGAAAATCGATAATTCGTCACGAGTGGGGGAGAGGGGGTGACGAAGTAACGGAAATGACGAATTACAGAATTTTGCTGGTAAAGTAACAAAAACTCATTTTAAACCATATAATTGTATTCTTTTTGCAATTTATCGAATGTAAAAACGAACAAATGAACATTATACATATTGGACCTGAGTGGAAATGACAAAAAACCTGATGAACATTATACACATTGGACTTGAGTAGCAATGACAAAAAACACAAAAAAAGGGTAAAAACTTGGCGCATCACAATCAGATATGAAATATCTGCTGGTACCACTTAATGCACTTAGTTAACATTTCCTCTACTTCTTTGCATGGACTAGTGGAAGAATTAGAAACGTCATCGTCATCATCTTTTTCACCACTAGCTTCAATTTGAGCACTCAGCACTTGTTCTATAAGTCCATTGTCATTTAAAATTTCATATCCCTCATCCGTACTATCCATGTTTAACCAGCTGCTTACCTCTTGCTTATCTTTTCTCATTTTATAACCTGGAGCAGAAGTTGCTGAGCGAGAATTTAATGTTTTTGTAGGAAGAGCTTTCCAGTATTAATTGAATCCGGGAATTTGTCAACTGCACTTATACTTCCTTTCACCTTTTACTACGATCAATGGAGGGATCGACTACGGGCTTGTTCTGTTTGTTTTTTCTATGAAATGATTTACAAAATGTATAAATATAGGCGTATTTTTTAGTGACAAACCAAATGAGGCGGTTTAAAGATTAAATAAGTAATGAGTACAAAAAATTAATTACATACTTATTTAATTTTGTTATTTATAATTGCCAATTTAAAAAAAAAAAAAAAAAAAAATCTGTCGAATTACAGAAAAAGACGAATTATCGAGTGACAAAATAACGAGTTTCCACTGTATTTGAATTTTATAAAAACGTATTTTTTTTTCATTATAAAGAAAGGTTCTGAAGCCTATAATAAACATTCCTAAAATAGACACAATTTTTAGTAAAATAAATTACAATATTTCTTCCAATAAGCAAAAAGTTTTCATTTTTTGCAATTTTAATATTATATTAACTTTATAATTTTTAATATGTTATTAACAAGGAAAAACATTAACGTGTCTATTCCTTAATGTCCCACGTTTAATATATAATATTAATATGAATATAAACCAAGTATGGATTAAGGTAAAAAACAGGAAAATCTCGAGAATTATGGGTGTTGCAATACTTTTGACAGGGAGTTTATATAAGCCGTTATATTTTTATTCCTACATTATTTGATCATCCCCTACCACATGACCATCAGCGAAAAAAAAATATTATGGTACAAATATTCCAAATATTTAATGTTTAATGTTGTATATACCTTAATTTAGAAAAAAGAAAAATCCTTACTAAGCCAAAAAAATAAATAAATAAAAAATAACTAGATACTATGAGCGTGGAAGTGTGTTGTGAACATAAGCGTAGGAGCTCCTCCGGGATGGGTTATCGAACGCTCTTTTGCCGCAGTCTAAGAAATTCATCACAGTTTCTCTGCCGTCTTTTTTTCTTTTCTCTCCTTTTTGTTTTTTATTTTTTTTTATTTATTTTTTTTTTTTTTATTTGGCATAGCTCAAGAGACGCGCTTTTATTTCAATGACATCGAAAATAACTTCTACCTCGGTGTAAACAACCTCCAAGGCAACGACCCAGTTTTAAAAAATAATTGATAGCTATTTAAAAACTAAGTCCGATAACAGAGGCAGGGCAATTAGGGAAGCTTAGTCCTTTTATAAACAAGGAAATACGAGCACCTTCATTCACTGGTTCTCTAAATAACCAAGGTGTATTTTCATCATTCATTCATTTCCCCTCATTCATTCATAAGATAAAATATCATATCCGTCTCCGTCTCTTCACTATATATATATCTATATATATATATAATATTTTATCTTATAATATTTTGATGATTACAAATAGCAATATACACACACGCGCTCTCACGCACACGCGCGCGCACGCACACACACACACACACACACACACACACACACACACACACACACACACACACACACACACACACACTGTGAGAATAGGCAATGTGAAAATAATCACAGATTGAGAGGTTAATGGCATATTATATAATTGTAAAACTATTGGTGTAATGTCATGAATTGATGTATTTTTTAAAAATATTTAAACAATTTTAGAAGCCTGATGAAGGAGCATTGTCTCCTAAACATGTTGTTACAAATGGAAAATATATAGAAATATTTAATACATTTTAGTTTATTTTGAGGAAACTTACAATGCAAGCCTTCATTCATCAAGGCTAGTTGAAAAACGAAATAAAAAGATACGACAAAAAAAAGGAATGAATATTAAAAAAGATCAGAAATAAAAACCGAAATGGAAATGAAGAATAGTTTTGAAAAAAAAAAAAATTTAAATTTAATGTAATTCTTTACTTATGTATGTATTTATGAACTATATCCACCTGTCTATTATCTTAATATCTGTTTAGCTTTAAAAAACAAAAATATTAAATTTATTTATTTCAATTTTTTTTTCACAACGTATTATTCTTTATTTTCGTAGTATTTTACTTTTCTTTCATTTTTAATATTTACTCTCTTTTTTGTAATATATTTTTATTTAGTTTTCTTCTAGTCCTAATAAACACTTCCATTTGAAACGTCTGAAACGTCGGCACAATACATTAAAATTTATATTTTAATTGTGTTCAATTATATGACTCCTAGCCCTAACTGCCTACATTTTCATTATGGCCACAGTCAATAAATTCCTCATCAATAATAATAAATAGTTATTAAATAAATAAGTTATTTTGGTAATTTATTTAATTCTCAAACTTATACAACCTATAAAACTGAGAATTGAATGAGGTAGAATTATAGTTAGCTGTTAAGTAGTTGGGCTCCTAGTAGTCAACCTGATCCGCAAAAACAATCTCATTAAAATATTTTTGTCTCCGAAATAGGTCAAGTTCGTAATTTTAATTAATTCATAAGTGTGCGCACCTTTGGTTGAAGTTTTCAATCTCTTGTTTAAAATGTATCTAAATAGGAAAGTTTCTACCATTTAATCTCTTACCTCTAAATACTCTCTGCGTATAACTTCCCTGTCATTTCATTTCGCAAGTCCTCACACAACAAAATTCAATAATCTACATTAGAAGATCACTAGGCCGTCTTCTCAGTCCCACGCCATCTCTCTCCCCCATTGGGCTATCGGGAATCGAGTGGGAATCAGGTTGGGAGACTATTGGATTCGAGTGGGTATGAAGCTCACCACGCAAGGGTAAATATATGGTTCAGCAATTCAGCGATAAAGCGGAAGTATATTTACAATGATCAACAAAGATTTTGGATTGCTAAGATTGGATACGAGAAGAATTAAAAGCTTTAGTTGAGTCTCAAAGTCCAACTCCGTTCAAATAGGTCTAATTATTGTTATGTAAATAAGTCTTCCTATGATGTTGATTATTCATAGGAAGATGGATTTATCTATGGATAGATAATTTATTGGAATCTTTAAGTTTGGCTCCCTGCTTCATCAAGAAACAAATGGTGGACTGCAGAAATTTCCTTAAATTTACAAACATATTTGGCATGATGGCCAACTTTTTGTTTGCCCAACTACAAAGCTTTTTGGGTGAGATGTTCTTATGGCACCTTTTATAGTCGATGAGAGAGAGAGTCATAAAAATTGGTCTGAGCTTCAGAACGCTTGGAGAATGCTAATTTAATCTTTATTCCTCTTTTCATATCGGGTAGAAAAATTTAGGCTTTAATGGGTGAAAGGAGTTTTGAACTTTATTAAATAACAGTACGTGAACAACGAACCTGATAAAAAAGATCGGACTTTCTGAATGATCTGGAATCACTCAAATGTGAGCTCTCAGCAGCTTTTAGGAACAGAATCATTAAAACGGGTTATAGATTTTATGGGCATATTGTTAAGTTTATATTTATTTAGTTGACGACTTAAAGAAAACAATTTTTTTTTTTGCTTTTTGTCACACTGAAACCGCATTGCCTCAGATATGCACTATTAAAAACTTTGTTTGACCCTAACAAGTTTTGATCTTACTGTAAATTCAAACAAATTCCTAATGGCCAATGTAGTGCTGATGTGATACCACAGCCAGCGATACCCTGATGAGTAGACTTCTCGAGGAGTGGTGAATTGAAATGCAAACTACGGTGGGGTATTGGGGGGGGGGCAGTGTGTAAGTAGAAGATCAATCATTCATTGAAGGAAGGACGCGCCTCTGACCCCGATCCTCCGCCTATCGATTCCCAGCCTAGTCTTTATTGTATAGGAGGGCTGTGCCATTGTCGGCAGAGCGTCTCCGATCTCGCGGATGAGGTCACAATCAGTGCTCGCTGAAGGCACTGATCGACGTTTCTGAGACAACTTAGGAAGAAAAGGTAGTCCAGGGCAGCCGATCCTACCGCTTATTTGTGTACTCAGTATATTCTCTTTTTTTAGAGAAACTGTTCTCGAGGAACAAAGCATCTCGAAGAATCATTAAGTTAATTTATCGATTTTGGCATATCATAACCTATGACGAAACTTACATCTAGGAACACCTCCTAAGTAATGAATTTAGAATCCATATTTTCGTTTATTTTATTTATTTTTTTTTGTTTCTTTATAGTTTTAAAAAAAAGTATTGGAATCATTTTCATTAACAAACATCACAACAACAACAACAAAAACAAGAAAATCATGGCTGTATAAAATCTTGCAATAATGGGAGAGATGGACGAATTTTTTTCATAAAGTGAATTCTGCTTAAAATAGAGCTAATAGCTTTGATACTTTTATGTCCACATAGCTATTTACGTTTTTGAACATTTTTTTACCGATTTCATGATGTAGGAATAATTTAAATTTAATTTCAATAGTTTTTAAAATTAGGTCCTATATAATTCATGTGGAAGACGATAATTTTCAGTGTTGTTAAAAATAAGTATGATTAAATGGGCTAAATATGATTTAGAACGGTCTGTTCTACCGGTCTGGTATACCTCATATTAAATAGAGCACAATCGTTCTAGTTTTCCACATTGCAGTAACCCTGCAAATTATACAAACCCGTTTACTTTTATACAATGTGAAATATTTAAAAAAAATATAGAAATTGACATTGAGTGGATATGAAATATAAACAATAATTAATCAATGGAATTAGATAAATATATTAATAAATATAAAAAATATTGAAAACAAAAAAAAAGAGAGAGAAAAAAAGGAGATAAAAAAAAAATATAAACGAATAGAGGTAGAATTATAGACAAACTGTTCAATAGTTGAGCTCTATATAAACAACATAATCCACAAATGCATCAAATACATCAAAATATTTGTCTATGAGGTCCTTCTTTGAATGCGGCCATTCCCCTCCGTTGAATAGGACTTTGAATATCAGTTTGTGTCTGTACCTTTCCAATTCTCTGTTTCCGTCGCAGTTACAAGTGCTGTTGTCAGTTTGTTGAAATCTGTGTAACTTTTTACTCCTCCATGTTCTGTTTCATGGACTTTGCTGCACTTATTGGTGCATTATCGAATAAAATTTGATGGGTCGTGTCCACACACACATAATAGTTATAGTACAATATAAATATTACAAAAATAGCTACGAATTTTAATTTTTAACCATGGTGTTCATGTTTTTATTTTTTTTTTCTTCTTTTGTCTTGAAACCTAATTGATATTTACAACTGTATACATTATGTACGGAGGCGCGGTAGCTCAGTGGGTATGACGCTTGATTGCTATGCTCCCGGGCCCATGTTGAAGCCCGACTGAAGGTAGAAAATTAATATTATGAAACGGCTTTCATTTCAGCCGTGGATCAAATTCGCTGTCGCGAGACCATTCTGGGGCACACCCAGCCAAAAAAAGTGGCTACCCTTAATTGGGGAAAAACCTGGCATTCGATCATGAATTTTGGTCAAATTACCTCTTTTCACAACCGTTGACACAGAACAGTAAATCCTTACCAAAGTAGATAAACCCTTCAAAGGTTGTTAGTGGTTCATTTTTTTTTTTTTTTATACATTATATAGAACAAGTAAATTTGAGGAAAATGATTACAATGGCCACATTATTTTTAGGCGCCTCGGAGGTTTATCGGAAATCGTGTAAGTTGGGAAGCCAAGGGATTCGAGTTGTTTTGCCCTTGTGTTCGTTCTCTGACATCAAGAAATTTTTATTCTTTTAAACTGCTAAGCATTTAAGGTATTCCGTGGTTGTCTCAGATTCGCAAGGCAATCAAGGATGTTGAAAAAAATAAGTTTACAAATAACAATAAGTCAAAATATCGCAGTAATAATGTTTAATAATAAAAAAAAAAAAAAAAAAAAATATATATTAAATAACAAGTCATGATGACCAACTTGCGAGATGCAGACTTCTATGATTTATTTTTCAAAATCCATTCGTTTTCTGATACCACCAATTAACAGCAGATATTAGGCCAATGTTAAATTTCAAAAACTAAGTCAAGTGAAATGCTAAATGGTTTGTATTTTAGGTGAAATAAAAAAATGGATCTTACGTCAGTGATAGAAGATGGATTTAGGAGATGGACGAGACAGGAGATGATAGGAATGTCGGGATTCAAATATTGAGAGTTGGGAGATTGGCGGATATAGGATTTGATGGAGTTCCACAGGATTTGAGTGACGTTCCTCCGATCTGGAAGGATTTATCGCAAGGTGCAGCTACCTCAGGAAGAATATATATCTCTCTGCTACACAACATTTATAAATAACTAACGGGATATTTTGCATTATAATCAACTGAAAATAGGAGTGGATTGAAGAGGAAAACAAATCTGCGTTCCATTACTTTTGAACGGAGACAAAGAGTAAAAGCCGGATCTTCCTGCGGTTAAATCATTGAAACGTTTCATAACAATTGTAAATATGAAGAAATTTATATTTACTTTTGTATATCTTGCATATTATTATTATTGTATAATTTGCAGTGTTATACATAGAAGTTATAAATTACAAAACATGGAAAATGAAAGATAAACATTCGTACTGAAAAAAAAAAGAAGCAAATTTGAAAACTATTTTCTTTTGATTTTTCTTCTAAATTATTCTTCCGACGGTCAGATGTTTTAAACATATAAATAAAAGTTGAATGAATGAACGAATATTTTATTGCTTTATAAATACAATTTTAGAGCAAAGAGTTGTGAGCTGTTATGCAATTTAAAATTATTTAAACAAAAATAAAACAAAATAAGCAAATTATTTACAAATTAAACGAGAGATATTTAACTAAAATTTGAACTAACTATATACATAATAAATTAATACAAAAATAAAAAATAAATGACAAACTTTTAATACAAAAACAGAAATGTAAATGGCAAACTAGTAATAAGTTAAAGTAAAATATTTCCTAATTTTAGGAAATATTTCATATAAAAAAATTAATTATTTAAATGCTTTTCATTATCTATTATCAGCCATGAACATAACTGAAAGTCATCATTTTCTGTGGAACGGAACTGTACATTATTAAATGGTGAAGAGAATCTGGCCCCGAGTTACACATCGGACAGGGATTTTCTGTATTAAAGTTGTAGCTTCTTCTGTTGAGATATATTCTGTAGATCTTGGAGCTAGCTAAACGGAGTTGTGCGATCATTCTTAGTTTCTGGGTATTTGAATTCATGACCAAATACTTTTCACCACTTACAAGAGAGCTAAGGTATCTGTAATAAGTGTTGTAGTGGGAGTTGATTGTATGTTCCGACGGTCCGACGGTCACATGTTTTAAACATATAAAGTTAATGTTAACATCGGAATTTTTTTTCTAAAACAGTTTTTGTCTACTAAAATCTAGAGTAAACCCACTGTTATGCACATGGATAGCAAGCAGAGCACGCTGCTTTTAGTAATGACATTACTATTTTAATCGGTTGAACGCAGCAAATGTTATACCATAGCCATTGGCAGTTTTTGATAAAATCTCCACATCAAGGACATCCTCGAAAGAGTTAAAAAAAAAAAAAAAAATCCGATTTTGATAAAGTTTTACATATAATGGTTCTGTGATATGTTGAATCGAGATTTTAGGTCAGTTTTCCATGAAAAAAATTTCCCACTGATTTACAACGGATTTCATTGAACTTATGGCATTTTTTGTTTAGTTTTTTACACGCTGAAGCCGGATCGTGTTTTGAGCATAACGAAAGTAGTTATATTTCAAATAACGCTACAATTTCACATGAAATTTTTCTTCTCTCTTGACTGAGAACTGAAAATAAAAATAAAACATGATTTTCATATTTTATATTTTTTCTCGGCCCCTAATGCTCATTGCTAACTGTAGTTTTGCACTATTATAGGTCCTTACTACCCACACAAAAATCGGTATTCAAATCTGTGAGTTACAAGTCAAAACGTCTCCTCGTAAGAATAATAAGTTACAAATTAAAATTATTTGTATACCATTTCTCACAGAACTGCTTCCTTCAAAAAATCATCCGTGTTCATCATTTTGGAATTCATTCATCCTGAAATCCTCTTCAATGAACTCTTTTAAATATCATTTATTTATTCATCTCCTTAATCGTCAATCTTCTTTGCATGTGTGAAATGTAAAAATGATTACTTTATTCTGATTTACCATATATATTATTAAGTTAGTGTGTGTATTTTTTTTACATAAACTGTTAAATTTTATATTGTTTAAATCCTTAGTTATAGAACAATTCTAGAAAAAAATAATAAACCGATCTATATAAAATAGATTTATTATACATATTTTGTGATAGTTTATACATTTAAATTAATTAATTGAAATGTTTCATCCTCTGTAAAATACCTAGTAAGCTTTTACGGTTTTGGCAATGGTGTGGCTGAGACTACCCCTAGTGGCAGACCATAATGTAACCATGCAGAGAATTTTTTGCCGAATTATGAATTTATAAATAAACTGTTTGCATTGTGGTATTTATATTTGAACTGTTCATAACTGTTCTGTAATTCAACAAATAAAGGTTATCATAAATTAGAAAAAAATCTATCAAGAATACAATTTCGTACAGAAACATCAAAAGGTCCAGCTTCATGCGATATAAAACCCAGATACAATAGAATGTTTCGATTTTTGGTTCATATTTCAAATTCTTATAGAGATTTCAATAACCAAAAAAAAAAACATGACTTTGCTCCGGGTTTTCAAATCTTTAGTTATGATCATACATTTATAAGATTTATTTATAACCGATGTATTTGAGATGGACTGGGTAGGAAAGCTATAAATTTTCCTCGGAGAAAAGTTAATCCTATTGGGAAGATGGGGTTAAGAGGGCATTTTCGGAAAAGCGTCTTTTCCTCTAGCGGTCGTGTTCTGAGAAGGCTGTGGTTTTAACTAAGAGGGCTTTAATTGGAATTTACCTCTAACAATTAGCCAGTTGTTGAGAGAATCAGATCAAATATCAAATAAATATTTGAAATAAAATCTATCATTTTTATTCTCTTATATACCTTATGAATTTGTATTATTTACCATATTTTTGCACTTGGTAGCTGAATAGAAAATAGATAATCGAAAAATAGATAGATAGATATTTTTATTTGTCTTTGGGGGCTTCCCCATACAAATAGAGCCTAGCTTGGCTATAAATTACAATTAATGTACATATCTTTTCATAATTAATAAAATAAATAAAATTCGATTCACTAATACATTATGGTTTTCAAAACATAATAGAATGGAGAATAAATTGGTGTTATGATAGAAACAATAAAAATAAATTAACAAAAATTTCACTTTAAAGATAAACTGAAAACAGACACTTAATAGAAAATGGTCTATGATAAACGATTTAGCACATTTTGGAGCCCCATCATGTAATAGTAAACTTTATGTAATTTCTCTACACTGTCAATATCGAGTATAGCTTGGATACTTTGGTTATCAGAAGATTCTAAGATGAACTGTTGAATAAATTGTTGTCTATGTTCATTGTGTGCTGGGCAGTGAAGGAGAATGTGGTGTAGACTATTGTTGATAAATTGATTGCAAGATATACAGATTTCTTGTGACTTGAACAAAAAAGTTGTGTTTTTTCCATTAATTATGATATGCTCTGAATTAGCAACTCTTAATTGGCTGACACATTTCAATTTCTTTATATGAACTTTAAATGTAAGGTACTTTTCGGGATTGGGAGTATTGTAACTGCATAGACTTCTATATAAAGGGTAGTTAGTTGAATTTAAAGTTCTCTGAATGTCGGCTGAGAAATATTGGTTATGTGTTTTTTTTCCAGTATGTCGCCTTTGTATCGAAGAAGTCCGTTTGTATTGTGAACAGAAAGCTCTTCTGCAAAGGCATTTAGCTCGGCTATTGCTCTAAATTGGGACACCCAGTTAAAGTCCATGTCAGGCTTATCCTTGTCTAGTGATTTTAGTCTATTAAAACAGAGTTTTGGGAGTCGCTCTTCTGGCATAAACTCGAGCTTGTTCCATAGGTTTGTCATCTTTTTTACCACTTTCATGCCTAATGGTTCTCTTTCTGTTTCGAGACGGACTATATAGTTTGGGGTATTCCTTGGCCATCCAAATAAGCGCTTTAAAAATTTAAGTTAGACCGCTTCGATTGCCTCAAGATAATTGGGGCTCCATACTTCAGAAGCGTAAAGCAATATTGATGAAACCATTGAGTCAAATAAAGCTTTTTTTGTTTCCCAAGAGTCACTTTTCGAAAAATACAACAACATAAAATAGCAATGATGGATCAATTATTTGTATGTTTTGTTTTGGATATTGATTAATATTTCTGATCATGAGCATGAAGTGACCCTCAATTATGTTTCTCCTAATTTTAGGGCAGTCCAGTCAGTGAGTGCTGTTATAAAAATATGATACAGATGAAAATTAAAGCTAATTAAATTTCCAATAAAATTTTTTCTATCCATATTTCTTGAACTTTCAACGGTTTTCAAAATAAACTTTTTTAATAATCGATAATTTTCGAAAACAAAATAATTCTTACCTCAATTTTTGTCAAATATTTGTTTTGAGTGCCAGAAACGCATATATGAAATTAAAATAAATTTAATGTTCTACAACTTTGATTCTAACATTTTTTCTGAGAAACGATCGTGAAAGCCACTAGAAGCAAATGTTAGACAAAAAGTGAGGTAAAAATTCTTTTCTTTTTTTTTTTTTCGAAAATTATCGATTTTCAATAACTTTTATCTAGAAAATCGTTAGAAGTTCGACAAATGTGTATGGAATCAATTTTATTAGTTTAAATTATGATTTGTAGCATATTTTCTAATGTCAACCCAAAATTGGATCCTCTCCACTCCCTCCACTGTTAGCTCACCTCCCAGGGGCGGGGACTTTTAGTATGTTTACCTTCTAACTACTAACGAAGCTATGAAGTCAAAAATTTCAGCTTATTTTATGCACTGTACAGTAGGTTTATTGACTGGACTAAACATAAACTCTTTGATTTCATAATTTTTGGTTCCTCAAGTAATGAAGTATGAGACAAAATTTTGGTTTTGCGTCTGTACTTTCCAAAGACCTTTAGATGATGTTAATCTCTACTTTAAAGGTCTTTAATTATGTTTAAAATACCTTTTATTTATTTTTAAGAAAATACACGGTTTTTTAAAAAATCAATGACTTCCTTTATTTTTAGGTTTAAAAAAAACAAACAAAAAACATATATATATTTATGTATATTGTTTTCCTGCTATTGTGTTAGCCGTGTGCGAAGTTCTATCATTTGAAATAACCAAGAAGTCATGGTCCAAAATTATGAAAGAAATGATCTAGGGTAATTGAAAAAGAAAAACGTTCTGGGAAATATTTTTGCCCGTAAACTTCAAATTCGTGTTCAGCGACCCAAAAACATAAAGGGTGAGAGAATCAAAATTGTAGTAAAACTTTCCTCTGCAAACTCTAATATGCCTGGGCCTATGCTTAATTTCTACAATTTTATGTCTCCTAATTTCAAAACTGTATCGTTCAAAAGATTTGTTGCGGTCACCATATCTGCAACTAATCGTGAACAGTTCTCATTAATACTACTACCGCAATTTGATCTAATCAATTTGATTATTTATTATTGAACTAAATGAAGATAATTATAGTTTACTAAAGATGTAAAACAGTTATTATAGTTTAAAATATTAAATTGTATTTCTAATTTTAAAATAATTTAACGGCAATAAGACTCCCCTCCCCTCCACCCCTACATTGGTGGCACCCGAAATGGAACGCCCATCGACTCTTGGCACGCCACTGCGTCGTCCATTGTTTCTAAGATCCCCTCTTTCTCTGAAACTATTGAAAATTTATTGATCATCTGATTCATGAGATACGCATATCTTTTAAAAATTATATTTAAGATTTTCTACAAAGCATTGCTTCTTACTAATCCAAATTTTCTATGGTCTCCTTTTCATTTTTTATATAAGGCCCATTCCACCAGTAACATATTTTTAATTATATTTTATTGATGTTCAGGTATGAAATTTTGATTATAATCCATTGTATGACTATCATATTAAATGATTCCTGAAGTTTATCGATAATAATACTATTATTTACTATTAAAATAATACATCTAATAGTATTATTTTGCTATTAATTCTTCTTGGCTGATGATCTCATAGTGATTATTTAAATTTTAACAATTTTTAATACAGTTTAGTGTTTGCAAATATTCTTTCTAATCAACGTTCAAGTAACAATAACTTTTTTCTCTCTTCATCTTTTCGTAACTATACATTATTATTTTTTTTATTTTAGATTTTTCTCTCTTTTTTCTAGGCATTGTAATTATTCTTTGCACAATAATTATTTGGTTCCTTTATGTTCGTATATATATATTTTCAAATGTATTTACTATTTTTTAAACTTAAATGTGTCATGTTCTGTATATATTATAATATTTGTCTGAAAGTATGTTAGACAGACTATTAAACCATCTCACTGCACATTTGTGTTATTCATAGGAGACAATGTGTGTTTGAATAAAGTTAATTTTTTTATTTCATTTCATTTAAATGTTTATTGGTGTTATTTAAAATATAGAATTCAGAGTTTAACCATTATTATCATAGATGAGAGTGTCATTCAAGTGGGCGCAGATTTCTATATTTTTATTCTTGGTTAGAGTCTGAGACCTTTCCAATATTTTTCTCAGCTGTAGTCACTTAAGTCTGATCAGTGATTTACCTTCTTTTGACCTTGGAAAGCCATCCTATTCCTAACATACATATATAATGATGTGCACCGTACCACATATTTTCCAGATTCCTGGAAATTATCTACAATGTGATGATGATTCCAAAACCCAAAAAGCCATCTGAGCTCCCATCCTCATACCATCCTATTTACCTTTTGCAATTCATGGGTAAAATCCTTGAAAAAATAATTTTAAAACGCTTGTATCCTATCCTAGATTCCCATCATGTAATCCCAGATCAACAGTTCGGATTGGAAAGCGAAATATACTGCACGGTAAGCTTTCTCGACGTGGAAGCTTTTGATCGGGTCTGGCACCTAGGACTGCTTAACAAGCTCCGGAAATTCCTTCCTTTAACATACTTCCTAATTATCCGATCCTATCTTAGTAATGAGCTTTCAAAGTAAACCATAAATTTTCCTATTCTTCATTCTTTACCCTATATGCCGGTGTTATTTAAGGCAAAGTATCTTTCTAAAGTACCCTTGGCTCCATTCTCTACACGGTGTATACAGCAGACACCCCAACTTATCCTACCACTTTCCTCACTACTTATGCTGATGGCACGTGAAATATCGGTAAACAATTATCCCCGCATTGCCACCCAAACACTCAAATCCCATATTATTAACCTTCAAGAATGGAGTAAAAATGGAAAATCATAATAAATCTAAACAAATATCACCGAATAACCTTTACCCTTCTTTGTAAATCTACGACTTCCTGTTTACAGTATCCTTTAATGATATTCCACCTATCCCTGTTGAACAGATCCGCTTCCAAGGACTCCACTTGGACAAACGTCTTGCTTGGAATCCACCTACAAGACTAAAACAAGAAATTGCTCGTTATTACAGACTACTTCAACATTTACTAGACAAACATTCGAAGCTCCCAATTAATTACAAAAGACTTATTTACTTGACTGTGATTAGCCTATTCTGACATACGGAGTTGAGCTTTGAGCTCCACTAAACCATCCTTACTGTGTTATTATAGCTAATGCTTTTACACATATATGGCTGGCTAAAATATAAATGCAAACATATTAGTCTATCCGTTTAATGTATGTTACTATTTCTTTTACTTTATTAAAATATTAATAAATAACTTAAATATAATCATAATACACTTTTAACTATGAAAAACGAGCGCTTCATTGAAATCTCCGCTTAATCCGACCTAGCAGCCGTTTCACCATAACCCTTGGTGTCTGTGGATTGGATTAGTGAGGTTCTACTATATTTTGATTCAGCTAGAAATCCTTTGAATAATACTGTGATTAATCTGGCCACTATGTCAAAATCAAAATATCCCAGTATTTGCTGGATCCTGTTGAATATTGCGTCAGTAGTTTTAATCCCTGTTCCCTGACAGATCTCTACTGCTGAACATAAGGAAGAGCAATGCATCACCCTGTCGTATTCCAGTCCTGGCAACTAACTCCTCCGGTCCAAGCCAATCTAGACCAATTTGTCTCCTTCATTGTTATTGTTGTGAGACGTACAAGTTAAGGACAACTATATAGCTTGTAAAATGGTCCAAGTTACTCTTGGCTGTCAACATTGTCATAGGCGGACTTGAGGTCAATGAGAAAATTAATTATTAATTTTTATTCGAAATCAAGGATCACATTGAGCGAAAATATTTAGTCAGTTGTAAAGATTACAGATCTAAAGCCATGATATTTACCGAGGATTTATTACAAAAATCCAAGTTAACTTAATATTGCATAAATTCCAACCAAACAAAAGTTTTAAAATCTACTTATGAAATAGTTCCTTTAAGTTTTTACGCATTGCTGTTAGTGATTACAGGTTTCTTGAAATTATATTAAAAAAAGTCTTCCAAAAACTTTTTTTCGTATTTTTACTTTCGAATGGTGTACTGGCATGTACCAGTAATTTGTTTAACAATTATCTATTTTTTTAATCAAAATTTTATTACTGCCAAAAAATATCTATAGAATCTTTTATGATATATTTTAAATAAAATACTATAATGTTTATTTTAGTTAATGAAAAAATAATGTTTTAAATCCTCACTGATGTGCGAAAAATTTCCATCCAACTGATTTTTTGTCATTGTATAGAAAGTATAAAAAAATAATAAAATAAAAGCACGTAATATGTATTAAAAAATAATTGCCAAGTTTATTTTATTTTTTTGATGTTCTTTTCAGCCATCTATGGGCTACGATTACACAACCTCCGTCATTTTTTTCAATTTCTTTTTCTCGTTGGCATTCGTTGGCATATTCGTTGGATTGTTCGCGCTCGTTCTTCTGCCGAGAATACTCCGTTCCTTCTCGTTCTTTCCTCGGCTAGGTCTTCATCACCACGACTTTTTGTTGAAGATCTAACTGTCTGCAATTTCTTCCGCCGTGATTTTTCCAGATCCTGATGTACTTTTATCAACCAAAAGACTTATGTCTTCCTTTTCTCCTGAAATGTGAGAATCTTGTTGGTGGATCTCTCTGATCCCATTCTTTTAATGCTCCCATATAATACCATCCTTCTTTTCTTAATTGTGATGACAATATTTTCAAATCGTTGTTACAATTCCTGGTTTGATCGTAAGCGGAATGTGAATTATTTTGACTTTTTCCCGGGCCTAAGAATCTTCTTTCTTCCTCTTCCAAGTCTAAAAGTCCGTTCCTGGCTATTGTTTCAACAGCAAATACCAAGTAATTTTAAATTTATGATTTTTTTTATTAATAAGTTTCATATCCTCCCTGAGTTGATTATTTCTTGCATTCGATAGGGTATTGGCCTAATGTGATTTTGAAAAAACCTCATGGATATGCCTTATTTGATGCAATACCGTAATAAATGGAAATTTATTTAATTATTCTTCTAAGTAATCTTAATACGTTCAGCCGAGAAAATGATTAATACCATTTCGAAATAATAAGATTCACTTCAAACAATAGTTGAGGCAGCGCTTAGCCAGTCCCTATGAAACTTTCACCAACTGTAAAGTTAGGGCCCTGAAAGCCCAGGGCTTAAATCCATTCCCCGGAATGTATGCTTTAAGTAGAGGATATAACTAAATCTAGGATTAACAGCTATACATTGTTGCTTTAGAGCAACAACTGTTAAATTGATGTTGGGAATAAAATCCTATCAGCCATTTAAATCGAATAGAAAACTTTACCAGTTCGCGCTTTTGGTGGAAATTTAAATTTTACATTTGTTCCATCCGGTTACTGATTAGAATTGAACACAATTAAAATATAAATTTTAACTTAATGTGCCGAAATTAAAAATGTATTTTAATTTCTCAATTATATGACTGCACACACTAACTACCTACATCTTCATTATTGCTACAGTCAATAAATACTTCATCCACGGTTACTAATTACACAGTTTAAAAAAAAAAAAAAAAAAAAAAAAAAAAAAAAAATTCGCTCCCTTGTGAAATTGTTCCTGATATGTGTGCTGAATTTGAATCTGAAGGCAAAAAAAAACTATCTAGCATCATTTTTGAAAAACCTGGAATAGCTTTTTTTATTTTTAAATATTTAATTTATTTATTTTTCACTTCCATGAACATTTGTTGTGGCTTTTATATTTACAAGTTTAGGTAGTTCGGATTAATATACAAATTCAACAAAGCACCATTTTTTTATAGATTGGAGGTTGTTTACAAAAACAACTGAAATAGTACTTTTTTCACATTTTTTTTGAAAACAGTAATATATAAAATAATTATATCTAATACTGAACATAATTAATGAGTATATTTCCTCCATTTGTACTCTTCATCACGTGTCTTCCGTTGTAGTGTCCAACAGTAGTTGGCAAGCATCTTCTCATTGCATTTACCGCTATAATTGTTTTACTTAGCGAATACATACGGACTTAATACATACAGAATTTAGAAGGACACAAAAACAGACTATTAGAAGCTATATTATCACCCATATGCCTGCAGAAAAGGAGACTGAAAAGAAGGTGGATGAGAGATCTGCTTTCTTAACCTTATTTATGTAAATGAATGCCAAAAAAGAATTACAGGGTATCGTTCTTCCTCATGTTGAATATTTATAAATTCAGACATTCCGTTGATTGTCGATGTATAAGCTGTCATGAGTGGATAATTAAATGAAGTTAAAAAAAAAATTGAAAACCTCAAAAAAAGGTATTTAAAAAAGGTAAATAAAACTCATTAACATGTTTTAGCAGATAAAATATAATAAAACAATATAAATTGAATTAGAAAATAAAAAAAGTAATATAGTTCATTGCTAAACTTAACAATAAATCTTTTAATGTTTAAGAGACTATTACGAAGATTTCGTTTCACCTTCTCAGTCCTAGGTCAGTTGGCAAAGTCCAAGCTTCTGTAAAAATATCTGTATTTTTGTACAAGTAATATTATATAAGTTTAAAAGTATGTTCTCTTTTCTTATTTCTTCAATCCAGATTAGAAGGTCCCTTGGTCATCTTGTTTTCAGACGGCTTGGAGGTTTATCGAGAATGGAGTGGAAAACCAGTTGGGAAACGAATAGATTCGAGTGGGTATTAAGCTTATCAGAATTGAATCAATTTTGCAAGAAATGGAATTTATTATAATTTATTATAGATAAATATATTTGTAAGAAGCGTACAGGATTGTATTGTAAGGATGAAATATAAAATTAATTTGTTGGTTTAGTATTTAATGACATTTCAAAATACTTCTAATCATAGTCATTTAGATTGGTCATCTGTATTTTATAGGGAACATAAAAAGTTTATCTATTAAATGTTAAATTAGTCGAAAACGACTAGCAGGAGATTAAAATTGTATTTCATTTTATTCTCTTATTATTTATTAATTTAACCTGTTTATTCAAACATACTCAGATAATTATATCCATATACTTTTTATTGGAAACATTGTGTGAATATCATTCATTTTGCTTATAGCCCTTTAGTGAGGAAGGTCAAAAATTATTCGATAAAAAAATAACACTACACTATTAATCACAATTCTTGGAAAACTCCCTTTAAAATGTATTTGTAAATACGGCTAGAGTAAGGTGGGTGTAGTCTGCGCAAGTTCGTAATTCTAAGCGAACAATATCCTCAAGTATAAAAGTTTATTTCTTTTTCATTTTATCTTTACATCATCCTTTCTCCAGACAAATAAATCTTTTCTCTGAAGGAGTAGGTAATATCAGAAGGCATCTTCATTTTTATGGGAAGTAACTTTGATCGCAACCTTCCAATCGTAACATCTTCCAATCTAGATAAAATGATTTTCAAATCAGAACTGGATTATACAGACCTATATCTTATATTCCTGATATGTTGCCGATATATATATTTATAAATGAGGAAATGATTTTGCAATATTTATTAGCGACAGTTTCTTTACTAAAAGCAAATAGTAACATAAATACCTACCTTTATTAACATATATTTTAAAAATGACATTTTTTTTCAAACTTGAAATTTAATTTAGACAGATTGTAATATAATACCGAATTAATTCGAATAGCTATTTGAAAAGTTAAACGTCTCTGATTTTTCCCAAATGGCTCAGACTGATCCTCACTCACAGCGGTGGTGTGGTTGATTTATCTGCACTTAGGATGAAAATATATTTTTCTTTATTATTTATTTATATTTACAACTGTATACAATATATACAACAAGTAAATCTAAGTACTAACACTTCATTATAAGTTCCATTTAGAAGATCTCTTGGCTATCTCTCTCTCAGGCGCCTTGAAGAGTTATCTGGAATGGGGTGTGAAGCAAGTTGAGAGGCTAGTGGATTTGAAAGTGTATAGAGTTTACTATGAAAGGATAGGTTTGGTTTGGGCTACATCAGCAAGAAAATATAACAACATGAAAGTTCGTAAAGACTGACTATAACCACTTTACATAGAGGAGTATTATGAGTACGACTCCTAAAACTGTAGGTTTTGCTTCTTCTTAAAACATTTCATTCGGCGTGGTTTTCTTACGATATAGCGTATTGAGTTCGGTTAGACGGGACATTATACACTAATTTACTTTCCGCAACGGCTTATTACTTTCTAATATGTATTACACTAATTAAACATAGTAAACAACGTAATGGGAATTCCTCCAAACTAATAAGGCTAGCATGATGCTTATTGTCCAATATGAAGTGCAGGGTGAAGTGCTGTGGAAATATCTCGGATCCTTTTGATGTTGGGGTCGGGTTTAGAGCCACTGGTCCCCTCCTCTTTAATATAGACATCCATGTAACCATAAACAGAGCTGAGTTGGATTAAGGTGGAACAATATTTAATAAAACCACATAGCTCCTTGCTTATGCGGATGATGTGGATATTTTCGGGAGGTCACTAAGATCTAATAAAAGATGCTTTCGAAAAGTTTGAGATTAAGCTTCTTTTCTCAAAAAAAAGAAAAAAGCCAACTCCGAAAAATACTAAATAATAGGAAACCACTGGTTTAAAGTGGTGAACAGCTTCCAGTACCTTGGATATACAATAAATGTTCTCCTGGATCAGAAGGTAATAGTGAAGAAAATAATTCTGATGGGGAATAAGGCGTACTTCGGCATGTCTAAGATTCTGAGGAGTAGGCTGATCAGTAATACCACGAAGTTCAGGATGTATAAAACACTGATTAAACCTGTGGTAATCTTTGCCTATGAAACCTGGACCATGAACAAAAAGACAAGCGAGATACTGGACCGGTTTGAGAGGAGAATACTTAGGAATATTCTGGGACCTATCGCCAATATGGAATATGACAGAGAAGGAAAAATAAGGACCTGTACAGCAAATACAAAGACCTTAATATCTCGGCGAGCATCAGAATCCTGAGATTGAAATGGTTTGGTCACCTAAGGAGAATGGAGGACAGGACTTTGCCAAGGAAAATCTATGAAGACACTCCAGGTGGAAAGAGAAGTAGAGGAAATCGAAAGGGCTGGTGGAGAAACAGTGAACTCTAAGACATAGGGCAGATGAAAATGATGGGGCTGTATGCGATGGATAGAGATAAATGGAAGGCAGAGGTTAAAAAAAACCTGTTGAAGAAGAAGACAACATAATATGACCGCACTTCCTGCCCTGGCTGGATTACATACGTTAAGCCCAAATAAACAAACAATAAAAAAAAAAAAAAACGTAATGTGGTGTATTGCATTACGTTTCAGTACAGCGTTTTACTTTCCGCTACGGAATATTAAATTCACCTGTACGTATTTCCTTACGCAACTCTCCTTTTAGCTTGCATATTTAGAACGATTTATAAACAACATAAGAGGACGTGAGTTTCTGAGATTAGATGAAGATTAAAGGGTGTCAACACAGGAATCCTACGAACAATTAGGTGTATACAAATACTATCTTACGAAAAATAATATCAGTGATGCACGAATAATATTTTTAAAGATAAGCTAGATACGATTACATGAACTAAAATGTGATGGAAGTAAATAAATGGAGAAAACTGCATTAACGGAAATAAAAAGTGGCAGAAAACATGGCAGTCTAATGGAAGTCTTTGTATTGGATAGTATATGTTTAATAGTTGATTCCGTCAAACATAATGGAGGATCGTAAAATTATTATTAAATAAATTTAAAGAGTTGCACCTTTTCTGGTTATAAAGAATTTGTCGAATAGGTGCTAGATACTCAGGAAGACAGGTTCTGAAAGGAATGAGCATGTTTCTTGTTAATGGCTCATTTGAGGCATAAACGCATAACTATATTTATAAAATACTTTAAAGGTCTGCCAGGACTTAAAAATTACCCCAGCTAACTTAGTATATGATGTATTGAATAAGACGCTATTGAATATGTACTGCTACTGTGAATTGTTGGTCTAATAACGTTATAACCATTTTTTTTTTTTTTTTATTATTTATTTTTTTATTTTTTTTTTTTTTTTTTAACGATTCGGAAAATGATAAAAGATTCGGTGAAGGTTATTAGTCTAAATAATATACATTTTAGGCAGCGGTGCGATAAAATCAATAGTAGACATATAATTTATTCATTTCAGTTCCAAACAGATTGCCAAATGGAAACAGAATACCCATTTACATTCCCTTCTTCCCCAACATGGCTGGGTGTTGTGAAGTTGTAAAAAGAAACATTTAGTTTACTTTGATTGCCGCGTCACAGCACATGTTGCGCTCGGCATTATCTTTCAGCTTTAGCAGAGTTGCTACGATAAACTCCTATCGTACTTTCAAGAGCGTTATATCGTTGATTGCTCAAGGTCCTGGTGGACTGAACCGGATGGCTCAGATAATAGTTTAGGGAGAGTTAATAGGGTTATGCTTATAAATATAAAAAAAATGACCAGCGTAAAACAAAAAAAATAGGATATATATTTTTTTATTTAAAATACAATACAGTAGGTTTTGGGGACTGAGAGTCGCGCATCCGATACTAAAACTTTTCTTCCTCTACCGGAAGATTTTTTATTACCGTCTCGTAGCCAAGAAAACAATCTCCTATTGCAGGGGTTCAAGGACCCTTGAAAAATCTCTATAATTTCAATAATCCCCCTAAATATATGTGTGTGTATAATTGCCTGCTTATATATTATATATATATAGCGTATATATATATATATATATATATAGCTATATATATATATATATATATATATATATATATAATTATGAAATAATTCTTGATTATTAAATATTTTTTAAATATATTTTTTATTTTTGAAGAGAAAAGATTTGACCCCCGGTTGGGATTCGAACCCAAGTCTCCACCTCTCTAGCGTGGTGCCTTATCCACTAGGCCACCGAGCTCGTATCCGAACAGGGACATATTTGGCCTTTTCTTTACTGTGAAAAATATATATTGTATATATATATATATTCTATATTATATATATATATATATATATATATATATATATATATATATATATATATATATATATATATATATATATATTTATTTAAAAGGAGTTTTGGCGATTCTAAAACATTTTATTGTCAACCGCTATAAGATGAAGGCCGTGTTTTTCGATCATTATTTTCTGATTTACTAAATGTATTATAATAACATATTGAATGCAGTTGTCAATTTCAATAAATGTTTTAAAAAAATATATTTAAATTAAAGCCGTATAATAGATATTTTTATACACATCATATTCCTTCTGTAAACCACACTCCATATGTAATCTCTTATTTTTCGCTCTATGTTCATATACACTATGTTTCATATAATTTTATTTATAATCTTTTTACATAAATATTTGCAAACAACTTTCAGTTTTTTAATTTTTGCTTTATCTTTTGACGTTTGATCCCCCTAATTCTAATACCCAGTTATATAAAATATAATATACACATCTTCTTTGGTTGACTAAAAAAGAATTTTATGTATATATATATATATATATATATATATATATATATATATATATATATATATATATAAACGTTCAATGGATGGTTTCTATTCAAACATTAATTAAAGGACCCTCTATAGATATATTCCCTTCTCTGTCATAAAGAACCAATACTATGAAAAAATGTTTAAATTCCATGGATAGTAAAATATAATATCATACAAAATGTTAAAATGATTAAAATGTTATTAACGAAATATAAGATGCTTCTATGCACATGGTACCTAAAGAAATTAATTAATGATTTAAAAATTGACACATTAGGTTGTCATACGTGCAAAAAGAAAAAAAGAAAATGGAAAAAAAAGTAGTTGATTTGTGTTATTTTTATTGCTGTTGTTATTGAGAATTTCACAGGGCTCATAAATTTAATAAATACTCGCGCTTAGTACATTTAAAAAGTATTTAAATAAGTTTTAAAAAGTATTTTAAGCATACAGTATTAAGTTCGGTTTAATGCCTTTCGTTTCCTCTTGATATATGGGACCGCCTCATTCAATCCGAATCTTTCAAACGCCACTCCAAGGTAATGCATTAGTCTGTCACTGGAATCGATTCACGATAAGGGTAAACTGCAAAAAAATCAATGTCAAGCAATAAATTTTTCCTAATTTGTCGTCGTTTCAGTTAAGTTTGCTGAATGTTTTAAATTATAAAATAATGTCCAGAGACATGCATGGGGGTGCAAGCAGGCTAGAGGAAGGAAAATTTCGTTAAAGAATATTACTAAAGTTATACAGTATAAAACAAAAAAAAAAAAAAAAAAAAAAAAAAAACTTATTTAAATATAAATATTATATTTAATTATTATAATATAACTTTGAAAGATCTATCACACAACCACGTTTTAGTAATAACTGGTTTTTATTTCATTAATAATACATAGCACTAATACGTTTTAATTAAATAATAATAAGTACTTAAAACTACATTAAAAGGGGAAAACATCTATTGTATTTCAGATGTTTCGAAGATAGATTTCTTAAAAAATCTTAAATGAATTCAATATATTTTTATCTATTTTTAAATATTAATTATAATATTAATATTATATATCCTACAGCTTGTTCACCGATGCTGAACATGGCCATCTTAATAGTGAAATTTCAGTTCCGACTCCTGTTTTATCAGTCGCAAAGTAAAAGGACTAAACATGAATGAGTTAATAGATATTTTATTTATAAATTATTGTATCTCAAAAACGACTTATTTTATATCTTAGTCTAATAAACAGCTAGTTTGATAGAAAAGTTACTTTCTTTATGTTTTTTGGGTGCCAAATTCAAATTTCAACATTGCCTCGCCGAAAAATGTGTGAATTCTGAAAAAAATGCAAAAACGACAATGTAACTATTCAATTGTTTGCTTCCAAATCTTAAAAAAATTAATTTTTATAAAGGCAATTCCTAACTTTTTGTATATAAACTATTTCTTAATAAGCTTATGCGAAATCAACTATTTTAAGTTACAGGGCAGTAACTTCAAAGTCGGACTTGGAAAAAACATATTTTTTTCGAGGATTCCCTTTTATTTCTCCTTAGTGACTGTACTATTTAGGCTATTGTTTGTTTTGCACTATGATTAATTATACTGTTTTTTTTTTTAACCTATTTTATATTTTTTAATGAAAAACAATTAAATACAAATCGGATAATCCATAGGTACACGGTTGATTTAGTGTTTACTGCTGTTTAGGATTTTTTTATACTACGCTGACTGCCTGCAAAGTATTCCTATTATTTCAATATTAATACCACTGGACTGAATTGAATGAGTATATGTATTGCTTGATAACATTCGAATGATCCGAGAAGTAGATGGGATGATTATAATAGATTATAGCTTATATTATTATAAGCTTATAGCTGATTTATCCGTTTTATTTTCGGTATCTTCAGAAGCGCACACGTTTGCAGTTTTATGCGGAGTTAAAGTGGCACAGTCGCCAGTATTTCCCGACATCCTTTATTTTTCAAACCGTCCAATCCCATCGTTCACCTCACTTTTCCAAACTTCTTCAGCTAAAATCTTCATTCTTTACCCGCCAAACCCGTTCCCGTAAATCAGATTTGTTTACTCCTGCTCATTGCTCAACCACTTTCGACCGATCTTTCGTAATCTGTTCCTCTTCTCTATGGAACTCCACCCCTCTCAACATTCGTCATTCAATTACCCTTTCCACTTTCAAATGCCACTTCTTTAACCACCAACTATCCACCAAGATCCTGTCCTCCAATACTATCAATAGCCACTTTTTAGTTCTAAAAAATATGGATAATTTATTGTTTTTGTAAAAAAAAAAAACTATTTTAAATTTTCTGTTTTTCATAGTTTTTATTAATCTTTTATTTTAATATTATTATCTGTTATTTTGCTATGAAACAATTATTTCATTTTAAGACTCTGAAGGCCCTTGGTTGTACATCAATTCATATTCTAGAGGGACGTATCCCTCTGGTCACAGAATAAATAAAGAAGATATTCTTAGGAAGAATGTGTTCATTTTTTGGGCGTCGAACTTGTCTGAACCTGCTAAGGTTTCGTTAGGCCTTCAAAAAGAAATTATTTGTTACTACTAAAGTAATTAAAATTTGATAATAGATTTTTCTTTTTATTAACAGATTCGGAATTATATAACTTATACTTCTACTTACACATTATTATTTTATTTTTTTATTCACATTAAAAAATGTAAATTTAAACCTATTCATAATTATATTTCGAAGTGATTTTGTATTTCGGTGTGACATGCAGACATATTCCTCTAATTCCTTATTTCAAGTTCATGACTACGTGTCCAGCCCAGAAGAGGGACATTAAGCAGGGGAGACAAGGGTTTGACAGAAATAAGTCGCTTGATCCCGGTTGGAAGGGAATGGACATGACCTGGAGCTCCCCTCATCTTAATCCTCACTAAATGGCTGTACCAACCGGTGCTCTGAAACCCAGCGCCAGTCAACCCCTCTCCAAATCTAAGTCACAATACCTTAACCTTGCTGTGTTCAGAAGTGGAGGATCAGAGTTCATGAATTTTTTAAACTAAAGTTTTATTGTTTGAGGTACGCATGATGGTGTAGAAGGATCAATACCATCATCAACTATCCAGAGTAACGCCCACGTTACACAATGTTATGCGGAGTTAAAGTGTTGCCTTCTTATCGTCGCATACAGGAGCCCTCTCATCAGTCTCGAAACCCTATTTTTGATTGATTGGTATTTTGACTATTGTCTGTGACTAAAATAAAGTAAATAATATGGCAAATCGACTAGTAAACAATACTTGCTCAGGTTGCTTCACTTTAAAAATTTTAATCCTTTTCATGTCGAGGGTTTTCAGATAGGTGCAACGCACTTCATTAAGTGAACTTTTTTTCTCAAAAACGTTTCTATTTTCAGTCACTATATGTAGTGTTCAAGTTAAGGTATATAATGTAAAATACTAATAAATAAAATCTTAAGGATAAAATTGAAAATAAATCTTAGAATTTGAAAAATTGATAAATTGCAAAACTTCCATTGTAATGTGATAATAAAAGCTTTTGTAAAAATAAAAGTAAGGAGAAAGTGGAATTCCTTTGCGCAAAATTAAGTTATTGAAAATTTTGAATTTATGAAAGGCCTCTAACAAAGGATTTAAGGCTTACAGAGAAAATTTTAGTAGGAAGACTTCTAGAATTAATAATATTACGGATGTTTTTAATCCGCTGTTAATGTCTTCAATCTATTGATAACTAACATCAGAAAATACCAACATAAAAAATGAAATCATTAGACCCCGAAGCTTGTGTCATGTCACAATCGACTTCATAATCAGCTTAAACATCATTACATTTAGCTTCATATTACGGATTCGGATGATTCTGATAAGAGCTATAATAAACTCTTTTTTGGGGATCGGTTAAAACTTAAATTGATTCAATATTAAAATTTAAAATGATGTTGATCGGATTGAAAATTTGATGACAGTTTTCCAATTAGATATTTATTGTAGAATATTTTGGTTATATTATATTTGTCTTTAGGGTCAGTCACATTTGTAAGCCCAGTTTCTCTCAACCTAGTTTATTTCAAATAATCATTAATTGTTAATTAAAATAATTTCGTCCTTTTAATTCTAAAATTATAATTGATCAAAAAAGGAAAAAGTTGAGAAGGAGTTTCAATTATAATCGGCAGTAAATTTGGATGTGATAATATGACTCATGGGTTCAAGCTTATAGAGGGCTTCAATGCTTATGTACATATCCATGGCATATTTTTTTCTCAGTCAGAGAGAAATACTTTGTACATTTATTTATTTTTTCTTTTTTTATTTGGATTTCAGACCAAACTTAAACGACAAGAAACTGCTCATCGTTTCCGACAACTCCATAATTTACTAGACTAGCGTTCAAAGCTCATAACAAATTACAAAAGACTTGTTGACATGACAGAATTTAGAACTATATGAACATATAGTCTTATAGGGTCTCCACAAAACGTTCTTCTACAATCCTAATTCCGTTGGATTATTATGTCACAAACAGACTTATCCATAAAGATTATAATGTTCCATATGTTTTTGCCTTTGGCTACTTGAGGTATCAAGGTATACATACATACAGTAAAAGAACGCATTCTTAATAATAGATCATATCTCAAGGCTGGGCTGCTATCGGCTTTGATTCGCTGAGACTAATCCTTCATATTTTAGTCGATGATTGCGTATATTAAATAATGTAATCAGTAATTTTCTCTATCGATCTTAAGAAAATTGTGCGCTGCATTAAGTATTTAGTACTTACAATTGTGCACATTGCCGGCACACTAGGCAAACAACATTAATGATTCAGTACAACCTGTTGATTTTCTTACCGAAGAAAGAAAGGAATGGTTATCCAAAAACGGTAAATATATTATCACTGAACTGGACGTATAATTCTAAAACTTGAGCCCTCGACAAGGGGCGTACAACACACGTCAGCCCCAGGCTTCGTTTGTTTAATTAAAAAACAAAATTAAATATTTATTTTACGTTGACCATACCATAAATATTTTATTAATTTAATTCCACTTGCAAACATTTCCTTTTTTTAGAATTGTTGAACCTGTCTTGCACATGACACCGGAAAATTTAATTAAATAAATATATGTAAATATTTTTCTGTATTTATTTAGTGATATTCAAAAAGAATGTCTAAAAAATTTGTTTTTTTTTTTTTTTTTTTTTTTTTTTTTTTTTTTACATATCTGTGATGTGTCGGTACCAAAATTTTTCGATTCTCGATACCTGTTTTAAAAAAATATATATATATTTTAGCAAATTCTTTTCTACCCCTTAAGAAATTTTTCAAGAATTTCAACTACAATGTCTTGAGGAAAGTAATATAGTTGAAGATGATGCATCGGAGAAGGAAGACGCAGCCTTATCTGACGAAGATACGGAGGACGTTTTCGATTGTGATGAAGACGCTGAGAACGAAAGTGCTCCGAACTTGAATGGCTTTATGTTTGGCAACATAGGATCTGGACACCATTTGGACAGATCAGCCAGTATGTTCTAAATAAGCGAGAGTACCTGCTACCAACGTAATTAAAAGAAACCCAGGACCAAGAGAGGAGGCACAAGGTAAAACGGACACGTTGGAATTGTTTTCTCTGTTCATAACAGATGAAATGATCGGAGAAATTGTTTGGCACACCAATGAGGAAGTAGATCGAGCACGCTGCAAATATACTTCTGGGGATGAATCGTTCATTCCACATACCAATTATTTTGAATTCAGAGCTTTTCCCGTTCTTTTGTTTATGAGTGGAGCTCTGATAGATTGTACATTGAACAGAAAAGAAATATTTTCAAGAATGTATGGCCCTCCAGTTTTTCGAGGCATAATGAGGTTTCAGTTTCTTCTTGGACACTGCAGATTTGATGACAAAAGAACGAGGGAAGAACGTAAAAAACAGAAAACTTTGCTGCCTTTAGAAGAATTTGGGATAAATTAGTTATCAGCTGATATTTTGTTCCAGGTCATTATGTTACCAACGATGAAACTCTACTTGGGTTCCGAGGACGCTGTCCGTTCAAAGTGAATCTGCCGTCCAAACCTGATAAGTAGGGATCGGATTTTTATGTATTTAAAAATACCAAATATTTAATTAAAATATGCATTTGTTCTCGTTAAATATGTGGTAAATATGTGATTTTCTTAAAATATTTTCAGAAATATTTAAGTAAAATGGACGTTTTTTTATGAAAATGGAATTTTTTCTTCAAGTTATAATGATATATACAACAAAAGAACACTTTCACAATTTATAATAATTATTAGGAACAAAAGCATTTTTTTACAACTTATAATAATTATTAGGAACAAAGGATTTTTTTTTTTTTTTACAAGTTATAATGATTTATACAACAAAAGAACATTTTTACAGTATGTAATAGTAAAAGATTTGTTAAATTTTTAATTTTGAAAACTTCTCTCTGCGAAATTGTTTGCAACCACAAGGAATTTCATATGGAACGTAAAGCGACGATGATCTGTCGTACTCTTTAGGCTATATCTCCAAAACTATTATTCGGATCTAAAATTACTTTTTCTTCTAAAAGCTAGTTAAATATACTATTAGGCATCATATATCAAGTTTAAATTAGGTCTTATAAAATAAACATACCAGAATGCTACAATTCCTGTTCTTTTGTGAATCACGTTTTTTAAGGATATTTTTCACTATAACTCCAAAACTATTTGTCCCATATCAAATTTCTTTTTTTCTTCTCAAAGTTGATTAAATTTACAATTTAGTCATATATATGTAATTTATATCAAATCCCATGAAATACCCAAGCCAGCTCACTGAACGTGTCATAATTGTCAAAACACACACATTTAACTTGCTAGCGTGGATGTTTCACGAGATTGAATATAAATATATAGTATCTAATAGTAAATTTAACCAGCTTTGAGATCAAAAAAAAGAAATTTGGGATCGGACAAATATTGGCGGAACTAAGCCGCAAGTTGGCCATGCAATAACATCCAAATATGTGGAAATATGTGTAATAAAAGTAGTCTCGAACGGCTTGAAAAGTGTCAGTATGAACTCTTCTAGTTGAAAAACGTCTGAAAATTGTCTATAAAAAAAAATGTAAATACATAGGAATCCGATCCCTACTGATAAGTATGGGTTGAAAATAATATCTGTTGTTGATGCAAAAAAATTTTATTTTTGTGATGGAATGCCGTAAGTTGGCAAAGAAATAACAAAGAAAAAATGTGACCTATGTTTACCTACCCAGTGTTTAGTCTCTAAGCAACAACTGTGATTAATATGACAGGTTACCAGATCCGAAGAATGAAAATGATAATAAATTTGGTTTACAATAATATTGCTGCTTTAAAGTAATACCTGCCAAATACTCTTTTTTTTACGTGATTAATGCTTTTTAAGTCAAATATGGCTAAAATATGTGATGAGGTCAGATTCGACCCGTAGTAAATGTGTGATCAGATATCACCGTAGGAGAGGAGGGTTAAAAAAAATAATAATTTAAGAAATAAATTATTAAACCGAAAGTATTATTTATTATCTACAATAATATAAGCGTTTCAAAACCAGTGTTAAAATATTGTAAAATAAAAAAAAATAAATTTAAAAAAAAGAAAAAGAAAAAAAAAATCAAGAAATAAATTATTAAACCGGAAGTATTATTGTAATGTATTGATGTAATTTTCAATAGCTTTTCCTTTTTATTAATATTTAAAACTGCACAATAAGAAAATTAGCGGGATGTGAATTATAGGCGTACCGGTAAATCGTAATGCAACAACCTACATCTTATTGTTGTACGTCGTGATTGACTTCAATAAAATTTAAATTTATTGTTCCAATTTAAAATAGCGGTTATTTCATCCTGACTGTACTGGAAGGTTTTATAGCGGTTTTATTTGACGAGCTACTTCAGCGAATAAACCTCACCATTTCAACGCCACTAAACTAAACTGACGTAAATGAAAACAGAATGCCAGCCGGAATTGCAACCAATACGGCTTTAAATTTTACTGCCGGAGTTCAATCAACAGTTTAACAGCACCATGTTTCATTTTGATATTCATCTCGAACTTTGAGACATGGAAACTGGCTGTTTTTCTTTCTTAAAACTCACAATCAGTGTCACTATAGCGCTCTCTCTTGGCCTCCACTGGGTTTACACCAGTGACATAGCTGAGAGACCAGCGCTGGGATCTCTTTGGATAGTATATATATATATTGATTGTATGTTGCCAACAAGATCTATGGTGAACAATAGTACCAAAATATTATATCTACGTGCTCAACAAATGACTACAATAAATGGACTATTATTCTCCTTATATATTTTCCCTACAGTTAATACGGTTAAACTAATTCACAAATTGAGTAAATGAATATTATTAATCGTGAATATATTTATGTATGAATTTGTTCTTCTATATAAGAATGGATTAAATGGTTTACATCTTGAGAGGTTGTGAACTTGATGGGGTCAGGTGCTTGAAATGTCGAATGGTCACAGCCGAGAAACCCCTTTCATGTCCCTGCCTCGAAGGCTCCTTAGGGCTGGAACACGATCGATGCTCGTAAACATGAACATATCGAACGAGTTCTCGAGGATCACACACTGCCCTCAGGACCATTTATATGGAGGAAAAAAAAATCTGTATTATTTTTTTATCAGCTTTTCTTAGCGAAACATTATAATCAGGTTTCTCAATCATACTTATATTTCTCAAGGGCGGTTCGTAATAAATTTATACAATAATTAATAGATTCATACAGTATATACTAAAAAAAATTAATACTTTTTTTCGATTAGAACCTATATTTGGTTATGTACTCACAAGCGAAAAATTCCACCCAATATTTTTCTTTATCTTTTTTTTTTTTTTTTTTAATTTTCGAGGCACATACTAAAATAAAACGACAAGAAATTCCCATCGTTTTCGACTTCTTCATCATTTCCTTGACAAGCGTTCAAACTATTGGATCAATCATAAAAGACTCATGTACATAGCAGTCATTAGACCTATTTGGTCAAACGGAGTTACGTTTTACGGCTCCACTAGACCAATTCTTACAATCCAAAATCCTTGATACTGCTTACTTTTTCTCAAACCAATTTCCCTATAAAGATCTTGATGTACAATAAGTTGCAAATTAAGCCCAAACCAGATAGCAACCCTTTCATAGTAAACTCCGTAACCATTCAAATTCACTAGTATCTCAACTTGCTTCCTGTTCTATTCCCTATCGGAAAGAAGAAGGCCTCAAGATCATTTGGAATTCCACGGTTCGTTTCTTTGTCTGAATTACTTCCAATTCATTTGGTTGGTAATAGATAGCTCACCTTCAGTTTTAAATCGTTCTTTGTGATATATACATCGCATCACGCGAGCAAATTGTGAACCTTCCCGTAATATACACAAGCAAAAAAAAAAATCCAGTGCATGGACACCACTTTTTTCATACAATGGTTTGTAAACAATTTCATTCTTAAAGTTTGTTTGTTTTTTTTTCCTGAAAACATAAGTTCAGATAATGGACGCTCTACTGTATTAACAAATTATTTTTTGTTAACATTACACCTCATTTATTAATAACTTAAAATGAGGAGGAGTTATTTATTCTAAACATTATGAGTTTCCTTTAGTTGTTACAGTTTAAAACTTAATACAATAACCAATACAAGTCCTTCTGTTGATCCTAAAGTTGAATCATAAAACAATGCATCGATAACCTTAATCTCGTTGCAACTTTATCGGACGGTCCCCTTATTCCAAATAACATGGGGAGGATGTAAAAACAAAAAAAAAACATTGACTCTCGGGTTATTGGAAAAAAAAAATCACGGATTCGTTAGAACTCATTAAGGCTAATAACAGGTTTTAGAGATATTTTGAAAATATTGTTATTATTCATACAATATTTTCCAAACATCCCTAAATGATTCAGAATTCTATTCAGATGAGCCAACACGTTGACAGAAATGTAGTGAGATTAAATCAAATCTTGATTTGATTAATAAGAATGTTTTCTAATTTTTTTATTTTATTTTTATATTTTAAAAATATGAACTTGCATTAATTTTTGGACAACCCAATACAAATACAAGGCTTTCTGGTTCGTTTGAGGAAGCTTATGGTTGATTTGCATGTGTAGGACGCTTATTGAAGATGTTACAGGCAGCCCTAACCAGGATACCGAGCAGCCTAACACACCTTGTATTAAACATGTCCCTGCCTTCAGCCAAACGCCTGATTCAGGATATAATAATATTCATTGTTTATCTCATGAAAACATTATTTACTCTATAACTGGTTTTATTGTTAATATATACGAGAATATTATTAAGAAAAAGTATATTGTTAATCACAGCGATTGGCTAACAAGGGAACAACGGACGCATAATTTTTTTTCTTTAGATCCCTCTAAAACTCTCTCTCTACCGAATATTGGATATTTCCCGTCCTTCCGATCTCTGACTACCAGAAAACAGCCCAGTCCAATAGTGGGAAAAATAAGACTAAATCTATAAACAATAAATAGAAACATTTTTAATTTAAATTTTGCCTACTAAAAAAAAAATAAAAGAAAGTAACTTTTTTAAAATGCTCAATTTTTATTTATTTGCATCCATGAGAAAAAAAATGAAAATTAAACAAAAAATGCATTCAATTCCTTATTACCTTATTATTGTTTTTTTTTCCTAACAGCTGACAACAGTGCCCAAAATTTATATTTTCTTAAATTTTAAATTTCCCTTAGAGGCGTCCAAAAAGAACACGAATACTATTCTTAAAGTAATATAGACACAGAATAAAATTTATTTTCATTCAACCTTCACACAATTTTATAAACCTGCGCACCGCTGATAGATTATTTAAGTTCTATACTGTGTTTAGTTAGGTATCTTGGCTGGGCGATCGGTAGATCGTTTCCTTTTCATCAGTCCGATATTATTGTTGATTCTGCGGCTTTTCGGCGCTAGATAACATCGATGGGGATGATCTGGACAAAGAAACACCTTTTACTACCTCTTCCATGCCCCCTCCCGAAAACCCTAGATACTGAGATATCCTTCCCTTATTGTATTTTTAGTCTACTACGTCTCATTAATTAATTAATAATTAATTATAATGAAGCTAAAAATGTCGAATTGAATATAGGTAATTTTTTTTAGAAATACAGCCAGTCTATGATAGTGGCTCAGGTAATTACACTCGATTGTATTTTTTTTTTAAATACTAAACATTATCAATGTTATATTCTGTATATTCATATATCATTTTAAAAAATATTTTCATCTTCAATATGACTGTTTGATTTAGACATCTAACAAGTAAAGGAAAAGTCGGGATTCAAAGCTATTATGAGTGGAGGAATGGCGAATGTTGAAAGAGAGGGAGTTCCAGACATCGGATGCGCTGAAAATAAAGGAGCGTTTGAAGGATGTTGTGTTATATGGAGTTAGGTAGAGGTCTGAGAACGGGATCTGGTTTTGCGGAAACTCACTGATGACTTTAAGGTTAATGCTTTGAGGATATAAGGTGACTGAGAGGAGAGCGATTTGTAAAAGAACGAACCAAGGAAGTATTGCCTTAGGAAGAAGGAAATTAACCGTTTTTATTCTGTGTAGTGGTAAGATACATGGTCATGGCCCGATATCTTGAATCTCAGGCAGTTCATGATCTTCTTCAATCTTGCATCATGAGATTCAGAGAGACCTCCGTAAACCACACTAACAAGATTAAAATGGCTTTGGTTGAATGTTATACAAGTCAGCGAACTAGTATCTTTTATTCAAATATTATTTTTTACATTTACTTAGTACACAATCAATCACTTCTATATTTCGACAATTAAATTTTTAAAAATATATAATGATTGTAAAACTGTAAAATTGAAAACAATATGGCGTTGTTTTTTTTAGTTTATTTAAATTTCTTGAATCTTGTAAACATTTATATTAATTATTTTTGTTTTATTTCAGTAATTAAAATTTATAAATTTTCAATGCAGTTACAATTACTTGCAATCACTCGCATTATGGTATAGAAGTATCAATACAATTAGGATTGATGAATTAATTGCCAAATCTATTGGATTATTTTTATTTAAATACTATTTTCAAACGTTAGAAATTTATCATCAGTTCTAAAAATATACATAAAAAATCGAATTATCAGCTCTTTGCTTCATAAATTATATATATTAATCGTTTTGAAAATTTAAGACAGGAAATGAAACATGTTTATACTCAACAAAGGAGGTAAAATGCTCTAGACCCTGATAGCCTGTAGAAGCCCATTCTGCATCTTTTGGTGATTATCAACGTCTTTGATTTTTTGTCTTAAATTTTTAGAATTTAATATATTATCTACTAAAATTTAACATATAATCTATACACCAAAGTGATAATTCGAATTTTTATTGTATGTTTTTAGAATTGATGATATCCTAAACATACTTCGAAACCAGTCTTCGAATAAAAAAATCCAATAATTTAAGCTTGTAAACATCCTTTATCGAAACCTCATTAACTGAGAATTAATATATATTACTGCAAAATTTTAAAATTGAAATGTTTAAAGATTTTAAAGTTAACTTATCAATGTAAAATAATATTTTTTACGCTTTTATATCTGACGTGTGTATATTTTATTTTGCCTGTGAATAAAATTTAACGAATAAACTCCCTTTCGCTGTCAATGAATAATAAATATATTCGTTGTATTTTATGTGTAAAATAATGTATTCAAGGTTTTTTTTTTTTATTGTTCATCTGTTATTCACGAACAGTTGAATTGTTTATTGTAATGCGCTTAACAGACGGACAAAGTAAATGATTAAATACATTTTGTTTTTAATTGGATATTATAATAGGATTAATTAAATATTTAATGAAAGCCTTGTGTAAGGAGGGGTCAGGCGAGTTTTACGCTGCGTTATTCATCGTCAAGTAAAACCTGTATTATTTTATTTAAAAGCATGCATATCTCTGTTACTTATCAAATAATTTGACTATCGCTCTCAAAATACATGTTTATCATTCATTTTAAAATAAATAAATATTTAAATAATATTTGAGAACTATTAATTTATTATAAGAACTACACAAATCTACTAGCATCCCAACTGGCGTCTGATTCCATTCCCATCAACTCCCTGAGGCCCATAAACAGTGTTGCCAGGTGACAAAATATTTTCCTCAGAGAAGTTGGGTAAATTGGGAAATTTATTTCGAATGGGAATTCGACAAAATATCCCCAGTTCTCCATATGCTCCAGTCTATAAACATATTGTTGAGTGCATGAAATATCAGAAAATTTTTGACTTCATAGCTTCATTAGTAGTTTGAAGGTAAACAGACTAAAAGTCCCTGCCCCTCGGGGGTGAGCTAACGGTGGGGGTGGGGAAAGGTCCCATGTTTCGGTATTTCGTTTGGTATCTCCACAACAGTACACTCTAGAAAAATATGTTTCAAATAAAAATTAAAGCTAATTCAATTTCCTATAGAATTATTTCCATACATAGTTGTCGAACTTCGGAAAAATCGGAAAATTTTGAAAAAAAAAAATTTTACCTCACTTTTTGTCAATCATTTGCTTATATTGCCTTCCACGATCGTTTCTCAAAAAAATGTCAGAAGCAAAATCGTAGAAAAATAAATTCATTTTAACTTTATTTTTTACGTTTATGGTATTTGAAGCAAATGTTTAACAAAACGTAAGGTAAACCTTTTTTTTATTTCTAAAATTATCGATTTTCATTAACGAATATCTCGAAAACAGTTGAAATTTCGACAAATTTATACAAATATTATAGGAAATTTATTTAGCTTTAATTTTTATATGAAACATATGTTTCTAGAGTCTACCGTTTTAGAGAAATAATCGAAAAACCCGAAAATCAGACCTTCTCCCCTCTTCCCCACCGTTAGATCACCTCCAAGGGGCGGGGAATTTCAGTATGTTTACCTTTTAACTACTCCTAACAAAGCTATGAAGTCAAAAATTATCCCATTCTTTATGTATTCATTGACTGGACTACATGTCGGACTACATGTACATGATGACCGAATCTTGATCAATGGAGTCTTCTATTTTTTTAATTTCTTTTCATTATGTATTGTTATTTATTATTTTATTTATTTATTTATTTTTTTTACATTACATATAACTGCCGAACAAGACGTTAGGCATTACCACGGGAAAGCTTTAGGATGGTCTACCAGGAAATGAATCGTCATTAACATTTTCTCATAAGAAAGTTATTATCACTTAAATCAGAATACATTGTATAAAATAAATTTTAATGTGTGTACAGCATTATCGAAAAAGGACCATGGATATGAATTCAAAGAAAATTCATTGCTATATTTTTATTGCGATTTTTAGCTTTTTACAAGCGTATATTCCCTCTTGAAGGGAATTCGGAAAGTACAAGAAGAAATAGCGAGCTGAGAGCTAAGTCTGCTAGGTGCTATATGGAACTTGGGCCTTTGGCTTCTTTCCAAGACGAGAAAGTTCTCTGCGGCTCGTATTTTCTGTGTAAGGGTTCCGTGTCTAGTCGATACGCCTATTTACACCAAATAAGCACTTGTATTGCCTTATGTAATATTCATTCACCTATCCAACTGGTATTAAAATTTCTTGTAAGGTATGAATCCAAATCGCTCACTTCCTTTACTGTTTCTTTTTGTATCATATGATTCACTTACACGAGGGGTTGGAAACTTCTTTTGAAAGGGACTCGTGTGTTGGATTTTTCGCAACTTTAAAACTATCCAAAAATTTATTTCTTTAAATTAAGTAATATTAAAAATACTTGGGTTTTGATTTCAAAATCGATTACATTTATTTTGATAAATAATCAATAATGTAAGGTTTAAAACCCAATGATAATGAACATAGGCCTCAATTTTGCTTTTAGCTCCTGAATGTTAATGATATTAAAGAATACCACTTTTTGCGATGAATTTATGAATTTAGATGAGTGTGTTTTTTTTATAGGGGAAGGCATTTGTACCGTTCCATGCGGAGTATCGTTGGTTTATTCATCTTTGTATTGCTGTCGAATAGTGTGCGGAGGTCTATGTTCATTATCATTGAGTTTTAAACCTTACATTTAAAATCTAATAAAATAAATCCTAAATTATAGTAATAAATAAATAAATGTAATAACATAAGATCCTTTGATCTGGTGTCGCTTTATTGACAGTTTTCCTTTATTTTCTATTAAACAATAATTTTTTTCTTTGCTTTTTAATCCAATGAAGAGTTTATTATGTTTAAAATGCACATTTCCTTTAAGGGATTGTCATAATGTTTTATTTACACAAGTAAACTGATTTGTATGCCAAATGAGAATACCATATTTTTTCGGTTTCAAAAGTAAATTTCTCCATGAAATCGAAACAAAATCATTAAGTTCAACATATCATTCGAAAGCTTATTAAATTTTAAAGTTTTTGTTTGATTTACAGTTTTGTAGATAGTTTTTTTTTTTTTTTTTTTTTTTTTTTTTAAACGGAGAGCGTTGAAGTAATATAAGACATTGTGACTTCCCCAAATAAGGTGAAGATACTGTTCCTTAGTTACCAAGTATGTAAAATTCAACAAGGTTACTGGTACTCAGCTATTATAGAAAATTTAATGCTAAATCCGAAAATTTTGTTACAATTTGAAAAATATTAGAACAAAATGGTGATATTACAGCTTTTATGGAAAAAAACTTGGTTTCCTCAAGAAAGTCTTTGATTTATCGTATATCTGCAACGGATTGGAATAGAAAGGTGAGGTATGCGACATTTTGCTAAATTTTTGATCTAGTTTTACCCAATTTTTTTTTTTACACTAAGAGATACTCACCCTGTATATAACACCATACCTTTGTAGCCTCCCTAAAATGGGGCCCGCCACCTATCAGTCGATTTTCAAACTTAACTGCTCACCACATATTTATTGTTTTTTTAATAACAACTTAATTGAAAATCTTTAAATTTTATTATTGCTTAACCATCAATGAACTATGAAGACGATTTAGTTAGAATTTGGTACATATTGGTTCAGTAGTTTTCGCGGTTATTGATCACAAACGAAAAATGGCTTTTCCTTTTATATAATAGTATAGATTATAAATGCAGATTTTTAGCTAGTGTATTACTTTAAACAACAATTTTTCATAATAACCCATTTACGCCTATTTATGGAAAATTAATTTAACAGCTTTTTTTAATTTTTATAAGTTAAATTTTTCATGTTATTTAAGGTTTGTAATAATTATTTAATAACTTTTGTTTGTTTTTAATCCATTGACAAATAATAGTAAAATTTTTTTTTTTAAACGCCATCGATTAGTAAGATTTACCAGTTAACTTCAGCCAAAAAAGGTTTGCTACAATTAAATTGTGTGAGCGATCTAATGTTAAATTACACCCAGATTGCTTTAAAGCCTGCCACAAACAAAAAATTAAGATTGTGATTTTTGTGTGAAAAATTTAATTTTTTTATTTCTTTGAAGGATTTTATAATTCAAATAATTGCAGTAAAAGTTCTTATGAAAGAGTATCACCTTACCTATCTCTGAAAAAAATTATTATTTCAATTTCGTAATATATTTCAATAAAATTGATTTTCCGGAAATGAACTTGTCTTACCGCTCAGGATCCTGATGAAACTGCACTTTGTTCAAATTCATGGCAATCGTATGTGGCTGAGTGTTTGTCTTGTTTTTGCGTTGCCAAAAAAGTATCATTTAGAGCTCGATGAAAAAGTTTGAAATAATTTATACTGCTGTTCCTTACCACCCGTTTTCAGTAAGAAATTATTTTAGTTTGTAATATGCTATTTTGAGTTTGTCATGGTTTATTATGGATAAATTTATGAGTTTAAATTCATTTTTAAAAAATTTAGTGTAAATAAAATTTCTCTATAGTCGTATTGAAAGTATACTCGTGTATTGAATCGGGAAAAAAATAACTACAAAAAATAGGATATATATAATTTTTTGTTTTATTTAAAAAACATATTATTTATTAACAGTTGGATAGCTCAGGCTTCCAACAATATATGGTATTTTCATGTAAAATATTCTAAACTTAACAAATTCTTGAAGTTTTATAATATTTGTCTTGGTTATTATTCATGTTTCCAACGTACACAATAGAAGAAGACATTTTTTGTAAGTTGAACGCAACTTCATTTTCTGGTACACGCCCTTGTCTCCTCTGCCATCATTTAACTGACGAATGCTCCGTTGGCCAAAGCATTTTATTCCTTATGTTTTCACCTGTTCTTCCATATTTACTGACAATGCCTCTGAGATTTTCATTACTTTGAATTTTATTGTTATTATAGAGAGGCTTATTTTCTTTAATTATTTTTTCAGTCTCCGTACTTAATTATATAATTAGCACCTATGAAATAAAGTTTTATATTTTGTTAATGATAGGCACAGTTTTTTAAATATCTGTTTGTTTTTTTCGAACTCCAACATGCTAATTCTTTAATAAAATAAAAATTTGAAAAATAGAAGTTGAATTAATCAAATTCATTACTTTCAGAGTTAAACATATACATTAAAAAAATAAATAAATAAAAAACATATTAAAAACAATTACAAATGCAAACTTCGTTCTCGTATTTTGTCATGTTTGATCTGTTGAATATTTTTAGGATTCTAATTTATCTGATTGGACACTGCAGATTTGAGAATAATATTAATAATAATAATTAAGGATATAAAAATATCATTTGTTACTTATATAATTTTTATTTCTTATACATCTTTAAAGATTCAACCAATAATTATGATGCAATGATATAAAAATTGTTAGATTAAAAAAATAATTTTAAAAAAAATTATGATTGTTCACCAAGTTTAATCTGACCATGGAGAAAATTATTGCAAACAGATCTTTCCAATAAATAATCTCACATATTTTCAAGTGTTAACTTTTAATGCAAATCGTTTAGAATAATATAAACCAACTTCAGTGAACTTAAAGCTGTCCATAAATTCTAAAATAAATAGTTGAAAGTACTTGATACATAATTAATCTCATAACTATCTAGAGAAACTCTTAGTTCAGAAAAAAAAAAAAAAAAAAATCTTAAATCCGTCGTCTAACAGTATTTAACATTATCCCTGTGCCTCAAGAAGGGCAATAAGTAATATGAATGACTTAACAGATACATTCACACAATATATACAATGATAAAAAAATAAAATAAATAAGTAACCACACAATACATAATACAATAGATAAAGTTAAATAGACAATAAGTAAATGAAAAACCTCAGACTATGCAACAAATAAAAAGAAGAAGATAATTAATAATATAAAAGAAACAATACTAATAGTGGAAATAAAAATAGGATTAAATAAAAAGTTAAAAATATGACCATTTTTCCCTTAATAAACTCTTCAACTGGGATGTTTTCACCTCTATAAGTGGAATCATTTTTTTTTTTAAATTGCCTCTGTAAATGAAACAACTTTTGTATTTACCTCTATAAGTTTACAAACTACTTCATAATTTACTAGACGAACGATCAAACCTCCCAATTCATTATAAAAGACTTATTTACGTGACTGTGTTTAGACCTATTTTGAAGTACGGAGTTGAGCTTTGAGGCTTCACTAAACCATCTAATTCATCTCGTATCCAATCCTAACAATCCAAAAGCCTTCGAAAAATCCTAAATGCCCCTTACTTTGTCACCAATAAACGTATCCATAAAGGCCTTAATATTCCATATGATGCTGATTTAGCCCAAACCAGATACATAGTAAGCTCCATAACCACTCAAATCCATTAGTTTCTGAACTTGCTTCCCACTCCATTCCCGACAATCTTCCGAGGCGTCTGAAACAGATAGCCTAGAGATCTTCTAGTGTAGAATTTTTATTATAGTGCTACTGATGAGTAGTTCTTTTCATGTTTTTACATGCCATTGTAATCGTTATCAGCTCATTTACTTGATGTACATATTTGTATAGTTGTAAATTTCAATAAATTGATATATTAAAAAAAAAAAAAAACCTCTATAAGTGGAATTCACATTACTAATAAGAAAACGTGAAGGGATAGATGGGTTTGTTTAGTTTCGATTCGTTTCCAACGTGTAAACATTAAGCACATTGATATTCCACTCTAACTTATTGCTGCTACACTCTAATCTTTGCTGACCTCCCTGCCAGTTGATGAGTAAAGCTCATTCTGTAAACACGTTGCGAAATTTGAAATGTTTTTCAATTAGTGAACAATTAACAATGTGAATTTGAAAGTAGAAAGTCGAGGAATGAGATCGCAAAACAGTTTGGTGTGCCGAAATCAACGTTGTGCCGGGTTTTGAATAATAAAAACAAAATTGAACATGAGTGTTCAGAAGGCCATAGAAAAATAAAGGGATTTCCCTGAGTTAGAAAAAATGTTTTCCAACATGGCTGCGGAAGTGATTAAGTAAAAATATACCAATTGGTGGGATGTTGATAAATCAAAAGACCCAGAATTTTGCACAAGTAATAAATGTTTACAATTATAGCAATTGCATGTTGTTTTGAAACCACTTTTAGTGTTACATGCAACCTTTATGATCAGGATAAGTAAAACCTTGTTTAAGTGGAATAGCTCTATAAGTGGGATTGAAATCCTGTCACCAAAAGATTCCACTTATCCAGGTTCGACTGTATTATCTTTTCTTTCTCTCTTCTTTGTTACTACCCCATAATCTATCGAAGACATATTTAATATATAGTTGACAAATCTGAAAACCAATTTAGCAAAAAAACATTATGTTAAATGTAAATGTGGGCTAAAGTTATGATGCTCTACTACTACCTAAAAAGAAATAATTAATTTGGAAGAATAATTTTTAATAGTTCTGTGAATAGTTACGATAAAAGTGAAATTCTCATGGATCTGAATAATGCCATAACATTTTTCATTAGAATGTAATTTTATTAACGATGAGAGACCATTACAAACCCCCCTCATTCTGTAACCGTTTTATCGCCCTTATAATCCTTTGATCTAATGACTAGGATTCCTTTTCTATGATATTGACAATAAAGTCCTTATTAATGATATTCGCCCATTATAAATCATGTTTAATTGTTCTGTTAACTAGCAGAGTTCAATTTTAAAAAATTGTAACAATATTTTTTTTTTAAATATTTACAATAAAAATCTAAAGTAGAGAATAAATTTATTGACTTGGCGCCCGAACATTACCCGTGACCTGGTAAATCTCAGGATTACCAACTACTTATTTTGTCAATGCCAGACTTGTCTGTTTAAAGGGGTAGAACGAAGATGAAGAAGAAGTAGGGGATTTATTTTCTGTTTTTTTTTCAACTTGAATCGACTACAGCGTAAAATTGAACAGCAAAGATTCAGTTAGCACAGCGTAATATTGTCAATTGCATGTACTCTGGAGAAAGAAAATATTTATTTAATAATTCCATTAAACAGTAAGGTTGACAAGTGGAGGGACAGGTCTGATTAGGAGGTCCCTAGGATGTGTGAACATTGTAAATAAGTATGGTTGTATTTTTAACTTTCTATTTAATCCTATTTTTGTTTTCACTATGAATATTGTTTCTTTCATATTATTAATTTACTTTGATATAATTATATTTTTAATTCGACCTTTTCCAATGGAAACAATATTGCTAACTGCATTTGAAATAGGGATACCTTCTAATCCAATCACTGCAAAACGATTAAAAAAAAAGCAAAAGCATTGAACCGCTTGAAGCTGATGCGCGTTCTAGAAGACCTCAAGTTGCCAACAAACAGGAATAGATAGTTCATGTGCGGGAATAGATAATCAGTTAAATGATTCACAAGCAACCTAGGTCAAATGGAAAAAAAAAAATTGATAAACCGGCTCTTCGCAAGTAACACTGTTCTGCATCAAAATACTCCCTCCAACAAAAATGTTGTTTTATTACGTTTTAAAGTGTGCTGAATACGAATCCAAAGTTAGAAAATCTTAATTAGGCACCATAAGTTTTAACAAAAAATTTAAAACCTGTTTGATTTTGAAACTTTTGTAATGTATTACAAAAAAAAAAAAAAGAAAGAAAAAAAAAGGAGAGCATGAGTATCAGGCTTTGTAGCATAAATGGACATTGTTAAAAAATATCCGTTATCATATAAGACATAAGACATTTGAATTTCCCTCCCAACTCGAGCAGTTTTAGATGAACACGGAGAACAATTTCAACAAGCGATAGCCCAAATGGAAAAAAGGCATAGCAGTAAATGCAATGAGAAGATGCTTGCCGAATACTATTGGACACTACAACAGGAGACACGTAATGTAGAGTACAAAAGGAAAAATTATACACAGTAATTTTGTTCAGGACTAAATGTTATTATTTTATATATTACAGTTTTTTACCCAAGAGTGTTAAAAAAATATATGAAAAAATGCTATTTCAGTTATTTTTTTTTAAACAATCTCCTATCATGAAAAAATGTTGTTAGAAAGAAGTTTACTATTGATTCGAATTCAGCACACTTCTAATTATAAAAGTCACAAAACATGTTTATGGGAGTGAAAAAAAAAAGATATTAAAAAGAAAAAGGTTTAAAAAAAAAAAACATCTTATTTCTCAAAAATGATGCTAGATAGAATTTTTTAGCCTTCAGATTCGAATTCAGTACACATACAAATATTAAAATCTCACCCACCTTATCCTACCGACCTTTCACCCACTTATTATCACCTTTTCAGATCGGACAATTGTATCTGGCAGAAATGTTGCGATAGTCAAGCCTAAAATAAGAATTAAACCAGTTTTTTAACAGAAAAGAACAATCACTTTTTAAAAATGGTATTTGCATCACGGTGGGATAAAGTTATCAGTTGCAAAGGAGATTATTTTAACGTTTAAAGTTATTGTATAGTTATTGGTTCATTGAATTATTTTTATTTTGAAAACGACAGGACTTTTGAAACGACCTGGTATAAATATATATATATACATGTTGGATAAGGTTCTTGAGGAATACCATACATACAAACACTATCAGAAAGACTCAGAAAACACTCACTAATAAACATAAAACTGACTACACTTCACGTTCAAAAATACGTCCACCATAGAAAAATTATACACCAAAAGCAAAGATACATATAAATTGGTATTACAATCTAATATTGTTTACGAAATACCGTGCTAAGACAGTTGTGGTTATTTCAGTATTTCAGTACATCGGAACGATATCTCAAACGACGTGTTTATCAACATAAATATAGTTGCACGTCTATAACTAAAAACCCGAATAAACCAGACCAAACTCCTCTCACCACACATTACAGGTAAACAGGACATTATTTTGAATTTGATTCCCCCAAAATTATTCACTATAAACAAAATAATTTTAAACAAATTATTATAGAAATGATAACCACAGAAAAATTTAAAATTCGGGCAATAAATAAAAAATCAGACGTCCTAAATCTCAACACATGTTATTCCAGTTTAATAAATTCAATATAATAATACACATTTATAATAATATAAATCATATAAATTACTTATACATTTATTACACAGGAGTACAGAAATCTCTTCCGTTATAATTTAGTAGTAGCTACCAATAGCACATCCACTAGCAACATTGTAAGTAGTTTCATACTCCTCCATACTTTGTAATTATATGTAGTTAAATATCTCAACGCATGTTTTATATCTATATTGTAGCTAACTATATGTTTTGAAATATCATGTATAACTCATATAATTTTATTGTAACCTGTTTTTTTACTGTAGAGCATGATTATGAGAACAATATAGTCTCGAAACGTCGACTAAATAGTTGTTTTTATTTATAGACTGAACCTCAAGAACCTTATTAAACATCTAATAGTAACAGTCAAGAAATATATCCATGTATACATACTATATTCATTAGAGTTATTCTTTCAATGAATTTAATTAATTAATTTTTTTTTTTTTTTTGGGCATATTTTACGTTTTGCTTAAAATTCTTTGAAGTCAAATCAAACCTACCATTTCATCAATTTAACGAATTGTATTTTTAACTAACAAGGGGACGTTTGCAGTTGTAACTCACAGATTTGAATGCCGATTTTTGTGTGGGTAGTAGGGACCTATAATAGTGCAAAACTAGAGTTATAGCCGCCAATGGGCATTAGGAGCCGAGAAAAAAAATAAAATATGTAAATCACGTTTTATTTTTTTTCTCAGCTCTTAGTCAAGATAGAGAAATGGCACTTTCACGTATAATTGCAGTTATGTAAGGTATTTGATATTAAAATACTATCGTTATGCTCAAGAAACCACCAGGCTTTAGGGTGCTCAAAAACTCTAAAAAAATGACAAAATTCCAAGGAAATCCGCTGTAAATCAGTGGAAACATTTTTTCATGAACAACGGACCTCAAATTTTGATTTAACGCACCATAAAACCCTTATATGTGAAATTTTATCAAAATAAAAAAATATTGATTTTTTACCCCTTTCCAGGATGCTAAAATTTTGAAGTTGAGATTTCATCAACATTTTCTACCGGCCATAACAACTGCGTTGTTCCACGTATTACAACAGTAATAGCATCACTAGAATCAGCATACATTCTGCTTTTTATCCATGCGTATAATATTGGATTTACTTCCGATTTTAGTGGACAAAAACTGATGTGAATGAAAAAATCCAAGGTCAGCTATAGCGAGATATTTCAATAAGGGGAAATTTTTCTAGGTGTCCTTAAAATTTTGTCTTAGTCGGTTGAGAAATATGTGAGATAGCGCAAATTATTTACATTTTCTGTCTGACATTGACAGCCCCTTGCCTTCTAAAATCCTACAAAATTTTAAAGGTAAAAAAAAATTATCTTTGATTTCGACAAAATTAAGTTTCTACATGTTTTTTGAGATGAGGAATCTATAAATAATATCAGTTTTTAGTTTAAAAATTTTCCTCACCTATATTTTATAAATAAGACTTTTTAAAATGACATATTTTTATTTCAAATTGCATAGAAAGCCTAAGATTGATGAATAATCTAAAATTATTATCAGCTTTTGGTTAAAAAATATGTATATATTTTTTAAATGGTCTTATTTGAAATTTATTGCGTAAAAACTAAAATAATAATAGAAAAAGATCATTTTATATCAGTCTTATTTTTTCGGTGGAAAACTGTAATATATAAAATAATAACATTTAATCCTGATTTATTTAATAATATTTAACGTGATTTTCATATTTTTTTTTTCTCGGGTCCTAATGCCCATTGGCGGCTATAACTCTAGTTTTGCACTATTATAGGTCCCTTCTACCCACACAAAAATCGGCATTCAAATCTGTGAGTTACAGCTGCAAACGTCCCCTTGTAATTTTATTATTTTTTTTCAAAAATAGAAACCAGGGCTCACTGATGACAAGCCGGTATCTCTTTAAAGGCTGGGCGGACCGTTGGTGTTTTCAGTGGGTGGGGGGAGGGGGGGGGGGGGGGGTTGTGGCTGGGAGCAACACCCACACTTCATCGATTGAGGAGATGTAATGCGTCCGTCCCACTCTGCTCCACCCACCCTCCTCGCATATTTTCTCTTAGTTAAACAAAAATTATAATGTTGTTTAAAATTATTAATAATTTTTATTAATATTCATTATTAAAAAAAAAAAAAAAAATATTAGTTGCTGTATATTTAGAAATATGTATATCGGTATATAAAAATGTATATCCAAATATTTAAATTTTCAAAATTATTGTCTCAAATATATATATATATTTTTTTTTTTTTTTTTTTTTTTTTTTTTTTTAACAATGTTCTACATTACTTTTAATAATTTTAATTTCACGAAATTATTTTTATATCCTACATAGCAGCCTGAAGAAAGCTCATGATTTATGTTTTTGAAAAATCGAATGTAAATTTTAAATTGTATTTATTTATTATTTATTAAACATAGAATTTGTATGATTCAAATTAAAAAAAAAAAAAAAAAAAAAAAAAATTTGAACTTTCAGTTTTTCGCTAATATCTTAAAAATTTTGCATTTTCGGAAATGGTGGATTAATAGAAATTATACTAGTAAAAATATTCTACAACATGCAGTAGACGATTCTAATATCATATTTAACGTTATATATAAAGATTATTACGTTATGAATAGTTATTATTATAATGTGGCTAACAATATTTTTTTTAAAAGTGCGTTGAAGAACAGTGATAACTGAGTCTTTTTCACATTATGGTAGCTAGTTCTCAGCTGTGACTTGTAACTCACAGATTTGAATGCCGATCTTTGTGTGCGTAATAGGGACCTATAATAGTTTAAACATGAAATGCTGCATTAATTTTCTAACATCGGGTTTTATTTGTAGAGATAGCATACAAAACTACAATTTTACGTTAAAAAATTATTTCTCAATCCTGACGGAGAGCTGAGAACTGGCAACCAAATGGCAGCCTTAATGTAAAAAGGATAATTTTTTGTAATTATCTCATTGCTCACTACCATTTAATAAAAAAAAATTAAATGTCAGAGACATCCCTAGCAGGAAATCCAATGTAATTTTAAATGGTATAAGGGTTTTTTGTCATTTACGTGTAACTTTCTAAGTTGTTATAGTGTATAACTGAACTTTTTCCAAAATGCAAGAACATCGACTGCTCTTTAGCACCAATTGTACGCTTTAGAAAAATTAAAATTATTTGGTGCATTTTGTCTTATATATTTACCAGTTTATTCCGTTGCCTCTAGCAAATCCATAGTTGTTTAGTTATAAGGAAACAAGCTTTTTTCGATTTGTTTGCGTTTTTCGTTGCTATGCCAATTTCATTAGTAGCAATCTTAAAAAAAAAATTTTGAAAAAAAGAAAAATTCTCAATTTTTGTTGCGAAACCTCTAACAAGCCAGGGTGGACCTTGGCTCCCTTACAATGCTGTTCCACACTTCTCGTCCACCCCGTGACTCCCTAAAACTTCAGATCCTCCAGATTCCTCCATCCATCGTCTTCGTGGTCGGTCTACTTTTGTTTTGCTATATACAGTTCCGTGCTATACATTGCTAGGCGTTCTGAATGTGCACCATAGGTAGGACTTTTCTCATTAAGGTTTTATAAATTTGCTTATTTTCATCGTTCAATTATTACCTCAGATAGATGTAACTATTTGTTTATTTCAAATGAACAATCATCGTTAGCAGTAGTTGTTCTTTCTCATTTTTCCACACATGAAACTGAATACCATACTTAAAAAATTGAAACAATGCAAAAAATGTGCGATTACTGTAATGAATCTGAACATACCAGGAGGAAAACCTTGAAATAAAACTGAAGCAATAAAGTACTATTTGATTGCTTTTTGCAGACAAACCGTCCACTGCGATATGAAAAAAGTATACGAAAATTTTCCCTATTCAGTCTGCTAACAGGGTTTAGCCGCAACGCCGATAACTGTAGCGTCTTAAGCTCAACTACCTACCTTATCTATTATTACATTGTTTTTCGAATTATGTTCATAATTGTTGTTTTTTTTTTTACAGGTACGGGAAGTTGCGACTTGATGTGTTGCGGGAGAGGATACAACACCCACCAGTCTGTCCACAGTTGGCAATGCAATTGCAAGTTCCATTGGTGCTGCTACGTACAGTGCCAGACGTGTTCTGAGAGGACAGAGCTCTATACGTGCAAGTGATTCAGTGATCATTCCCACACCGCCATTGTTGAAGATTTTGTTTTGCTTAAGTGTTTTATAGTATGTTTATTGTTAAGAAAAAAAAATATATAAAAAAAAACATACATGAGTTCGACAAAATGTTGTTGATTTTTTTTTTTTTTTAATTTATCGCCATTTATGAGATTGAAATTTAGATTTAACTATTATGAATTGAAGCATTTATTTTCAGTCTCTTTATTTATATAAAGTGCCTCATATATATATATATATATATATATATATATATATATATTATATGCTATCGTATAGCATATAGCATATATATATATATATATATATATATATATATATATATATATATATATATATATATATGCTAGTTAACATAATTCTTAGATAAACTCCTTTGATTTAATTATGTTAATGTTAATATTCATTTATTTTAATGAAATATATTTATTTAATCAATCACATAAATGTTGTTGAAATTATATCTAAGATGTTATGTTAATTATAATTTTTCTTGCCTATGTAGTATTGTTAATGTAATATATATATTTTGTAATTTAATTTACATTTGTACTTAATTTTTATTATTTAAATTAGTCCGATGAGAAGGATAACATAATTTCCATCCAACTTTGTGTAGTAGATAATTAAAATATATATAAGAAAATAAATTTCACATCTGGCCGATTTAATCATTTAATCATATATCATATAAGCGATTCTCATAGATAAACATATGGACTTATCATTCTTATGTAAACATTAATATATATATGAAACAGTGCGAAAGTTGGCCAATGCTACATTTTTCATGTCAGAGCCATTAAACCACGGTATTTGTCACATCTTCTGAATTACCGTCATAAGGATCGGCCATGAAATATATATATATTTTAATACCAAATAATTAAATAAGGTTTTAGTGTAATAATTTCCATTGTAATATAGATATTATCAGTTCCTATTGCTATCCGATTAACAATATGTTTGTCATCTCATTTAGTTGCTTTGTTATTTTAAACATTCTGTACTAAAAATTCTGATTGGTAGCACACCCGCTGAAGTAGCAGCGGGGTGAAATTAAAACTGTTTAAAGAAAACATATCACTGTCGAAAATGACATCATTAATACATATCTTATTCAAACTGTGTAGATATACTAGTAATAAATTTCTTCCATGAGCAAACTGAAGAGCTTATCAGCTTGATAGTAACACTAAATAATCTTAGATTGTCAATATATTAAATTGCACAGACCTTATTTTTATTGTTTTATTTCACCTTGTTAACAATTCCATCCTATCCTTAATCCCATATTAATTTTATCATTTTTTTTTTATTTGTACTATTGTGTTCACTACCAATCTATATATATAGCCCCCCGATCCAAAACACTTTTAAATTAAATGAAATTGAAATTATGTATCAGGAGCAGGAATTATTTTTAATCGAAACACTTTATAGTCATTCAGATTTTTGACAAAAAAATGTATTTTTTTTTCCTTTATAAATGGAATAAATCGGAATCTATAGCTTGTACTGAAAAAAAAAACTCAATACAGTTTTAAAGTTTATACCATTACGTTTTGAATCCCCCAGGGTTTTATTTAAACGTACAAAGACATTTTTTAGTGCAAATTATATGAAAACAAACATCATGGTTGCTATTTAACTTTAGAGTAAATGCAAATGAAATGAAAAAATATCTTTATTCTGGGACACCTCGTCCCCTAAGAATAAGGTATTATTTTCTGGCAGGGAATATATCAGACAGCAACTTATATAGAATATAAATTATATACATATAAATATATAAGGTGAAATTTTAGATTTAAAAACAGGTCTTCGGGATTATATGAGAAAAACAAAATAAATAAATAACAAAATAAAATTAAATAAATAAAATACAAAGAAATATTCTAACACTAATATATTATTACATAATTTCGGAAGATTGATAATTGAGGAGGTAGATGAACAAATTATGTTTAAAGGAAGTGAGAGAAGGAGCATTGCGGATCGGAATGCGTATGTAATTCCAAAATAAAGCTGCACGATTAATAAACGATTTTTCAAAGGAAGCAGTTCGATGAGAAGGAATATACAAATCTATAGGCCGAGATCTGGTGTTCAAAAGATGAATGGAAGAACGAAGGGCAAGGATGTCGTAAATGTGTGAAGGTTTTTTGGACTTTAAGGATTGGAATAGAAAGGAACCAAGGAAGTATTGTCGCCGGAAACTTGGAAAAAGCCACCTTAACTCAAAATACCAGCAAGTGATACGAGAACGCCTAGGGATCCCAAAAATGAATCTTATAAAGGAGTTCAATTAATATTGATTTCTGAAATTCTTTAAGTCCTATATTTAATATGTGGGTTTATCAAAGAATGCAATACCTCTGATGAAGGGTGTCGAATGAACATAAACTGAAAACGTCAGGCACGAGAAATGTCATTACAGCATTCTTATTATGACGGGTACGAATAAGGAAGGATGGTATGCAGTCCATAACATCTCAACTGAAAGATGATACGTTATTGAACATAAAAATACTTTCATGAAATGTTTGAGCCCTCATCTTTCAATTGAATATGAAAAGTCTTTTTATATGCAGGACCCTTGGATCTATAAACATTTTTAGTGGAGGATAGCAAAATATTTTAATAAGCTCCTTAAAAATAAATAATAATACAAATAAATCGGTTAAAAACCCATATTTTTTTCCCTAAGCGATTTAACTTGTCAGATGAAAATTCTTAAAATAAATTCAATATAAACAAGAAAAGAAGAATCCTAAAGGGCAAGTGCCATAAGTAGCCATGCCCTGATCCTACCTTTTTGATGTCCGACGTCCGACGGCGCACAAAGTTGCCACCAAAGGGAGTCATATTAATTGGATGAGGTCAGTATGGGCCAACATCTTTTCCATCCCCGTCCTCTTCAGGTCAATCGATCGCCTCAAGAATATTTTATGATTTTATGTTTATAGTTGGATAGATCCAATATACTTAGAACATTTTTCACTGCAACGTGATCGTTTTTGTGGATATTTTAAATCTTCTAAATTATACCAAATGATAACTACACAACTCAGCTTCAAAATCCTGTTTGAGCGATTCAATAGAAACGAGCGAATGTGAAAAGTCGCATGTTTTATTTCGCCTACTATGTGGTAAAATGCTAGACATTTGTAAAAAAATGACATTACTGATTTCTGTCTTCAAATTGCTTATCAGTTTCGACATTTTACCACAAGGTCTTGGAGAATATAACAGTAAAAGAACGAAATAACTTTTCATAGTTTTACATAGTGTCGACGGTATATTAAAATGAGCTGGGTATCTACTTCGCATCAAGCTTGGAAAGCTCATATGGAGATATCATTGAGTGAGATAGTTCACGTTCTCAACGAATTCAGCATATCACGATTTAGTCGATGCACAACTGGAAGGCCAAGACTTGTCCGTATTTTAGTGATGCAAGAAAGTATTCAAATCTTGACGATTGGGTAAGACCTAAACCGGGTAGTTTACGGGTTCAGTTGCGACCTGAAAATGGAAACCAAGCCGTGATGAAAAAGTTTAGAATGAGAACCGTGAAAAATGAAATAAAGAAAGTAGCACAGTGAAAAGTTACGAATTGATTTTATTTACTGACAGTATTACCAAGACTTTTGTTGCATTATGATTTACTGCTATTGATTTCTACTGAAAACTTCAGCTCTATCAGACTAAACTTTACAGATACTTCAGAAGTATCTAAACTAGGGACAACAAGAGAGTTTGAAAAGGGTTGAAATGCTGGGGAAGATATCAAGTGCATATATAAGGTGTACAATAATAAACTGGGGAATTTTTGTAACGATATGTTTGTTTAAGAGTAATAAAATGCATAACTAGGGTAATATAAGTAAAAAATATTTAATGCCAATCAGCATTAAAGGGCTAAAAAGCCCATTCGGTGAGAGCAGAATAACAATGAAGGATGTCCAACACGCTCTCCAAACATGCAGCCTCTTGAGCTAAGGAAGCTGATCTCCGATCGAGGTACGAAGATTACTCTATAGGAGCTGGAAGAACCACCTAATTCCTCATTTTAATCTTGGAAGCCTCAATAATATTTTTTTTATTTTTTTTTTTTTTGATTGTGTAAAAAAAAATATATATGATGTAGTTAGTGATTAGTAGTTACAGAAAAATAATAATCCAATATTTGAAAAAAAAAATTCAGTTATTCTGTTATTTACTTCCGTCATTATTTCTTATACGCATACTGTAGAAATATAAAAAATAACCTATCTCTGCAACATATGTACTTCGTTATTACACGGTATTTTTTTTTTTCCGATACAGAACTATTCAGTGACTATTTATTTTAGATTTTTGAATTTATGAAACACTTTCATTCAAATTTCACACTAACCCCACAGTAACAGAAACAGTAACGACATATGTACGGAATGCTTTGTGTTCAACAGTTAAAAATATTCGCTTCTATTGTGATGTCGCTGCTAATATATTTATAGCTATAGGAACGATATGAATGGTTGACCCTCATATGGTACTGGGGCCCTCATAGGGTTAACAACTTTCCTTGTCAAATTAGAGAAGGACAGAATAAAAAGATATTCAGTAATCACGGATTATTATTTATTTTTATTTACCAATTCATAATTTTTTAGAACTATAGAACAAGGAGGGACAGGAGGCATCACATAACAAGGAATAGAAAATAACATTTACAGTAGAACCTCACTATTCCGACCTATGGCACTGAGGGGCAGGCCAGAACGACAAAGAGGTCGGATTAACCAGATTTTACACTAAAACTCATAGTAAAGTTAAAAGTATATTATAATTATATTAAAAGTGATATATTAACATATTAAAAAATTTACGTTAAATACAGACTAAAATGTTTGGATAGATGTTTTAGCCAACTATTTATGTACAGAAGCATTGACCGTAGAAACACTATATTGTGCTTAGTTTATAGAAAACTGTCTCATCTTTAAAATCATTCATAATGGAGTATACTTTAAACGTCGTTTTTAAGGATTGTAGAGCAAAACCACTAGATTTCCTCAACTTTTTGTGAAAATTCCGAAAATTTGGAATCCTGTATCGTTTAAGCTACAGTGCTTATTTTCTGCTCAAATTTTATAAAATTTAATTTAGTTTAATTTTCAATATAAAAAGCTTTCTTTTGCAACCGACAGTGAAGGAGATATTTTGGTTAAACGTAGAAATGCTGGAACGCTTTGTAATGTACAATTTTACTAGGCTGTTAGGGATTCCTCGAAAATATTGTCTCCCACCCCCCCAGGACTCCACGTCGGATTACCCGGAGAGTCGGACTAGCGAATGGTGGATTAGTGAGATTCTACTATAACAATAGGAAAAATTTAATGTATAAATAAAAATAGATTAATTTCAAATTTTTAGTTACCAGAAGTATCATATTAACGGAAAGTGCAGACGAAAATAAACTGTCACAGTTAAAATTAAAAATAAAAATAAATCCAAGAGTTATATAAATATCTGAATGAAATCTGTTTCTTTTTCCGTCTCGTGGGCTGTAGAAAACATGATCTGTTTTCTAAAATTAATTAAAGTGAAACGAGAACTTTTGGATCCTCCTACACGTTTTCCTCAAATATTACGTTTCATTTATATTTATTTTTACTCCTGTTCTTCCTCTCTTTCACATTTTCATTAATACCTTTTCAATGTAGTGGTTTTTGTTGTTTTGTACAGCCAGCCTTCTGTTTCCATTCATGTCTGAGCCCCATCCCTTTGTACCGTCTACCATTTCATGTAAAATTATTTCTTTTTTTAACTTGACATTGTTTTCATTTTAATTTATATGTCCTGTTACGTCTCTAATTTCCGTTACATAATATTTAGTACTGTACTCCACCTTTTATATATTTTAGTTATATTATTATATAGATTTTTTCACAACTTTAAGAATTTCCAATTGCAAATTTAGAATGTTGTCTTCATGACTTATGGTTAAGTTTGTTTGTGACAAAGTTAGGAACGTTAAAGATTTTTCGAAGGATTTTGGATTGCACGGATTGGATACAAGTGGATTAGATGGTTTATAAGAGCCCAATTCCGTAAAACATAGATTTAAATGTTTGCCATTGATGCACTTTTCATGCCGGGCAGTTTATTTTTACATAATGTTTATTACATAATTTGCTATAATTATAAATATACCAGGTTCGACTGTGAATTAATGTAGAAAAGTTATTTAAGTTATTCCGGCCGAGGCTCGGTAGCCCAATCAAATAAGGATTTCACCTCGGAAATGAACAAATGAAGCTAAATTTTTGCATGTACCTTTGTTTTGGTCTTCTAAATAAGTGGTAAAAAGTCACCGATCTCAGCACGTTAGCATAATTAGATATTCAAGGTCAAAGGTCTCCAAAATCAGTTGTTTTTTTTTCAAATATATCGATTTCTATCCATCGGCTGTCATTCAAAAAAGTTACAAAACTTGTAGATAATAATATTTTCTATAATTTTGGTCCTATTCTTCTTTTTTTAGGATTAACCGTTTTCGAGATATAGCGCGGAGAAAAAGGAGCGGGCACCGGTTCGGACATACATTTGCTTCTAGTGCCTTCGACAATTGTTTCTCAGAAATATTGTCAGAAACAAAGTTGTAGAGCATTAAATTTACTTTAATATTATATATACGTCTCTGGCACTTGATCCAAATGTTTGACAAAAAGTTAGGTATAAATAGTTTGTCTCTATGATTATCGATTTTTAATAACGTATATCTCGAACACCGTCCAGAGTTGGACAAATATTTATATAAACAATTTTATAGAAAATTTAATTAACTTTAATTTCTATCTGTAAATTATTTTTCTAGAGTCCACGGTTTTCGAGATATAATCGAAAAACTTAAACATGGAACCTTCTCCCCTTCCCCACCATAAACTGGGGGTTCCCGTACCCCCAGGGATCGGGACTATTAGTATATTTACCATCCAACTACTCCTAACGAAGCTGTGAAGTCAAAAATAGTCGCATAGTTCAGGCACTCTACACCCTTAATTTTAGCACTCTCACTGGGCTCACGCTTTTCCGCGAAAACACGTTTTTCGGTACTCTTTTGGTTATAACCCCGAAAGTAATAGTTCGATCCAAAATATATTTTTTTCATTTGAAAGCTGGTTAAATTTACTATAAGAAATTGTATATTAAATTTTGATCAAGGCCGATAAAATATAGGTGTCACCACCCTCAAAACCGCTTACTGTTTCAAAACAGTGCCTGAATTATGCGACTATTTTTGACTTCAATGCTTCGTTAGGAGTAGTTAGAAGGTAAATATACTAAAAGTCCCGGTCCCTGGAGATACGGGAATCCCCAGTTTATGGTGGGGAAGGGGAGAAGGTCCCATGTTTAAGTTTTACGAATATGAATATTTGGCCAACTTTCTACGGTGTTCGAGATATACGTTATTAAAAATCGATAATCATAGAGACAAACTATTTTTACCTCACTTTTTGTCAAACATTAGAATCAAGTGCCAGAGAAGTATATATGAAATTAAAGTAAATTAAATGCTCTACAACTTTGTTTCTGACAATATTTCTGAGAAACAATTGTCGAAGGCACTAGAAGCAAACGTATGTCCGAACCGGTGCCCGCACCTTTTTCTCCGCGCTATATCTCGAAAACGGTTAATCCTAAAAAATAAATTAATAGAGCCAAAATTATAGTGAATATTATTACTTAAAAGTAGTGTAACTTTTTTGACTGACCACCGATGGATAGAAATCGATATATTTGAAAAAAAACTGATTTTGGTGACCTTTGACCTTGAATATCTAATTATGCTAACGTGCTGAGGTCGGTGACTTTTTACCACTTATTTAGAAGACCAAAACAAAGGTACATGCAAAAATTCAGCTTCATTGGTTCATTTTCGAGATTTGCTGTATAAAATTCCTTATTTGACTAGGCTACGGCTTCGGCACACCCAGCCTCGGGTACCCTAACTGGGGAAAAGACCAGGCGGTTGAGCGAGTATTTCGGCCAATACTCCTCCTTTCACAACCGTTGGCTCAGAAACAGTACAGCCTTACCAAAGTACTGAACCCAAGACCCTTCATGGGTTGTAAGTGGTACAGGTTTTTTTTTATGAAAATACCTTAGAAAAAAATATATCTAAATTCAATTCGAAGGGATTAACAGAATGAATAAAATGTGAAAAATGTTTATTTGGCATTAAATTATTTCAATAGTGAAATAAAAAAGGGCACTATCCACCGAAGTCCTGTATGATGTAGTTTTCAAGATTACTTCATAGGTTAATAAAAACTTTCCTGAATGATTCCTTGGTTTATTGAGGTTTTATTTTCACTTATTTGATATTTCCAACTCTTTTTAGTAAATTCCTCGTAATTCTTCAACATTTTATATTTTTTTGTCTCGGAAATGTCCGTAATTCTAATATTTATTAAGATTGTCACATATTTTATCAAATAGTTGTATTGTTATTTGAATATATAAATATAAAGTGGTGTTAAAAGGTTTATGGTCACTCCGAAATTTCACCTCAACCACCGGTACAGACGTTTTTTAATTTAAATTTTTGTTTGGTTTATTTATATTTAGGATTTTATTAGTAATAAAACAGCTATCGGCAAAATAAATTCAATACAAAGGAAATTAACAAAAACAATTTTTTTCACCTTTTCAGTTAGATAAGAGATTACTTACATGTCAGATAAAGGTATGTTGTCAAAGCTTTATTTGTTGCCAGGATCAGCACTATATTCTCTTGTAAACCGTATGTTAATAGTGACTAAATATTTACCAAATTTTACCCTAGCAGAAACTTTTGAACACTACAGTATGTTTTTTTTAATGTTTTGATAATTGCTAATTAATGGGTAGTACAACAGATCAAAGCTTGTTGCATTTTTGTAAACATTTTTTTGAGAATCTTCATTTGAAAATTTATTCGTAAGTGGCTTGCTTAGTGAAGAACAGCAATCAATTCAAGTCTTTAGGTAAGTTATGGTGAGCCCTGGAGGCCATGGTCGCAATTCGTTAAACCTAACCCCGGTGCATAATCTCATTGAACTCAGATACTATTTCCTTTCATTGTTTTGGATTCATACCTTATATATGTATAAGGTAAAAATAATATTAATAATAATAACGGAAAAGAAAGAATCCATGTTATTTATTACACTGGCCAGTGGAAATAATTACAAATAGTCCAGTCAATGAGTGCATGAAATGATAATTTTTGACTTCACAGCTTCAGAGTATATATATATATATATATATATATATATATATATATATATATATATATATATATATATATATATATATATATATATATATATATTTTTTTTTTATTTTGTGAAGAGAAAAGATTTGACCCGGGTTGGGATTTGAACCCAAGTCTCCACCTCTCTAGCGTGGTGCCTTATCCACTAGGCCACCGAGCTCGTATCCGAACCAGGGAAATCCTTTCTCTTCACTTGATCCATACCCCCGAGCACTCGCAATTGCGATGTACAATTCGGGGATGAATGTTCAATTTGAACATTACTTTTAATTGGATCTATTGACAAGCTGTCCTATATATTAAATTATGAAATAATTCTTGGTCGATAATTATTTTTTTTAAATATATTTTTTTTATTTTTGAAGAGAAAAGATTTGATCCCAACCGGGGGGTATGGATCAAGTGAAGAGAAAGGATTTCCCTGGTTCGGATACGAGCTCGGTGGCCTAGTGGATAAGGCCACGCTAGAGAGGTGGAGACTTGGGTTCGAATCCCAACCGGGGTCAAATCTTTTCTCTTCAAAAATAAAAAAATTATTAAAAATTAATTTTATTAAAAATCAATAATATTCGAAAAAAAAAATGTTTTTACCTCACTTTTTGTCAAACATTTGCTTCAAGTGCCAAAAATGTATACATGAAATGAAAGTAAATTTATTGCTCTACAACTTTGTACATTTTTTCTGAGAAACGATCCTGGAAGGCACTAGAAGCAAAGCTTTGACAAAAAGTAAGGTAAAAATAATTTCTTTGAGAAAATTATCGATTTTCAATAATGTATATCTCGAAAACTGTTAGAAGTTTGACAAATATCTACATAAACAATTGTATAGGAAACATAATTAGCTTCTCCCCTCACCGTTAGCTCCCCCCTCCCCCAGGGGCAGGGACTATTAGTATGTTTATCTTATAACATTTCCTAACGAAGCCCTGAGGAAAAAAACAATCGCATATTTCATGCTCTCTACAATTTGTTTATAGACTGGACTAAGAGGGTTTGTATAAAAAAAAAAAAAAAAAAAAGTTGGATTTCCTCGCTGGAAAAAAACAACAAAAAAAACACCTCTAGTCAACATTTGGAACTAAAAAATAAATAATACATCACCGTATATATATATATATATATATATATATATATATATATTTTTTTTTTTTAAATTTATACTCAGCTCTTACTGTTTCATTTGACTGTTGTAACGATTTTATTTTTTATATTTATTTATTTCTGTTAACAACTGTATAAACTATAAAGACTAAGTAAATGTCTGTAAAAATTATTGCAATAATTTCTTAAGTAACAACCCATCCCATCCCTAGTTAGACAAAATAATAGTTCTATATAAGGAAGTCCTTTGGTCTTTATTTCGGACGCATTTCCGCATTTCCATTCATTTCCGTATTTCCTAATAGGTCTTATTCTTCTTCATTATTGGTTTCTTTGGACTTCTTTATTCTTAGACGCATGAAGCTGTCCTTGGTCTGCTCTACAGCCTTCCTTAAATCGTCCCGATCAGCCGCTTGCCTTAAATAAATCCTACGTAGTTGCAAGTCCTCTGAGAAACTATCGAACCATCTTGTCTCAAGTCTTCCGCGAGTTCTCACTCCATACGGTCTATCCCAGAACAATGTTCGACATTGTCGCCAATTCGGTAGACATGCCCCATCCATTTGAGCCCTTGCACCCTAGTGAAAACCGTTAATGGAGAGTTACCATACAAATCTTCCTTCGCCGCCACATACCGTTATCATTGATTGGGCCAAATATACGTCTGAGTATTTCCCTTTCAAAGCAGTCCAGTTTCCTAGCTACTGACTTATTACTGTCATATAAACCAGTCTTTTTCAATTTATTAATGAAAGTGTGTGAAGTAAATATTGAAGTTACCGAAAAAGACGAAAAAGATTTAGTCTTGTCGTTTTAGTGTTTGTATTTGGAATTTTAAGTAAGGCACGTTATTTGATGAGATTCGTTTGAATTAACTTCTTTGCGATATGAGATTGGAGTATTTGGGTTGCTTCATAGTAGTTGACATTTGTTATAGTCGCACGTAAGTAGAGGCCTTAAATGCCTTGAAAACCAGCATATTGAGTGAATCTGCAAAATGATAACTCACTTTCACATCACACTCACGTCACAAATGTTATAATATTTTTTTTTTATTAATTAATTCGGTATGGAAATTCATTCCTCCTTACCTCCTCTGGTACCATCACGGCTTATGTAACAAAAACACTTTAATATCACAAATACAATAATAGACAAATATTACATAAATTATGAGGGAGTTGAGTATGAGAGCAAACGTTTCTTTAAAATATTATTTGATTCCCCAATGAAAAATAAGAAAGCCTTATTCCTATGGTGTATACACAAAATAACATGATATAAATGAAGGTATAAAAAAAATATATCCTTGCTAAACATCAATGGCGGTTTAAAAAGTTAGAAATAAAAGGATAAAATTACTTAAATTAATAATTGAATAAATGAGGAGGTAATGATTATTCGAAATAAACAAAGTAGAGAGAAAATAGGAGTTTCAAAAGTGACTTAATTCATTCAAACCAATATAGCTCCTAAACGGTAGGTCCTTTTATAAAACAAATTTTATAAAAAAAAAAAAATTATATTTATAAATTGGTTATAATTCTAAAATATAATATATAATACTAGAAAAACTAATAATATTGTTTTTCTTCCTCTTCTACGTTTTTACTATAAAACTATTGACCCCTAACCAAAAGACATTTCCATGCCGAAATTGGTGTTGTAATTTTTGAGTATATTTTTCCTAAGCATTATTAGCTCACTCCATGAAATACAATTGAAAGAGGTTTCGGAAACATTGTTATAAAAAGTGCAGAGTACTCAGTTAAATTCTCATCTTAATAACAATACCTATTCACTACTTTATTTTACAATGAAATAATGGAGAATTTAAACTATGTACATGTGTAATTAAAAGAGTCATTAGGTGAGTGGTTGGAGGCAGGAAAACTGTGGCTCAGTCGCTAAGTGAAATGAGTAGTAATTAAGTTAGGAGTCACTCTCAGTCGAGTAGTAATTAGTTCTCTACAATAATTACTCCCTTCATTATTCAATTCCAACTGTTGATTATGAACAATGGAATGTCAATGAATATAGGAATAGAGCCCGGATCTTGGGTACTTGGCTACAAAGGTGTGGTCAGATTCAATTGTATGTACGTTCATAATGGCCTTAGTTCTCTATCTATAAGGATAACCTTAAAATTTTAAAAGCAAGTGAATTGTATGATGTGATAAGCGGGATTCGGTACTTAAAAAAGTTGAAAAAGTTATTTAACAAGTATTTTGATTGCTACAAATATTACATCTATTTTTTTTTTTTTTTTTTCTTCTTTTCCTTTTATGGTATCCCCATATAAGGACCGTTTATTTGTATATTAACATGTTCCATGCCTTACAGGCATACTGCATGTTTTACAATGTTATTAAAAGTTAACATGATTAGTTTAGCATAAAGTACATAACGTAGTAATATAACAAAAATATTTAAACAAAATCACAAAAAAAAAAAAACAAAAGAAATAACACAAAACAAAAACAAAAACAAAACAAAAGCCAACAAGAAACTACTTTCGCTGCCCACATTTGTCAGTTTGTCAAAGTCGATCTTTTGTATAAATGTGAGTAAGTCAGTCTTAAATTTAGAGAACTAAGTTCTGTTCCTGGCCATGTTCCATGTTTGAGAATAATATTTTTTACTTGATTAAACCTGTGTCTTTCAAATGCTTTACATTCATAAAGTACATGTCTAAAATTTTGAGTCTGTCCGTCTTCATTACATATGTCAGTTCGTATTATGTTAAAGCGTTTGAGATATTGTTTAGAGTTTCCGTGTTCCGTCATTACTTGTGTTAGTTTGTAGTTGCTACTTTATATGTGTTTGTTATTGTTGTGTGCAATGATTCCGTGGATCATAAAATTCTTCTGACTAAATTACAAAAACTCTCCCTTTCCAATAGTGCTCTTGGCTGGTTCCAGTCCTTCTTATCTCTCCGTTCCCAAACAGTTATTGTTCCTAACCAACCTCCCTCAAAATCTGTGCCTCTGACGCGAGGTGTTCCTCAGGGATCCTCTCTTTCACCAACTCTCTTTTCCGTTTACATTAATGATTTGACAGACGCTATTAATAATTCCCGATATCATTTATATGCTGATGACTTTCAAATCTACTTATCGTTTCATCCTTGTGAGATTTTTGAGGCAACTCGTAAAATTCAAGATGACATTTATAGCATTCACCAATGGGCAGTAGAGAATAAGTTACGACTGAATCCAGAAAAAACTAAAGCAATGCTAATTGGATGAAACCCTCCCTTAATTCCCTTTCCTGTTATCCACTTCTTTATCTCGATAACGTTCCTATTCAGTTCACAAACTGTCAAAAACCTCGGAGTAGTATTTGATCAACATTTGTATTGGAATAACCATATTTCCCACATTACCCGAAAAAAACCATCTCCATCCTCAAACAGCTCCTAAGATTCCGTGAATCTTTCCCTCGCAATACCCGTCAATTGTTGTTCAGTTGTATCTTCCCTCATCCTTCCCCACCTCGATTATGGATGCTTAGTATACGGAGGACTGTCTGGCGAGCTTGAAATGAAGGTGAAAAGATTAATGAACTCCTTTATAAGATTCATTTATGGGATCCCCAGGCGTTCTCACATCACTTGCTGGTATTCCGAGTTGAGGTGGCTTTATCCAAGTTTTCGGCGACAATACTTCCTTGGTTCCTTTCTATTCCAATCCTTAAAGTCCAAAAAACCTTCGTAATTTACGACATCCTTGCCCTTCGTTCTTCCATTCATCTTTTGAACACCAGATCTCAGCCTATAGATCTGTATATCCCTTCTCATCGAACTGCTTCCTTTGAAAAATCCTTTATTAATCGTGCAGCTTTATTCTGGAATTCCATACCCATTTCGATCCGCAATGTTACTTCTCTCACTTCCTTTAAACATAATTTATTCATCTACCTCCTCAATTATCAATCTTCCGAAATTATGTAATAATATTTTATTGCTAGAATATTTTTTTTTTTTATTTTATTTTAATTTTGTTATTTACTTATTTATTTATTTTTTTATGTAAACCCAAAGACTTTTAGTATATAATTTACACTCTATATAAGTTACTGCCAGATATGTACGCAGTCAGACAATAATACCTTTTTATAGTTCTTATATGTTATTTTTAGGGGACAAGGTGTCCCAGAATAAAGATTATTTTTCATTTCATTTCATTTCAATGTGGGGTATAAATCTATGTAAGCTTGGTGACTTTGATGAGGTCACCCACAATTGGTCCCACTTTTTAACCATATCAGAACTTATATCCCGCTTTATATATGATAATGGAACTTTGTTATACGAAGGTAACAAATTACTTTTAGCCGCCTCTTTGGCAAGGTAATCAGCCCTTTCGTTACCCTCAATTCCAAAGTGTGCTTTAACCCATTTTATAGAGACCATTTTCCCTTTGTTCTTAATATTACATCTATTATCGTCAAAATAACGGCAATGATATTATTTTATATTATGATCAATTTCCTACTTCCGATTTGTCTCACTACCGGTTTTTAAATTAAAAGTTTAAACAATTTGATTTTTTTAAGAAAAAGGTACCAAATATATCTCCTTGAAAACTTTATTAGAAAAATCTTAGGAAACGTTTCCTAAGATAATTCATTTTGATTTGTATTAAACCAGTGGATTGGAGTGGTTATGGTATGGAGCTTACTATGGAAGGATAGGTATCTGGTTTGGGCTAAATCAGAAACATATGGAACATTAAGATCTTTATGGATAAGTTTATTGGTCACATAGTAAGGAGCATTGAGGATTTTTCGAAGGATTTTGGATTGCAAAGATTGGATACGAGATGAATTGGATGGTTTAGTAGAGCCCCAAAGCTCAACTCCGTACTTCAAAATAGGTCTAAACACAGTCACGTAAATAAGTCTTTTGTAATTAATTGGGAGCTTTGAACGTTTGTCTAGTAAATGTTGAAGTAGTCTGTAACGACGGGCAGTTTTTTGTCGTTTTACTCTTGTATGTTGATTCCAAGTAAGACGTTTGTTCAAGTGGAGTCCTAGGTAGCTGATCTGTTCAACAGGGATTAGTGGAATATCATTAAAGGATACTGCAGGGCAGGATGTCGTAGGTTTACGAAGAAGGGTAAAGGTTATTTGATGGGATTTGTTTGGATTTATTTTTATTCTCCATTTTTGACACCATTCTTGAAGGTTTAGGATATGGGATTGGAGTGTTTGAGAGGCGATAAAGGGATCATTGTTTACTGATAACACACATTTGTCATCAGCGTAAGTGGTGAGGACAGTGGTAGGATGAGTTGGGATGTCAGCTGTGTACACTGTGTAAAGGATAGGACCTAGGATACTACCTTGAGGAACTCCGGCAGACTGCACTAACAGGTACTCACCCTGTATATTTCCTTTAGAAGTCTTTGTTATCTTATTCAGAAACTATTCTATTGTTATCAGATTCGTAATTCATTTTATTTAAAAGATGTATTTTTTTACATAACTGTAAACCAAAAACATCTTGTAATTTTATTAATAAGAAAAATTAATAAAAGTTGTGTCGTCATTCTCGCATGTTAGCGATATGTTACTGATTTATTCCGATCGAAATTCTCATCCTGCAATAAGAAACATCATACAGTTGAACCTCGATACAGCGAATCCCTTTGATAAATCGAAGTTTTTCAATTCCCCTTAAATCTACAATTCCTATGTTATTTTTATTTCTGCATATCGAAGGATTGGTTAAGAAGACCTTGATATATAGAATTTTAGAATATTTCTTAGCTTCTACAAAACGAAGTTTTTTTAATCGGAAAACCTCAACATATCGAAGTTGACTTGTTAAATAAACAGCGTTTAGATTGAAAAAAAGTTCGTTCTTCGAAGGATTATCGTTCTCAGAACGGTCTTTTCTCTGAAGTAAAACTAAAACTGTTTCTGTTTTTGGTAAAACACTTGTGCGATACGTTATTCTGTTGTTCGTTTATTTTATTTTATTTTTTATTATTAAGAATTTTATATTTTTTTTTATTCGAGCTATTACCTTGAGGAAATTCTTACAAAAGAAAACTGTGATGAGTGATCGAACAATCCAATCTATGTATATCTATCTGTTTTGGATATAGATTCGACAAAGTGTAGTTTTCAGGTAGACAAACTACTACACGTATTTCAGATTTTTTCTCTAATTTAATAATGGACGTAAATTATTCTTATAAAACTGTATATTTCAATAGAATATGTACATAGTTTATATAATTACATTGAGTATATATTTTATTATGAACCTCTAACCGCTACATATCGAAGTCAGTTAGTAACCACCTCAATAAATCGAACCTCGCTATTTTGAAATCCTCGATAATTCGAAGTTTACTCGTTCCTCTTGAGTTCCGATACTCTCGTTCGAATGTACATTCTAAAATCCAATGTCTTCTAAGTTAGCTCTCTACACGTGTGTATTTTTTAATGCAAGAAAAAAATTCTCTTGTCAGATAGAAGTTACTTATTATGTGGTATTGAACATGAAAGAAACTTTTTAGAAGGTATTGAAAAATATAAAAAATAAATATATTTATAAGGGGTGAGGAAGGGGGGGGGAGGGAGGGTCGTTCAAATATTTACCTTCTGAATATTTGAATAAATTTGACGACTTATTCTGTTTATTCCGGATTTTGTTTATTTTATGTCTGGTCCTATCATAAACGTATTCTTCTATATTTATATTTTATAACCGAATAATTAAATCATACAATTCTTCTTTCCTCAAAAAAAAATGGTATCGGGATTGACATTTAATTTCATTTTTCAAATACACTCGTACATTCATCACAATGCCTGTTGTTGATGGACGGTTTGCAGTGCGAATATTAAAAAACGCTTACTTACACTAATGACCTGGAAATAACACGAGAATTTAAAATTATAAGAAAAAAAATATGAGTTCCTCTGAACATATTTAAGTTTTAAGATTAATTGGATACGAAAGAAAAAATATATAAATAACAATATTTTATTCTATACGTTGGTAAATAAACTGCTATTCGAATAGCCAAGTCAGCACCAGACCTATCTCATACTCACAAGAACTGAAATAAATTCGCTTATCCCAAACCTAAATAACTTACAATCAAAAAACACAAGTATCCTAAACAAAATTTATTTTCCATCTCAATATAATTATCTTGCTTAATTTATTATCAATACTGGATAAATTTTTGTATATATAGATATATATTTAATATTTTCATTTTACGATAGTTTGATAGAAATATATTTAATAAGTAACTAATTGATTGATTGTGATTTCAATCTTATATATTGGGTAATAAAATAATAAATACGAAATTTAGTAAAATATTAGAAAATATAGAAATAAATTAAAAATAAAAATTAATAACATTGTTCTTTCCACCAGCTCAGGAACCAAGTGAAGCACCAGGATCCCCTGGGGTTATGCCTTCACTTTTCACATATCAAGGGGAAGAGCTGGTTAGAAAATCCTCAGCCTGAATACATTTTTTAAATAAGGATGCTCAGTTTTTAATTTAATTTTTCTCCTTCAAATTTATCATAAATTTCCTCTAGGCTATTAGATTTGGGAAATTAATTTATAATTTATTAAGGAATATGTGTGATCGTATTGCATAATTATTGCCCCTAATTGCGGTGATTTTTGTTAATAATTATTATACAGATAAGTGGCATAAAAAAAAGTTATTTCAAAATACTCGGTAATTTTTTTTTTAATTTCAAAGACATTTTAAACGTCTTAGTATTCGTATTTCCAGGTTTAAAACGCCATTCATTCGATCTATTTTCATGAAGGGGTGAGATATGCTAAAGAGACGTAACTTAGTAAATGTGAGAACTTTCAAAATCTAATCCTACGTACGCTTTTCGATAAGAGGAAATAAGGAAAGGAGAGAGGAGATTTTAGAAATTTAATGATCTGATGTCAGGTTTTCTTTTTTTATATCGTTTTCGTAACCTTGCGACATGTTACCGTCGAAACAAGTATTAAAGAAAAACAACATATTATAAACTCCGTGGCCATTGGTTGTAAGAAAACTGATGTATCCAACAGTTTTAAAGTCACTCGTTCCACATTTACATCGATCCTGAAGAACAAGGTAAAAATCACTTCCCAGACATTAGACAGTGGATATAAGTAAACTGATTTTCCACAACTTGAAGAGAATTTAAAAAAAAGTACCAAGCAAGGAATTCAAATATAGCAGTTGGAGGAAATATTTTAAGAAGGGAAGCCCGGTTTGTTGCAGAAAAAAATGTGAATAAAAGGAATTTGTGCAAGTAATAGATAGTTCGAGAGAATTAAAAAAAAAAAATTATATTTAAGTGTGTTACCTACCGTTTGTTCTGAGTGGAACGATGCATTAGCTCAAAATAATGGAGCCTATGATTCTAGGAACGTATTCAATATAACTATGAAACGGGTCTTCTATAAATCTCTCCCCGATAGTGCCCTGGCGGAAAAAGCAGGATAGGACGTGTAACTATACACCCAATATGGATGGGACTGAGTGATTATAATCGCTCATGATAGGAAAACCGACCAAATCAAGAAATTTAAAAATATAAAATCATTTCCGAAGGCCTATTGGGCAAACATTAAAACGAGGATGACCGGCGATTTTTTTTAAAGAATCGAAACGATCAGTGAATAAAGGTATTGAAAAAAGCAGCCAGAAATTGTACTAATTATCGATAGTTGTTCGGCCCAAAATGTTTCTTATTTCTCAGCAAATTTGTTGTATTTGTCCGCGAATACAATTTGTAAGTAGCATCCAATGTACCAGGGTTATAACTAAAACATTAAAAATTTATTGAACAGTTCAGTTTCAAGCAGTGTTTTTCACATGGTTTTAATTCTTAATATATTGAACATACTTTTTAATACATACATGTTTGTGTTAATACGTTTTTGTTGTTTTTGTTTTTTTTATTTTGTATTCCCGATATATGGTTATAAAACCTTCAGTCCCTTGACCTCACGATTTATCTAATTTCTACTCTGTTATTATACTTTATATCTTGCTTTGAAAAATAACGTTAAAAAGTAAACAGTAAACTTAACAATAAAAGTAAAATCAATAAACAACAATAAAATACAAATAAATAACACTGTAAAGACAAGTAAGATATTGAACAGGGTCAATGAGTCAGTCGGTCATTCAGGATCGATTAGTTTAATCTAAGTTAGTTCCTTTGTCCTTTATTAAATAAAGGAAAATTAAATTAACTCGGAATATATGGACATTTATAACATTTAAATAACAATTTAAATTAACATAAAAAACAAACAATAATTATGTTTACTAATATTCATGATTCACTAGTGCATTGACAACATAAATAATTCTTTTTTTTTTTTTTTTTACTCAATGGAGGGTACGTTAGAGATTATTTTTTTTATTTATTTAATTTTATGAACAGATTTATTGTCATATATATTACATATTCCTCTTGAGTAAAACAGCTTATAATAATTATTTAATTAAACAGTTTATTTGTTTAAAAAAAATGGAGGGTAGTTGAATCAATAAGAATTTTACAAGAAAAAAAATTAAGAATATAACAAACCTAAATTAATAAACCTCACGAAATAACCTTTACCCTTCGCAGTAAACATATGAACTCCTGTCCTACAGTACCCTAATGATATTCCACTAATCCCTGTTGAACAGATCCGCTACCTAGGACTTCACTTGGACAAAGGACTTGGAATCCACAGACAAGACTAAGAGGACTAGAAACTGCCTGTCGTTACAGATTACTTCAACATTTACTAGACAAACAAGCTCCCAATTAATTACAAAAGACTCATATACATGACTGTGATTAGACCTATTTGGACGGTCGGAGTTGAGCTTTGGGGCTCCAATAAACCATCCAATTCATCTCGTATCCAATTCTTAAAATCCAAAATCCTTCAAAAGATCCTCAATGCTCCTAACTTTGTCACCAATAAACTTATCCATAAAGATCATTATATTATATATGTTGCTGATTTAGCCCAAATCCTATCATAGTAAGCTCCATAACCACTCACATCCACTAGTTTCTCAACTTGCTTCCAACTCCATTCCTGATAATCATATTATTTTAATCGTTATCAACACATTTACTTGATCACACATATATATATATATATATATATATATATATATATATATATATATATAAATGATTTGACCCAGTCGGGATTCGAACCCGAGTTTCCACCTCTCTAGCGTGGCGCCTTATCCAACTAGGCCACCGGGGTCGTATCCGAACCAGGCAAATCTTCCCTCTTCAGTGATCCATAACCCCCGGGCACTCGCAAATCGCGATGTGATTCCGGGGATGAATGTTCATATTGAACATTACATTTAACTTTGGATCTATTGACAATCCGTCACCGTTATATATATATGTAATTTTCTTGATAAAATTCAATATTATTAAATATATTATTTTATTTTTGAAGAGAAAAGATTTGACCCAGTCGGGATTCGAGTTTCCACCCTATCCAACTAGGCCACCCGGGGGTCGTATCCGAACCAGGCAAATCTTCCCTCTTCTGATCCTACCCCGGGCGCAAATGGATGTGATTCCGGGGATGAATGTTTATGAACATTACAACTTAGGCCAAATTCGACCCAGGGATTCGAACCCGAGTTTCCACCTCTCTAGCGTGGCGCCTTATCCAACTAGGCCACCGGGGTCGTATCCGAACCAGGCAAATCTTCCCTCTTCAGTGATCCATAACAGATCCAATAGATCCAAAGTTAAATGTAATGTTCAATATGAACATTCATCCCCGGAATCACATCGCGATTTGCGAGTGCCCGGGGGTTATGGATCACTGAAGAGGGAGATTTGCCTGGTTCGGGATACGACCCCGGTGGCCTAGTTGGATAAGGCGCCACGCTAGAGAGGTGGAAACTCGGGTTCGAATCCCGACTGGGTCAAATCTTCTCTTCAAAAATAAAATAATATATTTAATAATATTGAATTTTATCAAGAAAAATTACATATATATATAACGGTGACGGATTGTCAATAGATCCAAAGTTAAATGTAATGTTCAATATGAAATTCATCCCCGGAATCACATCGCGATCGAGTGCCCGGGGGATGGATCACTGAAGAGGGAAGATTTGCCTGGTTCGCGAGTTTGCGAGGTGAAACTCGGGTTCGAATCCCGGGGTCAAATCTTTTCTCTTCAAAAATAAAATAATATATTTAATAATATTGATCATATATATATAACTGAAGTCAATAGATCCAAAGGTAATGTTCATATGATTCATTGCCATCGCGATTTGCGAGTGCCCGGGGTTATGGATCACTGAAGATGGAAGATTGCTGGTTATACGACCCCGGTGGCCTAGTTGGATAAGGCGCCACGCTAGAGAGGTGGAAACTCGGGTTCGAATCCCGACTGGGTCAAATCTTTTCTCTTCAAAAATAAAATAATATATTTAATAATATTGAATTTTATCAAGAAAAATTACATATATATATATATATATATATATATATGTACGTATGTATGTATAATTACAGCAAATAGTATCATTTAATGTTATATTAAACTACAGTGTTTTTCTATCATACCATGGATAATAGGAGTTGATGATAAATTTTAATAATAACTAGGCTAATTAGTGTCTAGCCAGAATTATAGAGGGAAATTAGTTTCGAGGGAAACCCAAACGATCATTATAAGACCCGTATCCACTCGTTCTCTCAGCCTCAGAGAAAAAAAGAAGATACTTCAAAATGTATATAGGTTAATTAATTAATTAATTAAGAGATGATGGAGGAGAAGGAGGAAGAACATAAGAGAAATATATTGTATAGCCGTCCCTATGTTGTAGGAGATGAAGGATGAACAATGATAGGTCCTCAACAATGAGGTTGGTAACTGAAGGAGGAAATAGGGAATCAGGGGCTAACCAGAGTGAGATGTTCAGTAAGACATTTTGCGACAAGATCTGCTCTCGGCGTTAAAGCTTGAAGGAAGTTTTTAAATGCTGCTAAGACACTAAGAAAAAAGAATTTGTAATAACTAAAGTTTGAATAGTTCTTACCTATTAGTTCGGTGTTACAACTCGATGTCGAGCCTTGGCCCCCTATGCTATTATTCACACCTTTTTTTTTTTCACCCAGCTTCAATTTTCTTGATTCTGCGACATTTGCAATAATAATTAGGCGGATAATTGCTTTTTTATTATAGAATATAGAAGCATTTTTGTTCCCTCAGACAAGGAACTGCTCCTAAATGTGGACTGATGCTATAATAACAACTGTTGGTGCCTAATGCTCTTTTTATTCTGTAATAAACAATTACGTTGTCATGGATAATCAAGAATCCATGGTGTACGAACTCACAATCAGACAATTTTTCAATCGAACATTCTCCTATGGCGAATTCCTCACCAGGCACGGGTATTTCCTCAGAGATTATGAACTTGGTCTTTGCTGCATATAATTTCAGCTCTATGTTTCTAATAGTTCTAAGAATCTATCGGAGACATTCTAGAAGGAGAGTCCAGCAATGTCGATATCATCATCGTAAACAAGAAATCGTACTGTTCGGCTGAAAACTGTCCCACCAACATCTGGCTGAATTTACACTTATTTGTAAGTAAAAGGCAAACAAAATGTCTTTGATGTGAAATAAGATAAATATTGGAAAAGAAAAGAAATGGAAGACAATTGTCTTGAACAAAAACGGTGGAAGGCAAAAGGCCTTACGCGTCTTAAGCAACTAGTCTCAACTCCTTCTGCTGGAATGAGAGAAAAAAAAGAGGTCTGGCAAAATGGTGCCTAATAGCGCACTCTAGCTGTTGATGGAAGATTTAGTTGCCACACATATCCACTAACGTGGGGGTAATGCGTGATTTCGACCTCTGTTTCACATTAATCACTCAATATCTTATCTCAAATAATAAAATAAAGGTACTCATGATGGTATAGATGGATCAATACAATTAGTAAAAAAAAAAATACATCTAGTAAATTATATAATAGTCGTAATAACATGCCAATTGCTAGTAAAGCAACAACCTTTTGGTAGTACTTTAATAAGTTCTACATTACAAGGTCCTGAGGCCTTGCTCTTTGATGTTCTTTTCAGACGCCTTGGACGGTTATCTGGAATAGAGAGGGTAGCGAGTTGAGATATTAGTGGATTTGAATGGTTGTGGAGTTTACTATGAAATGAGTTTACTATTATTTTCAATTTAGTATTAGTTTCACTCCTGAATTGATGATGAATGTTGAACATTCGAAACAAGTTTTCAAATAAGAAGAATTCCAATTGAATTGGTAATTAACTAACCCTAATAAAATTAAGGTTTCTCCATTTACTTGAGTACCTAGGGCATTCTCTTTATCGCATCATCTTTAAATCTTCATCCAGACTGCAATGAGTTGTACTGCTATATTCCCTCCCATGATAAGTACCAACATGCATAGCAAAATATTTTATATAAAAATACAATAAATATAATCAGCTTACCGAATTTTTGATGTTTTGATTGTTTAGAACAGAAGAAAAAAACTAGAAGACTAGCTGTATATCATCAATAAACTGTATATCATAGAAGTGGGAAGTAATTCATCAATTCCTAATTGTATCGATTCTTCTAAGCTATCGTGCGTATTTCGACTAATGATTCCCTTTTAGGTAATTCTAGGGAGCACATCTAATTCGAAAAATGCTAAAATTCATCTAAATTTAATCAAGAATACTCATAAAAACAAAAATGATCAAGATTAATTAAACAAATATCAGAATATTTAGAGGCTTTAAGTAGAATAAACATTTCTTAAACAATAGCTCTTTGTGAAGGGCTTAAGCATAATCGGCTCTCGATAGACGCTTACATTTAGGATAAGGGAGTGGGGAGAGAAGGTGGGGTAGAGCGTTGTTCTCTATAATAAAGAGATTAATATTAGGTTATTATCGGAAGATTCAGAACAAAGGCTTTTGTCTACCAAAGCAGCGAATAACCAACCGGTCAACATTTCGCCTCTCATAATTACATTAACAGATTTATGCAGCTTAAGCAAGAGGTCAGTTTAAGTTGCTCTGTGAGGGAATTACGACCCCTACCTTTTTAACTTTGGAAGTTTTCAACAGATAAAAGGCACGCCTTAAAAATGCGTTATAAATATTTTAAAAAAGAAGTTTAAGGTGCATTTATCATTCCAGACTTAAGAAACAAGAAATTGCTTGTTTATTTATTAGACAAGCGTTCAAAGCTCCCAATAAATTTTAAATAAAAACTTATTTAAATGTAAAAAATTAGATCCATATTCACATACGGAGTTGGGCTTTGGGGCTCTATTAAATCTTCGAATTCTTCCTGTATCCAATTCTTACAATCCAAAATCCCTCAATGCTGCTTATTATTTCATTAACAAACTTACCCATAAAGATCTTAATGTTTCATATGTTGCTAATTCAGCCCAAACCACCGTAATACTAATTATGTAAAATTAAATACTAACAACTTCCATATGCTCTGGTTGAAAAATATGTGGACGTAAACTCCTAAAAAAAAAAAAAAAAAAATCCGCGAAAATGAAGAAATCAATTCGGTGGAATTTGGAATAAGCTGATGTGTATATAAGCATATTTTTATAAATATATATACTGGTATCCCGCGTCGCGGCTTCGTCCGCTCTTATTAGTAAAGAATTTATGTAATTCCTTTATTTAAACGTATGAACTTTAATTATTTATCGATGAATATATTGAATTGTAGAAATCATGCAAAGAGGGTAAAATGAATTCGTAAACTTCCAAATAATTTACATTTCAAGTTTAGCCTCACGATATTAAGAGAATGATTTGATTGTTAGGGTTTCCGGTTCTGGAAATTCCTATATATAATCGGGCAAAAAAAAATGACCGTTTTATCAAATTCCAGAGTTCAAAAGTCAGTAAATATCTTCATGCAGTATATAATTTACCAATACTTAATGATCCCTTTTGAGAATTTTCTTAGCTTGTTTAATAACACTGAACTTCTTCATAAAAAAGCCTCAGTTCAGTTATTTATTTCAAAGAAGAAACATGACAGTGTGCTACGAAATTCTCGTAATTTTAAGACATTACTGGAAAAAAAAATTCACAGCCGCTGAGGCTACTCGTGGAATTATTAAATATGAAGGGGAAGGAGTCCTTGAAGAGCGCACTGCGCGGCGTTGGTTTGAAAAAATTAGAAGTGGAGATACAACGTTGGAAAGGAAGAAGGGCTCCGGGCGGCCATTAATGGATATTGATGAGGTTCTGAAGGAAGCTGTTGAGTCAAATCCGTCCACAAGTACTCGCAAACTTACCAGGAAGTGTGGTGTGTCGAAAGATACTGTTAGTCGCCATCTTCTCTCCATGAGGAAGGTGAAAAAGACCTGTAGACTGGTCCCTCAGGAACTTACTCCTCAACAATCAGCAGAAAAGTTTACAGAACTCCATGGGTTTGAACTCCTGCCTCATCCACCATATGTCAAGACCTCGCACCTTCGGATTACTTCTGTTTCGATCCTTGGCCCATTTTCTTGGCCATCCAAGAGTTCTTTGACAGTCATCCCAAGGAATGGTTTCAGCGTGGCATCGAGCAATTGGCTAGCAGATGGGTAATGACGGTAGATAACAATAGACTATACTTTGAGTATTATTTGTATTTTATATCAAAGAAATAATAATACAAATATTTGTTTAAGAAACGGTAATTTTTTGTTGTTTTTTTCACCCCATTAATTGACCGTGAAAGAAACAGTCAGTTTGAATATGTACAAGTTTTTGTAAGTTTAGGTTTGCGATTTGCTAATCGTAATAGACTAATAATTTTAATCCGAAATGTTAATCGTTCGGATTAAAATGTAGGAATGACTAGAATTCCAGGTATACGAGGTTGGTCTGAAAAGTTTCCGACCTCTACGTAAAGATAAAAAATTATTTTGCAGAGAACGCCGATTACTATTTAGACGGCTTAAAGAGATGGGAGCATCGCTGGGAGAAAAGTGTAGAGTTACAAGAAGACTATGTTGAAAAAAATATATATACATACAAAAAATGTCTTGTATCTTTGTTAGTTTGGATAATTTTCAGATCATCCTCGTAAATACGATTTATTCAGTCGCTGGTCTTGTTGGAATTATAGCCTCAATGATATTTCCTCGCCTAGCTATGATTTTAAGGTAAAAACATAATTGGTCATCAAATTTTTCAATCTAATGTATGAGTTAGTAATCAAGATAAAGACAGACATTCTTTTATATAATAGTAGCCATTAACTAGATCCACATGTCACACCACATATTTATCGTTTTTTTAATAAGAATTTAATCATAAAGCAGTAAATTTTATTATCGTCTAGGAACTATAATACAATAATAAAACAAATTTATTGTACGTTTAATACATCAAATATTTATTTGTTACATTTCTTAAAAGTATTTTTTCATTATTTAACTTCAGTGGTCTTCTATTGCCTGTATCTCACTACAATTTTAATGTCTATATTCCTGTAAATGAACATTTGTTTCAGAAATCGACAATATACATATTTATAATGAACAAAAAATTGCAAATTATCTGACATATAGAATCATCTCATTCCTCTTAAAATTTAAAAAAAAGATAATGCAAAAGCTTGGTTGGCTGTTTTTATATGTTTTAGAGTTGTTACAAAAAAATCCTTTGGAGAATTAAATTATGGAATACCTACATTATGCATTTATCATTCTGAGCCCTCTATTCAAACAGGTAATTCCAAAAGTGATTACGTAGAAAGGGTGCTGAAACAGAGGAGCATTTGGTGACTCACAAATGGAATCAATAGCGGGCCCACTAAAAGGAAATTTGTGTAGGATTGACCTTAAAGCCTCCGCCCGAACCGAGTAACTTCCTGTGTAACAGTAAAAAGAAAAGGACGCCATTATGTGTATCGCTCGGTTTATATTATTCACAATGTCCCTTTTATTCAGGGCCCTTTGCATCATAATATTATTCCATGATACTAAGGGGCTTTGGGAGTGGTCCCAAAAGATATATCCCAAATTCACATAGCAGTAAACTCTCTCTTATCCCGCGTTCTCTAAATCGTCAGTCGGTAACGAGAAAATTATTTTAAAAATATATTTTACTTATCCGTTACAAATAAAACGAAATTTACTACGTTAAAATAATATTTTAATATTATTTCAATGTGGTAAAATTTATCTGTTTTACCAGTTTGCAATGTATTATGGATAGACGACTAACAAATAATAATAATTATTGTTATGGTTAGAAAGTTGAAAAGGCGGCAACCTGTGATGTATTTATTTAGAGTATTAAAAGTGTAAGGATGTGTGACAGCTAAGGAAGTTGACGTTCGGCACTAGACCCTAATGAATCGAATATCAAATGCATTTAACCCTTCCAATCTATAGTCCTTCGTACTATGAACATGCTCCTTATTATGTTTCCAACAAAACCCTACAAAATGATCTCAATATACCTTTTTTCCTTAACCTGATACCCCTTAAATTCTTCAAATTCCATCAAAACCTTTCCAACCATCCTAATCCTTTGGCTCAATCATTATTCCGTTCCACGGATCCTTATAACATTTTTCTGATGGCACAGCTGTCCTATCATCCCATCTTGATCCTGAAATGGCTTGCTATCATCTCCAAAGTCACTTTACAAAAATAGAGGATTGGTGCAACAACTGAAGGATTAAAGTGGACGAATCAAAATGCACTTACTTAACCTTTACCCTCCGCCACAAATCGTGCCCCCCTGTTTATATCAATCATATTCCATTACCCATAGCTGACATAGTATGGCATCTTGGTTTCTACCTTGATAAAAGACATAAAACCCTCACACAAGACTTAAAAGGCAAGAACTTAACAGATGGTTCAGCCAACTGTATAGATTTCTAAATAGGATATCTCACCTTTCCATTAAAAACAAACTCCTCATGTACGAAACCATCATTTAACCTATTTGGACCAATGGACTTTAACTATGGGAACAACAAAACAATGGAATATCAAAAGCATTCAATCCTTCCAATCCAAAGTCTTTCGAACTACTGTAAATGCCCCATTTTATGTCTCCAACAAAACCCTTCATAATGATCTCAATATACCTTTTGTCCTTGACCTGATTCCCCTTTAATTTTCTAAATTCCATCAAATTCTTTCAAACCACTCTAATCCTCTGACATATTCATTATCCAGCTCCACAAACCCTTTTAACCCTCCTCGCAGATTAAAGCGGCCATGGGCCCTGACCGATTGTAATAAATATATATTACTGGAGTTCCAATGGCCAGCATCTCCACTAAAGTCTTGTGTGACTGTACCATAGCAATTTGTATATTTACGACATTTGATTGTTTTATGATAGATATTTCAATATATTTAAAAACAAAACAAAAAAAACAAACATATTTTGTAAGATACTGTTATGATGATACATAGCTTGAGAGTTTTATTATAAGCTGCGTAACATCATAACAGTGTGTTTTAAAATATACTATTCAAAGGTTAGATGGAGGGGTGTGCCTCTATTTAAGATGGACCTGACAAATGAATAGAAGTGAAGAGGCTGGTGTTGAAGATGGACCGGGAACTATGTAATAAGGGTTTACTCTTTACTTATGTTTAATATATTTGAATAGTATCTATTGTTTTAATTAATTATATTGTAAGTAGTGGCATTTAGGGTATTGTCTAATAATAACGATTATTAAGTATTTTCTAATATTATTATAATTTTAATATTATGAGTCGATGGATTTTATTTATAACTCTTAATCTACTAATAAGTTTAATAATTTAAATATATCCGCGTAAGTCCGGATCACAAGGTCCTTTTCTACATAGCCCCTGGTCTTCCAACTTCACACCAGCTTTCTCACTTCTATTTATTTTGCCTTTCCATCTTAAATAGAGGAATACCCCTAACCTCTGAATTTCTTCTCTTGAATTTTGAATTATTCATTTGAAAATTTTTTCCAGGATATTCTATTCACCTTGCCGAAAAAAAAAACATAAATGGTTCAGGACTCATGGTGGAGAAAAATATACCCTTGGGTACCCTGCTTAATGTACCACTAACCCTTATCCTTTTAATATATAGTAATTATTAATATTGTTTATTAATTAGCTATCAGTTAAATATAATGCTATATATATGTACTTACCATGCTATAATGATCAATTAATAATTTATTAACTACTAAAATTTGTTTTAAAAAATTCTAAAAATGTTTTTTACATAGGAAAAAAAATCTAAGATGGTGACACGAAATTTTGTCTTACTGGGTACATACCCCTACATCATATTTATCATGAAAAATCTAACCTATAAAGATTTCTTTTTTTATTGTTACCGATAAACGCTTTTCAAACTATTCCGGGTAGTCAACGTTTTCCTTTATCCATCACTTCTCCCAGTAACACTGGATAAGGGACAATTTCCTGCGTTTCCATTTTATCAAATCCAAAACCTCACACTCAATGGTATTCTTAATTCGGATACAACATTAACTGTATATTTTCTGAATATTACTAGACATCGAATCTATCAAAAAATATAATGCGTTAGCATATTTCGAGATAAAATGATTAATCAATGCACAAACACTGAGAATTTATGATAGATGCCTTTGATTTGGATCAACTCCAAGCAATAATGTGAAACGGTCATGAACATCACGCAAATAAGTTGTTTGCTATATTGGTTATTTCGAATGTTAAAGACTAAACACTGAAATCCATTTGTTGACGACGTAAGTCGAGAGCACTAGTTCTGAACCAGAGACAGGTAAAACCACTCTCTTCAGTGATCAAATCGGAATTATTCATTCTTTTAAAAGTGAAATTCTTCATTTATTGTCTAAAAAAGTCCACCACCGGCTTTGATCCAAATTTCAACCTCAAGCGGTAATTCTACGTAGAGAAAAAAAATAATTTATTTTATCATTAAAAAAATCATTTATTTAAGCCATAAAAAAGTAGGGCAGGTTTTAATTCGGCACACACAAAAAAAAAAGTTTTAACTACCTTTGAAAGCACTAACAAATTTTGTGGTTTTGCGGAGGGTCTAAATTACTAGGCCATGAATTCACGCCTCGTTTTAAAGTTTTGTATCTTTCATTTATTTAATCACTTTTTTTGACTCAGTGAAAATGAATGTATACTAGAAGAGAACGTTCCAGGAGAATGTTGTACAGTAAATCATGCTGAGAGGGAGACTGAGAGTGACGTGGCTGCAAAATGTAGGAAAGGACCTTCAAAAGATGAGAATTAGAAGATGAAAGACAAAAGCGAAGGATCATCCGGAGTGGCTTGTGATTGTGAAGAGCTGTAGAGCCCATCAGTGAGTGAGTGAGTATAGTTTGTGTTTATTGATGATAACTTTAGTTTAGAAACACATTGAAATAAAGTTCACAGTTAAAGAATTTCGTTTATAGTAGGACCCTTTATTCTTCTTCATTATTGGCGCGACAGACGCATGAAGCTGTCCTTAGCTTCCTCCAATCGACTCCAATCAGCAGCTCGCCTTAAATATATCATCGATAGTTGAACTCCTCTGAGTGCCATCAGACTTCTCTTGGGTCTTCCGCGAGGTCTCACTCCATCCGGTATATCCCAGAACAATTTTCGACATGTTCTGCTCTCGCTCATCCGGTAGACATGCCCTATCCATTTGAGCCGTTACAACCTTACGAAGACCGTCAATGGTGGTCACAATATAAATTGTACAGTTCCCGGGTTTTCCTTCGCCGCCACATACCGTTATACTTTATTGGGCCAAATATACGTCTGAGTATTTTCCTTTCAAAGCAGTCCAGTTTTGTGACTACTGACTTATTAATAGTCCATGTTTCGCAGGCGTATAGGACCCATTATTAATCTTAAAGAATTCAACCAAGGAAAAAGTGACAGTTTAGCTATTGATCTGCCACTTCTTTTTCCTAAATCGGTGATGTTTAAAAAAAAAAAATTGTGATATTCTATCCTGTATTTCGGAAATCGTTTAAAAATCGTTTGTCAACCCCAGAGACAACAGACGACTTCGATGTGTTAAAATATTTTCCAGTCAACCCGTAGGCTATTGGTAGAACTTCGGGAAGGCCCCGATCAATAATTATGGATTGTGTGCTGAAGGTGTTCCCTCCATTTAACAACTGAAATCCGAAGACTTAGCTGAAGGAAGCGAAAGACTATTCATAAAGGTAAGGTGACTAATGGCTATCGTGTTTCCTTATTGAAGAGCTGACATCCAGTCATCCTGTAACAGGGCCGTCCTCATCGCTTCTATCCTCCGCTCTCTTCTCCGCCTTTCTTTACAAAACTTAATGGAAGTTTAATAGAAATCATATCAGTGACATGCCCCAAATATTTATAAGCTATGATGTTCCTTGAGGACGCCAAAAATATTGAAAAAATTTGAAAATAATCTCAAGTCGTTCGTAGCTATGTTGGAAGGTGTTACATAATGAATATTACCTTAAAACCTTAACCATATAAATCAATTGTACCAAAGTATTATCAGGATGGGAACTAACAAAGCACAGTATTAAAAACGGTGCACATAGTATAAGATAAAAAAAAATATATATAAGTTAGTTATGGTGCCTTGACCACCTACACAGAAATAATCATAAATCCATTGAAAGCAAAGGGATGTAAACAATATTTCGTAAATATATTCTTAAATAATCACTCTTTGAATCTATGAAGGAATTTTCCAGTTCCAATTGGTTCCGTTTACTTTATATGATTTAAAAATTACATATATATATATATATATATATATATATATATATATATATATATATATATATATATATATATATTTATTTATTTATTTTTATTCCTATTTGATTTATATATTTTTTTTTTAATGAAATCAATTATTTTGTTAAAGAAAACATTTTTGAAATTTCAGTAATGAAATTTAATTATTTATCAATACTTAAGAATTAATTGTAATAAATATAAATTCAGAAAACAATATCATTCGCACATAAAGACCGACTTTTACGGATAGTGGCTGATTGAAGACCAATATAAGAATCTAAAAGTAAATGAATTAAAATTAAAATTTGTTTTCCAGGTCATATAAACAATTAAGAATGAATAAATCTATAAATTCAAGAATATAATTGTTCTTACAGAAGCTCAGAGAATTTCTAAAAATCTCAGAGATTTTCCAGAACAAAATAAGACTTTATAATATAAAATCTTATAGAAATGATTGTTTTGTCAATAGAATTTTCATTTTCACGAAAAATAGGCTAGATTGTGATTTTGAATTACTGTGCGTCGTAACTTAAGCTTATGCCAATTCATATAAAGATCTGAGTTGGCTTGTGGCCTAGGAGCTGTACTGCTGCATTCTTCCGTATAGCTATTTTTGTAAATGAAACTACTGCAGTTACCAAAATAGAAACATACAAATCAATCTTCCAGTCTTGAGTAATTTTCCAACCACGTCTCCAGATATTCGAGAATTTTTAATTTAAGTTCTGACACCGATTTTCATTTAAAAAATACGAACCTTTATGGTATTAAGTCAACAAATAGTTTATATAATAAGACAAAAAATATTTTATCTTGAGAAAGAGATATGAAAAAAATGCTTCATGAACTGTTCATGCAAATCTGGGAAGAGGAGAAGGTCCCGAACGATTGGACCTAGGGCCTTTTCGTGCCAATTTTCAAAAGAAAAGGAGACCCATCCACCTGTGGTAACTACCGTGGCATATCCTTGCTTAACGTGGCCTATAAGGTCTTAATTGCTCTGCACAACAGAATACTGCAGAGATAATGTAGAGAGGGAAATCGGCGAATATCAGGGAGGCTTTCGGTGTAATAGATCCACAATAGACCAGATCTTTTCACTCAGATTGACATGCGAGAAAATGAGGGAATTCAATCAGACAAGCATTCATCGATTTTAAGGCAGCTTATGACACTGTAAAACGAAATGAATTTTACGCTGGGGCCCCTCCTCTTTAATATAGCTCTCCATGTAACAATAAACAGAGCTGAGTTGGTTAAAGGAGCAACACTATTTAATAAAACCACACAGCTTCTTGCATATGCGGATGATGTGGATATTTTGGGAAAGTCACGAAGATCAATAAAAGAAGTCTTCGTAAAACTTGAGAATGAAGCGAGTCGAATAGGGCTGGAAATAAATGATAAGAAGACCAAGATAATGGTCCTCAAAAAGAAGAAACAAGCCCACCCCCAAAAATATTATATAATAGGAAACCACTGGCTCGAAGTGGTGAACAGCTTCTAGTGCCTTGAATCCACAATAAACGATCGACTGGATGAGGAGGAGGAAGCAAAGAAAAGAATTGTTATGGGAAATAGAGTATACTTCGGCTTGTCTAAGATTCTGAGGAGTCGACTGACCCGTAATGCTACTAAGTTAGGGATGTATAAAACACTGATTAAACCTATGGTAACCTATGAAACCGAAACCTGGGCCATGAACAAACAGACAAGCAATCTACTGTACTGGTTTGAAAGAAGAATACTTAGGAATATTCTGGGACCAGTACGCCAAAATGGAATATGGCAGAGAAGGAAAAATAAGGACCTATACAGCAAATACAAATACCTTAATATCTCGGCGAGCATCAGAATCATGAAAGTAAAATGGTTTGGTCACCTAAGGAGAATGGAGGACAACAGGATACCCAGGAATATATATGAAGGTATACACCAGGTGGAAACAGAGGTAGGGGGAGACTCAAGGGCCGCTGGAGAAACAGTGTACTCCAAGACATACGGAAAATGAGAATAAATGGGTTGTATGCAATGGACGGAGAGAAATCAAAGGCAGAAGTTGAAAAAGCCAGAGGCCGCTATATGCGCCTGTTAAGCTAGAAGAAGAAGAAGAAGGAGAAGAGATATCAATATAAATACAACCACGAAAAATCGTTCATCGAATAAAAGTTATATAGTTAGATAAAGACTTCAGTGTAATTTTTGAAGGGATATGGAAGAAATCAGCCTCAATATCCGAAACTTACCGACCGTATCAGCATGAACAAAGTCCAACCTCTAATTCTTATAACAATAACAACCAACATAACTTCCGGCCACAACAGCGAGCTATTGAATATACTACTCCGATTTATAATCAACCGTGGGACCCCCAGTCGCAACATAGATTTTTTAATAAACCACCCTCTAGAAATATTAGGCAAAATTACCAACAACCGCAAATAGATTCTAACACCGTTTCGATGAGAACTGTTTCTAATAGGGTTCATACAATTGAAGAAGACAAAGATGAAAAAATTAAATTATTGTTAGAGCGTATTGAATCTTTGGAAAAAAGACAGGATCATTTTTTAGAATTAGGCCCGAGCACAAGCAGACCTCCGGACCGGATATAAACAATTTAAATTCTAAACCGGATAAAGAAATAGATAACCAGGATAAACAAATAGAAATTCATGACTTGAACTTAAATAACGATTTACCAAATCTAATCGACGAAAAAAAAATGAAAAAAACACAATTAATCCGCGACGAACATATAAAATCGGAAATAAAAGAAAGTGTAGAAAATTCTGTAAACAAATTTAAGAATATGGAAGACGACGAAAATTTAAAACACCAAAAACTTCAAGAACTTAATAAAAATAAAGAAACAGTCCGAAATAAATATCGTAATTTAAATAAAACAATAAAAACCGTTAATAAGTCACGGGAAGGAAAATAAAAAATATAATTAGTAAAATTAAAGAAACGGAAGATTTAAATTCAAATTTAGTGAAAGAAACAAACAATTTAAAGGCTTCGGAAAATAGTTTAAAAGTAACAGTTGAAAAATTAAATAATAATGTAACAAAATTTAATAAATTGAATCGAAAGACATTAAAAGAAATAATAGCTTCTATTTCCATAAAAAGTAAGCTGGATCACTGCGGCAATAAGTTAAAAAATTTTAAACCTCAACTAAATGTTCCTTTAGGCGAGAAAGCAGTACACAACTTGTTTAAAAATAGAATGGTTAAAATCAGGCAAAGTAAATCAAAAAATAATTTTCCACTTTGGATCGTACCAAAAAAGATGTATAAATATAGGAAAAAACTAAGTAAAAATATTTAAATCGGATAATTTGTTGATTCTGGTAACTTCGAATTCAACATCAATACCATTTTTATGAATATTCATAATCATACCAATTATTAGTTTTCAAGTTTATGTTTTAGAAGCATAGAGATTTAAACAATAGAATTAAAACGATTGTTTTTCAATCTGATAACTCTCTTAACTATTATAATTTATATTCATACCAGTTTTTGCCCATACTTAAATTTATTAATATTATCATTAATTATTAATAACACGTTTTAACTATTTCTGTAAAATTATAACTTACTTATTTTCATTTAGATTGCAAAATTTAGTCTTATGTTGCTTCTCATTACGATGTTTCGTTAATAATTAATATTAATAGATACGTAATTCTGAAAAGAGCAATGGATTTATAACAAATCAAAAATCATCATTTAATTTTAATAATAACTTAATAATAATAATTAATTAATAATTTAATAATAATGATTTAGTAGATAATAATTATTTGTATGTAAATGTTAATTAGACTTTTTAAGAATGTATTTATATGATTATTACTCCGATAATAATGTTAACTTTCATATATGCGTTACTAAATACGTTTAGGATTAAACGGTTGTATTCGTTCTATTTTTAAGCTTCTATTATGCTTGCTGTTTAAACAATTACATCGTATCGACGAAACTAAAAGAATCTGTAAATTAAAATTATTATTTTATTTTATTATTCTAACAATTCAATTTAAACAAAACGAGGTATGATCACTTTATCTAATGTTCTGTTAATAACTGGAATCGAAATATTAAATATAAAGCTAAAGGGATAAACAATTTCACAGTTTTAAGTTTAAAGTTAAATTATGCATTTTAATCATCTTCGTGATTAAGTATTGTTATTTTTGGTTAAAAAGCTAATAAGTTTACATTACGCCTCGATCTTTATTTCTTGCTTATTTTTGTTTTTAAGAAGTTGAATATAATTGTTATAAACATTTTTTATGCATTTATAAAATGAAGTTAGCATTACAGATATTATATGATTTAAATGGTTCACACATCAAAAATTTAAAATAGACTTATCAGAATAATTTGGTTAATATTCATTCAAACATTTAAAAAAAAAATATCATTTTATCAGTTTTATAGTCAGACAGAATTTAAATTAATGATAGATATTTTTTAATTTTAATAACGCACTAACGAACTATATGACGTACTTTCCCACACCTCTACAAATATCATTAGATCCAAAATAAATGACGAAAAAGAAACAAGGACTGAAAAATTAAATAAAAATAGAGAAGACCCTTTGGATATTCAACGACAATTAGGAGATGTAGAATATTTAAAAAATACCCAAGCAAAAATAAAAAGTAGAGACAAATTTAAAAAAGTAAATGTACTAGTGAAAGATAAAAGACCGATTAAAACCCATATTGACAATATTAAAAGGCCCACTAGAAAAAAGAGGAAAAAGAAACAATATATTTCAGACGACGATAATGAATCCATTCGCGTAAATATTTCGGATGTCTCGGATAACTATGACTCAGATAATGATTCTGATTAAAAATATTTAATTTTATTTAAACAATATTAAAATGTCTTAAAAATCTTTTATTTTAAATATAATAAATATAATGGTATTAGGAGTAATGTTTATGTTATATTGAAAAGAATTATCTGTATTAAACTGACAATGCTGTAGTTTATTTTAATAAAGTCGGACTTTTGTATTTTGCTGTGAAATATTATATTCCATGTTAATAATGTAAAAGATCATTCAAAGCATTATTTTATTTCACGATAATATTCTGTTTGATTTATTTTGTAATTAATATTTTGAAGTCACTATCATAAAAATTAGGATACTATTATTTTGTCTTGAAATATTATTTTGATTGATCATTGAAAAAGTATGTATTTTATTTTGAAATTATTATTAATTGTAATTATTGTAATTATTGTAAAGGAGTGTTTGAATTATTATTTTGATTTAAAATATTATTATTTTAATTGAGTAATTTTGAAGCTAAAAGTATTATTTGCAATAGAGGAAACTGATTCAAAGACTCTTATTTTAGTTTGTCCTTTTGTTTAAATAATGTATTATTTAGTATTAAGAAATATCCTATTATCTTTTAGTTATAAGGAAAATTGTACTTTAGCATGTAAGGAATTTTGTAATGTATAAACATTTTATAGTTTAAGCTTATTGTTAATATTAAGAAGGGGACAAGGTCTAATCCTTTTGTTTATGGGAAATTGACAATCATATAAATCTTATTTTAGTGTTAGAGCACAAGGTTTAATCTTTTTATTTTTCAAATGTACAGATCCTGACTTCATAAACAGGAAGTTCAAAGTCTAATCCTTTTGTTTATAGGAAGCTGATAGTTGTATTTCAGTACAGAGTTTAATCTTTTTATTTAAAACTATACCTAAACTTAGTACACAAGTTATAATCCTTTTATTTTTGTATAAACTTAGAATAAGGTCCAATCCCTTTTGTTTATAGAATGTTATCTATTGCAATGTTATGACTTAGTGTAAAAGGTATTGAGAAATGTATAAGGTCCAAACCTTTTATTTTTTGTATAGAATCTTACCTATTAGATATTTGTTCCATCGGGGACCTCGGAACTTGGGGGGGGGGGGAGAAGTTATAGAAACCCAATGGTATTAAGGAATAATAAAAATAGATGTACACTATCCCCTCTCCTAGATAATTGTATAAAAGGGGCACCCCCACCTTCGTCGGGGACACTCTGCCTCTACCCGTTATGATGTCAGTTTGTTCCACGAAGTTTTGTAATAGGCTTTAAGTTTGTGCTTTTTCTTGTATAATGTATGTACTTCAATAAAATCCTCTTTTTAAAAACTCAGCCCCGTGAACCTTTTATTTAGCTATATATATAAGTTAAATAGACTGAAACTCAAGAACTTAAAAAAAAGAAATAAAAGGGAGAAGAACAACACAATATGACTGTCAGAATATAACTGGTTTATTGCTCTGATGCAGCTCTATTTATACAAGTACATTGTTTGTTGTGACTAGAGATAGGATTAAGGCTAATACTAGCCTGCTTCGGACCTTGACTTCCCCCCGCCAGTTTATGACCATCTTTCATAAACTTTAACTTTGGGCACTTAATACCAATACGGTATTAAGGAGTCCAGAGACTAATCCCCTCATGGTCAAAGGCCGAAGCAGATAGCGATACATAAACAACCTAATCCTATCCTGTCCATAGTTCTACCAACTAATTCTCTACACATATTAAAGCTACTATCTTAATTCTCTATGATACAAAGTACAACAAAAGAAAACTTTACACCATAATCCTTAACCTAACATAGTACAAAAGTAAAACTTTATTTACATTATAAAAACAATACTTGAACCTAACTTACAACTAAACATTCATCCTAAATTAAAATGAACTCCTTTTAAAATAAAACGCACGCACACACACACACACACACACACACACACACACACACACACACACAAAACAAAAATTTCCTCTGTACAAAAATAATAAATCTCTTTCCTCTTATTTACAACTCCACATTACCTCTACTATATACAATAAAATTAATTTCAAATCAACAAAATTTTCTCAAAATTTAAAAAAAAAACATTTTTTCTACAAAAATAAAATTCTTCTTCCGTTGCTGGCAACGGACCACTCACAGATCAGGGTATAACCTGTTCCTCAATAGGAATTTTCAATTGTTCCACATGTACATTTCTCCGCTTCCGCGGCTCTTTGACGCTCTCCAGCGTCCAGCGTCACCACGTTGTGCTCTCTAATGCAAATTACCCGGAATGGCCCTTCATACCTACAAATCTCTTTCCCTCGGTTCGTACTCTTTTTTCTATAGACGACCATCCCGATCTTGATTTTCCCCGCTACATCCCTTACCTTTACGTTTCCCTCTCAACCCTTTGTATCTTCTCTTTGAGTATGCGCTCACGCGCCTTCCCCCATAACTTACCGAATGCCCAACGACGGTTGGTAATAAAATTTATCATTTCCTCCCCTACTATGGTGTCGCGGAAGTCCCGGCGTCGCTCCCGGAGCCCAAAGACGATCTTCACCGGCGAATATCCCGTCGAGCTGTGGATAGAACCGTTATACGCCGCAACCGCCTTTTCCATCGCGATGTCCGGCTCTAGTCCCTTCTCAACCTGATATATTCGCAGGTGGTCACTAAGGGTCCCATGAAGCCTCTTAATCTCCCCTCTGCCCTTGGGTTGCCCTGGGGTATTTATATGCCACTTAATATCTAACTCTTTGGCCTCCGCAATGAACAACGCGTTGTCGAATTCTAAACCTCCGTCCGACGTGATGCGATCCGGGATCCCGTATGATCTGAACCAACCTCTTAACGCCCCCAATACAGCCTCCGCCGATTTGGCCTGCACGAGATAAGCTAGGGCATATTTACTGAATACGTCGAAGATAGTAACCCACTGGTACCCCCGCCACTTAAACGTATCCACTTGGAGGTCCGATAAGGGGAACGCTACCGTCGGTGTCTCTTCCTGTACCCACCCTGGGGGATGCCGGTCGTATTTCGTGGTGAGGCATACCTCGCACGACCCAATGACCTCTTGGATCGTCCGCTTCATGCCCCACCAGAAATACCTCCGTTTCAATGCTTGGAGAGTCTCCTGTGTCCCACGGTGGTTCGTCTCTCCCTGGTGGTATGACAGGGTTACCTCCTTCTGCCGCTCGACGTCCTGTACCACCTCTACCGACCTCAGGCACCTAATAAACGTTCGGTCGATCCCTATCTTCTCCTCCTTCCACAGCCTCTTAACCCTGTCCCATATAGTGGCATTCCCGATATAGAGGTGATATGTCCTTCCCGCCTTAGTCACCCCGCGCAGTAGTTTCACCATTGACTCCTCCCTAATTCCAGGCTCCGTCCAGATGGTGACGACAGTGCTCTTCCCATATTTCGAAAAGTCCGCCTTTGGGAGACCCTCAGTCCTGGTTTTCCAGATGATCTAGTCTCTCTTATCGTTTACTATCTCATCTACTTCTTCCATGTCTGAGGGCCTCTCATCAGCGGAGCTTTCGTCTTCTTGGGGATCCTCCATACCACTGCGCGTCTCATCCTCACCTTCTCCCTCCGGTGTCCACTCCCTAAGAAACTGCCGTATATCCCCCGACGGTCCCGGTTCGTCCCCCTCAACAGCATTTATCATTAGTGCGCGCGATAACCAATCCGCAACCACGTTCTCTTTCCCAGGCTTGTACTCTATCTCGAGATTGTATTGGCTGAGGAACTCCTTCCATCGCGTAACTCTTGCGGAAGATTCCTTTAACTTACCAATCCACTGTAACGGTCTATGGTCCGTGTGGACCCTAAATCTCCTTCCAAAGATATACGGACGGAAGTGATCCACAGCCCACACAATCCCGAGTAGTTCCCTCTCTAACGCACTATACCGCGTCTCCGCGTCCGTCAACCTTCGGCTCGCATACGCTACCGGCCTCTCCCCTTTCTCGTTCTCCTGCGATAATACCGCCCCCAACGCGTATTCGCTCGCATCCGTAGTTACGGTAAACACCTTATTGAAGTCCGGGAAGGCCAATACCGGCTCTCTCTGCAACTCCTCCATGCAGCGCCTGATGTTATTTTCCATTTCCGGTGTGATAAAAATTTTCTTGCCCTTCTTCAATAAGTTGTTTAACGGAACTAAGAACCGCGCCATCTCGGGGATGAATCTACGATAGTAATTCAGGGAACCCAACAGCCGTCGTATGCCCTTAACGTCCCGCGGGATTTCCGTTCTCGCAATGGCCTCTACCTTCCCTTTATCCGGCTTCACCCCGTCCTCCGATATTGTGTGCCCCAGGAAACTTATCTCGCTTTCCCCCAGACGCGACTTTTCCGCCGATAGTTTCAAGCCAAACTCCCGAATTCTCCCGAATACCGCCCTAAGATGTGCCAGATGCTCGCCCTCCGACTTACTGAAAACCAAGAGGTCATCCATATAAATCTGGCACATACTTTCATCCAAACCCCTAAGGAGCTTGTCCATTATTCTTTGGAACGTAATGGGCGCGTTCTTAAGCCCGAACGGCATTCGGGTGAACTCGTAGTGACCTCGCTCGAAGGTGAAAGCCGTCTTACACTGGTCCCTGGGGTTCATTCGGATCTGGTGGTATCCCGCTTTCAAGTCTAACGTGCTAAATATCCTAGCCCCACTTAGCCTATCCAGAATGTCCTCGAATCTGGGGATAGGGTATTTCTCGTCCCGGGTGTTCTCATTGAGTTTGCGATAGTCGATGACTACCCTGTACTTCTCCTCCCCGGGGGCACTCTTTTTCCTCACGGCCCAGAGCGGACTATTGTAGGGGGAAGTGCTATCAACCACGATCCCTTGACGTTTTAAGTCCTCTATCTCCTCCCGGATATGTCTACGGAGCGCTTGTGGGTATCTCCTCTCCTTGACGTACGTGACCCGCTCCTCCTTCAACGGTATCTCGTGCTCCGCCCTACCGGTGACGCCCAACTTATCACCCTCCTTGAAAAAGATGTCATTGAACTCTTTTAAAATTTTCCCCCCTCCAGTCTTCCGCCCTGTTCACTACTCCAATTTGCCCTTTGTCCCCTTTTAACACCGAGCAACACCTATACCGCTTTTTCCCAATCCTAATACTCCACCTCCCCTTTTTATTGCTCACCCTGGCTCCTACCTTTTCCAATAGATCACAACCTATAATACCATTATACGACTTGGCCATTTCCCCTATTACGTGGCATACTAGTTTCTCCCCTCTGTCCGACCATTTTTCTAAACTCATCTCTACCTCCCCCTCAATGGTACAAGGGCCACCCAAGGTAATCAACTTACAGGAACATGCTCACCTGGAGTGCTCCGTTGCAGCCACTGAACTGCTCCACCGCTCGCCGACTCAGGATGGTGCTGGAGCTCCCTGTGTCCAACAGGCACCTCACCCCTGGCTCCACTCGGATAATAGGCAGACCGCCGCTTCTCGCCCTCACATTGTGTACCTCAATGATGCGGTCGCCTCTCCTCAGACACCCTCCTCAGGCCGCCACACGTCCAGGTTGTGCCGCTCTCCTCCGGCCGCTCCGCTCCCGTCTGCCGGTTCCCTCGTCTCCGCTGCTCCCTGGTCCTGGGTCCTCCCTCTCGGTATCCGACACCTCGGATGTCTCAGAAGATCTAGGGGATATTGGCCGTGATCTCTGTCTCCTCCAGACCCTGTTGATTTCCATGGGCTCACCCCGTGGATTCTCCTTCATTCTGAACATGTAAGGGCATTGCCTCGCAATGTGCCCTTCGTTCCCGCATTCAAAGCACTTTGTGCAGGGACATTGTGCGACCAAGTGCCCAGGCTTGCCGCAACCGTGGCACCGCCGGTCCTCTCTCTTACTGCCAGTAGCCGTTTCTTGGCCTCGGCTTCCGATGATCGGCTCTCCTTGGCTGATCGGCTCTCCTCTCGGTTTCTCTGCTTCTCCACGGTGGGCCTCGAGGTCTTCGGTGCACCACCTCGGTCCAGCTCCTTTCCTCCTCCCGTTCCGGCCGGCTTTCTTCTTCGCGGGCACCCATATCCATTAGTTCTTGGGCGCACTCCACGAATCCCTTGTCTCGGGGAAAGTTCTCTCTTTTTCCTGTTTCCCGGGCCAGCTGCACCTTAAGGATGGTTGCAACAAAAGCCATCCTTGCTTCTACCTCCGGTGCGCTTGCTGTCTCCCTCATTTTATCTGTCACTTTATTAAAATTTATTAGGAGCTCACCTGCATAGCGCCCGCTGCTTTGCCGAGGATGCCTGCTTTCCCAGAAGAGTTGAAAGAGGTCTTTTTCCGGCGTCCATCTTCCTCCGCCGTACGCCTTCTTCAATCTCTCTTTGATGACTTCCCAGGGCGTTTCTTCATCCGCCTGAATGTGGTTCAGGACGCTCCGCTTAATTCGACAAATTAAGTCTGCCCTGAGCGACTCCGCGTCGTGAGCATCGAGGAGGTCTTCGGCCCTCTTCGTTCCAATCCGTGCTAAGACCCTGTCAACACTTTTCAGAAAGTGATATAGTTCTCCTACCTCGCCCGTGAATCTCTCTATGTCCGAGACTGCCTTTCTCAGGTCCTGGGCTGTAGCCGTCCTCACTTTCAACCATGCAAGGGTATTTGCATGGGCCTCCGCCATAGTTTGCCTTGGTAGTTCAGGTAAACTATTAGGTACTTGCAGCGTCGGTGGTCTCAATATCCTGCTATCCTCCATAGAAACCCTGAGCGGCAAGAAAGAAAAAATTTCTTACCTTTCCCGCTCCTCGTAACTCCCGGTTTCGGCACCAGTTAAATAGACTGAAACTCAAGAACTTAAAAAAAAGAAATAAAAGGGAGAAGAACAACACAATATGACTGTTAGAATATAACTGGTTTATTGCTCTGATGCAGCTCTATTTATACAAGTACATTGTTTGTTGTGACTAGAGATAGGATTAAGGCTAATACTAGCCTGCTTCGGACCTTGACTTATATATAAATATATATATATATATATATATATATATATATATATATATATATATATATATATATATGTATAGTTATAGAAACCCAATGGTATTAAGGATAATAAATAAATGTACACTATATCCTCTCCTAGATAACTGTATAAAAGGCCACCCCCACCTGTGCCCGGGTGACACTCTGCTCGTCTAGGCGTTGTGACGCCAGATGTTCAACACGAAGTCCTTGTATTAGGCTATAAATTGTGCTTTTTCTTGTATAATGTATGTCTGTCAATAAAAACTCAGTCCCGCGAACCTTTTATTTAGCTATATATATATATATATATATATATATATATATATATATATATATATATATATATATATATATATATATATTTGTCTAACTTTCAACGGTTTTCCAGATATACGTTATTGAAAACCGGTAATTTTCAAGAAAAAAAAAATCTTCACCTAATTTTTTGACAAAAAATTGCTTCTAATGCCTTCTACGATCGTTTCTCAGAAAAAAAGTTAAAATCAAAGTTGTAGATTATTAAATTTACTTTAATTTTTATATACGTTTCGGGTTATTAAAGCTAATGTTCGACAAAAATTGAGGTAAACTTTTTTTTTTTTTTAAGATTATCGTTTTTTAATTACGAATATCTCGAAAACCGTTGAAAGTTCACAAAATTTGTATTGAAAACATTTTATAGGAAATTTAATTAGCTTTAATTCTGATTTGTAGCATATTTTTCTAGAGTCCACCGTTATCGAGATATAATCTAATTTGATAAAACAAAATTACATTTACAAAAGATATAAACAAAATAAATATGATGATTAACTTTAAATTAGCTTTGATTAAATACCTGGCTGTGAGCCGAGGGCTAGGAAGTTGAGTATATTTGCAGGAACCGCCCGCTAACTAGATTCCACTAACTCTAATCATTAACTCTAATCACCACTAACTCCAATCAAATATGATTAAACTGTTTATAATGTTACCTGCTGCACTGATTACGGTATTAGGTTGGCTATTGCACACCACCAACCCCCTGGATCAAGGACTAGAAGTAGCTAGGTACAACTTCGCTCCTTAATCGAAACCAAGATTTGTACTTGCTTCATTATTGTTAAACGCAATTGATGTATTTTAATAAAACAAAATGTATTAGATATAATTAACAATTAGGCCATATATATTTAGGCTTTAGTGTAACCCTGATAGTAACTTACGAGTTTTTTGCTCATTGCTTTCAGTACAACGTTTAATAATGGTTTTTTTAAGCAGAATATAATCGGCTGGGGGATCTGTGGATCGTAGAATGTCGGCAACTGACTTTATAGTTTCACTATCCAGATTTACTTCTAGGTGATTAAATTTTGTTATTTCGTTTGCAATTTTTGCTATTTCAAACTGTGCTTCTATTTGTGCGAACCACAGATCTGCTTCAGCTTTCCAAAAGGGTGGAAATTTAATAGAAACATGACTTACAGTGGGTGTTTGCTGATGCTCTGGTTGTGAGTCGCTTTTAAGCTGAGAGATTTCATTTTCTAAAGCAGTGATTTTGTTTTTTTATCGCATCCATTTCGGGGTCACCAATTTAGTGTACTCAGAATAACTCTAATGAAACTGTAAATGACTGGTTATATTTAATAAACGAATACAATTATTAAACTCAGAATAAATTAGTTAATATTTATAAAACACATGTGTCTAGGAAGGTAACGTCACTTCTATCTTTTTCTTCACGGTTCTTTGTGGTGTCATGATATGACCACCACAAGGCTATAGGTATATAGCATATTATATAACTAACATATACTATAAGACTTAGGATTTGAACGCTTTTTTTTTTTTTTTTTTTTTTTGACAAATAAATTTTAAAAAAGTTTTGGATAAAGGATTCAAAACTTCAAGTGAACAAAATGAAAGGGTTAGATAAAAGAAGAAGAGGTCACTTTTAAGGGAGCTTGAAGGAAGAGATGATTTTTTGAGCTTGGAGAAGAAACACAGTGGAAGATGGACGAGACTATGAACGAAATAAACGCTTGCTGCTCATAACAAAAACATGTTTTTCATAGTTAAAAGTTTATTATAATTATATCAAAAGTCATGTATTAACAGTTTATCTACTTTATGCCACTGAAATATGGGCTCTTCGTTATCTGGAAGTAATAGAGAAAGGCCAAGTCAGTTTTAAAGTCATTGCTTCAGTGGCCAAGATGTACGCCGAACCATATCACACGCCTAGAATGCGGGAAGTATCCACTAAGGGTTCAAGTGTTGACAAAAAGTTGCCAACTACTGGACAAAGTTGAGCTTAATGGAGGAAGGGCGCTTACCCAGGCAATGGTTTAATAGACTTCTTACCCTGGATGTATCTGAAGGAAAGTCTGACGAAGCATATAATTGGGTGATTCAAGTAAAATCGATAGCGGTGGAGTTGGGCTGTCACAACTTGTTCTCAAAAGTACTATCCCAAGGACAGAGCACGTTTAAAGAAAACATCCTAGAATAGATGAAGAACCATCAACTTTCAAAGGATGTAAACAGAACTTTAAATTCTACCAACAACCCTAGATATAGAGGGGTTTTCTAAATTTGAAAGCCTGAATATTAGTTCCGATTTAAGCTACAGAGCATATTTTCTGTTTAGATTGTCAATTTTTCTGCTTAGTCTAGTCTAATAATACCAAGATTTTCTTCAGAACCAACCGTGCAACAGATACTTCGAGAAAACGTATAATTGTTCGAAAAATTTGACGCTTTGATGCTTTCAATTCAAAGAACCAGAACTTGAATTTCCGTACACAAGTACAATGCTAACAACATATCAAAATATCAAAGCTACCCCACCCTTTTCTTGTAGAACTGTACAATTTTTTGTACTAATAGGAATTCCTAAAAATATTGTACCCCTTCACCTCACGGTCTTTGCAGGAGGGTTGGACAAGCGAAAGTCGGTTTTTAGTATTTTATTTTTATTTTAGAAAAATTGAACAACTATACTTCGTAAAATTTCGGTTACCAGAAACTAAATATAAAACTGTTTTAAAAAATATTGTATACAATATGGATGTGTGCGTAGATCTCTTTTTTTTTTTTCTCTTTTATTGAAATATACAACTGTACAAACATATACATCATTGACAATTGTGTTGCTAATGGTTGTAATAACATGTCAAAACTTAAAAAGAACTACTTATCAGAAGCACTTGAATAACAATTCTACACTAGAAGGCCTCTAGGCCATCTTTTTTTCAGACGCCTCAAAGGGTTATTGGGGATAGAATGGGAAGCAAGTTGAGAGACTAGTAGATCTGAGTGGTTATGGATTTTACTAAGAAAGGATAGGTATCTGGTTTGGGCTGAATCTGCAACATCTGGGATATTAAGATCTTAATCGATAAGTTTATTTGTAACAAAGTAAGGAGTATGAAGAATTTTGGATTGTAAGGATTGGATACTGGAAAAATTAGAAGATTTAGTTGAGCCCCAAAGCTCAGCTCCTTAGGTTCAAATAGGTCTGAATAGCTGTCATGTAAATGAGTAATTTGTAGTCAATTGAAAGATTTGAACGTTTGTTTAGTAGATATTGAAGAAGTCGAAAACTACGAGCAGTTTCCTGTCGTTTTTGTCTTGTATGCGGATCCCAAGTTAAACGTTTGTCCAGTTGGAGTCCTAGATTGTGAATCTGTTCAATAGGGGTCAGTGGGATATTATTAAAGGATACTGTTGGACAATAAGTCGTAGGTTTACGAAGAAGGGTAAAGGTTATTTGATGGAATTTGTTTGGATTTATTTTAATGCGGAGAACTTAACCTTATAATTGAATTCATCATAACGAAATAACATAATTATTCAATTTGCATGACCATTTTATTAATGGTTTTTAATTTTACTCGGTAGTATATATAATGTTAATGGCTATTAACAAATAAACTGACATTGGATAAAAAACCAGTTTATCGATGCTATATTTTAAAATCTGTTAAGGTATAAGACCAGCTGATAGATTTAGGTAATGGTAATATAAATATATTTTATTTAAATAAGCTAGTAACTCGAGAATATAAATAGCGGAAAGTTATAGCTGTTTAAATTTCATACTTCGAAGGAAGTTATTATATAAAGTGTAAACAGGCGATCTGTGAACGCAAACAACTATGTTTTCCCGCCACGGCCATCTTCCACGATCTGGAAGACTCCAGTAAACAAAAACAAACTACCAAATCCCAACTCGAAGAATAACATTGTCGAAATCATTCTGTTATTGTATACTAAGTTCCAAATAGTTCAATATTATTTTTTAAGTATTATTGACAAAGTATTTATTGTTATATTAGTACATTAATAAAGATAAGCATCAGATAATTTTATAATTTACTAATTTTTGTTTAAAATGTGCTTAATTGACCTTAAATAAATATAGTTTTAATTTATTTATTTACATTTAAAAATGCACTTAAATATTGTAATTCTGTTTTCGTGTTAATTTCTTCTTTCCAGTCTATCCATATATATCAGATATATATCAGAAGGTTATCATAAATTGATTAGGGATTTAATAAAAAAAACAATTAGTGACAAAGAAATTGTGAAACAAGAAACCATAAAACACAAGTTGGTTCATCAATCGTAAGAGAATAAAACCAGGTAGCCAATTGCAGTTTCCTTTTTAATTATTTATTGTGATCACGATTGCAAACTCGGAACAGCGGGAAATGAGTACGCCAAATGAGAACACCGTGTTTTTTCGATTTCAAAAGTAAATTTCTCCACGAAATCGTAACAGAATCATTACTTTCAACAAATAATTCGAAAGCTGATTAAATTTGTAAGTTTATGTCAGATATAAAGTTTTGTGGATAGTTTTTTCGAAAAACTGTGAGCGTTGAAGTAATATAAGACATTGTAACTTCCCTAAATAAGGTGAAGATCAAGCTGTTCTTTAGGGCACAAGTTTGTAAAATTCAAGATTACTTGTACTTTGCTCTTATAAAAAATTTAATGCTAAATTCAAAAATGTGGTCAAAGTTTGGAAAATATTCAAGCAAAATGGAGGTATTACAACTTTTATGGTACACAACGTGGTTTCCTCAAAAAAGTCTTTGATTTATTGGATATCTGCAACGGATTGGAATAGAAAGGTGAGATCTGCGGCATTTTTTTACATTTTTGATCCAGTTTCACTCATTTTTTTTTTACACTAAGAGGTACTCACCCTGTATAAACACATACACACCATATACATACATAAACTATATATCCAAGCGGTAAAGGAAAAAATATATAAAAAGTAGATCGAACGATAGATATCTGATGTTACACATAGTAAAGCATAAAGATAAATAACATGTGTTGAGAGGGATCAGAAGAAAAAAAAAATGATAATTTATCTGGAACAGAGAATAATTGTTCTCAGGGATGTTTCTTTTATTTTTGAAGTTTTAAATCTCAAATTATAAAAAATAAAAAAAACCTATAATTAAAACAGAGTATTCACAATAAGAGAAATGTGGTTGGATTTTTATTACCATTACTTACAATGATGAGATAATCATATTTTTAAAAACATACCAATTTAAAAAAAATCAAAGATTTGTTTAAAAGCGACTATTTGTTGTAGATTTATTCAATAATTAACTCTTAGAGTTTTCATTCCTAATTTTTACACTTTAGATTGGGATTTATCGAATGTAGTGAATTATGATATGTGGCTGAGTTAAATCAATTTTAGTTTATAAGTTACTATGAGCAATTATTAAAACCTCTTGTATTGCTTCTTCAATAGCCCTGACCTTGCTAAAAAATCATCTATTCTATTTATTTTTTGTTGAAAGTAGTCTTAAAAAACTAATATTAACTTTATATATTTTACATTTTACATTATATATTTTAACGCTTCTTTACATTTTTTTTTTTTTAAGATAAAATATTTTATATTTTTATTTTTATAAGCTATTTTTTTTTTCATGTGTTAGCATTTCATAATTTTTATGATATAGTTTCAACCTTATTTTATGGTTATTTATTTTCTCTTGTTTTTTTCTTTTTTATTATTTTATTTTATTTTTCATTTATTAAACTATTATTATTATTGTAAGTACACACCTCTTAGTTATTATTTAATTTCAAACTTTATAAAATTATTTATAATCCCTTTTTCATTTTTTTTTTTTTTTTTTTTTTTTTTTTTTTTTTTTTATAGCCTTGAAGTAGTCTTACGATGTAAGGCGAAACGTCGGGTCTCTATGAATATCTTTTTACTTTGATGAATGAATATACGGGGTTGACCTCTAGTGCTCCAGTAAACCATCCAATTCATCTCGTATCCAATCCATACAATCCAAAATCCTAACTTGGTCACAAAGTTATCCATAGATAACTTAAAGTACCATACTTTTCTGATCTAGCTCAAACCAGATAACTATCCTTTCACAGTAAACTCCATTATTATTCAAATCCACTAGTATTTGAATTCACTTTTCCAGATAATCCTGCGAGGCGTCTGAAAAAAAGATGGCCTTGTGACCTTTCAATATAGAAAATTATTTAAGTGCGAACAGTGGGTAGTTGTTTAACATACAATTGGCATGTTATTGTGAACATTATAATCTCATTTTCGAGATGTATTTTTATTTTATTTTTTATTCAATTGTAAATTTCAATAAATAGCTAGAAAAAAGTAAATAAAAAAAATTCAATATGTTTGTTTTGGCCTGAATGCATTCCTTATTACTTTCTTCATATAATTATACATTCTACTATGTTCACTCACTCTATTTATCTCCTGTTATAACGTAGATATATATTTCGACTTCACTCGCAACAATAGTAGCAATAGTTACACTATCCAATATCTATGTCAGTTGGACAGGAATAGTAAAATAGCCTACTATTGTTTACGAGAACGTTTATGTTCACTTAACTTGAGTAATAACAACATAAAAATTTCTGAATTTTTGTTAAAAATTTTAAAAACGAGTTTGTTATTATCTTAAAAACGAATTCAGTGAATTATGCCAATTGTATAATCGAGCTGGGAGCCAAATCGATCGCGAAGCCGACACGGTACGGCGAGGTACCGCTAAGGTCAACAGGATTTAGGTCATTGCCTTGATTGTTAAAGATCCATCGAAGCTGAAGAATAAAAATAAAAATAATAGTTTAAAAATGATACTCTTTTCTCATAAGATGTTGAATGTCTACATCTTAAAACAACAAAAGTTTAAAACTATTGTGTATCGCCTTTCAGTTTAACCCGATTCTTTTCAGCTATTGGTCATAGTTTAATAGTTTATTACTTTTTATAATTCGCTAACTAAATCTAATATCCTCGGGGTTCCTGATTTATCCTTTATACTGGGTGTCTCTCTTAGTGTAAAAAAAATTGGGTGAAACCAACAATACCCCACATGGATAGGTCGAAATGCCTTCCCCAGTAAAAATAGACTCATCTGTCCATAAAATTCACCTCAAAAATAGTATTCTTCAATATCATCTGCAAAATTGAGGTGTATATTCATTATCATTGACAGTTTTCCTTTATTTTCAATTCAACAATAATTATTTTCTTTGTTTTTTATTCCAATGAAGAGTTCATTATATTTAAAATACCTATTTCTATTAAGCGATTATCATAATGTCTTATTTACACAATCTGGTTGGTATGGCAAATGAAAACACCATGTTTTTTCCGGTTTTAAAAGTAAATTTCTCCATGAAATCGATACGGACTCATTAATTTCATACTATATTAAAGCTGGTTCAATTTGCAAGTGTCTGTAAGATTTGAAGATTTTTCGAAAAACGGTGAGCGTTGAAGTACATATTATAAGACATTGTATCTTTCCTAAATAAGGTGAAGATCGAGCTGTTCTTTAGTTCACAAGTTTGTAAAATCCAAGGTTGCATTTACTCTTATAGGAAATTCATAGCTAAATTCGAAAATGTGGTCAAAATTTGAAAAATGTTTAAACAAAGTGGAAACATTACAGCTTTTATGGCAAACAACATGGTTTCCTCATACAAGTCTTTGAATTATCATATATCTGCAACGGATTAAAATAGAAAGGTAAAGTCTATCTTTTTCTTTAATTTTGATCTAGTTTCACTTTTTTTTTTTTTTTTTTTTTTTTTTTTTTTTTTTTTTTTTTCTACACTAAGAGAGACTTTCCCTGTTTGATGAATTGAATAGAATAAACAATAAACTTTTTGGCAAAAATTGTACTCTAAAAATATTACAAAGGCACAATAGCATCTCACTGTTGTCTAGCTACATACATTTTGAGCAGATACACTTATATTTTCAAACAAGAGCCTTAAATGTTTAAAAATAATAATATTAAAATGAATTGAATAATTACTGTGGTAGTAAGCATCTGATTGGATTGTGAGCAGGTGTTGGAATAGTAAAGTTTTGGATGAGCCTACGGTAGGAGCATGTCTGATTTCAGGAGGAAGAGAATTCCGGAGGTTGGTAGAACAAGCTAGGGAGGAATGTTGGAATGATGCATTATCCTCGTTATATGGAAAGGGGTGTAAGAGCCAGAAGAACGGGATCTTGGGAGTGGGGAGTAAATGGAGCTCTTGGATTTCAGGAGGTTGTAAACATATGATTACTAATAAAATTGGTGAAGAAATGTATCTAATAGTAAATAATCAAGAAGGGGAAAAGCATGGGGCATCAAAAATAAATCTGATTAAGCATAAACTTGATAAACATTTAAATTTGTGATTGCTATTTAAATTTGCTTTAACCCTTTTCCACCATTTCAATGTCATAAAAAATGGAATTTTTGTAATCACTAATAGTTGCAGTATAAAAATAAGTACTGATTATATTATCTTAATTTATAAAATTGTGATTCTTTTTTTTAAAGTCTTTTAATTTTAGATCTTTTCCCAAAATACATATTTCTTTCTGGAACTGAAAGTAATAGCCATCAATTATCTTGTTCAACACATCTTACCTACACTAAACGAAGTTTTTTAATTTTTTGGTTCTTAAAATACATATCACTGGCTTCTTCTAAATGACACATCATAATTATAGCGTTATTTGTCGTCCATAAATTCGGTTTAAATCAACTTAATTTATTAAATAATGATTTTTTTTATTTTTTTTATTTTACTTCCTCGTTTTTTCGAATCTATATATTTATTATTTCTTTTCTTTTAAAATATCTTCTTTTTGGTATTTAAACTAAGTATCTGGCTACTAAAGATATTAATATTATGCTAATTTAAAGTGGGTTTTAATGAAAAAACCTCATAAAATGTGATTATTATTCTTACACCGCATTTATTTGTACATTAAAACCCTTAAATGGGTAATCAATCGTGTTCTTTTTTCTCTATCTATAAACATTAGTTTTTCTTAAGTATTAAGGGATCACACTTAAATATTCTTTTTTAAAATAGTATAATCAACGATCTTATTTCGGTTCTAATACTTAATAACATAATCCCTTTGAAGATTAGTCGCATAGCACAAAGTTTTTCATGGGCCAATCGACCTTCTCTAATGTTTTATTAAAATTGAGGCCAAACAGTTCATAATTGTTACGGAATCGTTCGAAAAGAATTTTTATTCACCAAATCTAGTCGGTAGATTTCATTGGTTTAAATAAATATACTCCCTTCCCCTCTCTAGATATGGGTTTTACTTTCCTTGATTATCTTCACTGAAAAAAAAAAAATATGCCTTACATACCTTTATATATGGTAAGGGACCCAGCTTCGGTGCTTCAGTCTAATGTGTAAATATTAAACTGCTATGGGTACGTTTATTGCTTTTTCATTTTTCATATAACTCAATTTGGTGTACTTCAGATCAGGTACATATAATGGAATCCATATAGCTATTAAATTTATATTTAATAAAACAGTCTAAAAAATTAAAATTGTCAAATAAAAAAAAAATAGTTTGTAGCTTACGCCGTAAAACTGTATCACTAATTGTAGATGATCATTACTTGACTAAAGCAACAAGAAATTAAAAAAAATATGGATTACTCTTTCTTGAATTTTTAAAAGTTCAAATTTACATATATAAATAAAAAACTAATAATAATAATAAACGATATTGTGTCTGAAACTACTAAATTAAAATATATTATTTTAAAACACGTGCCAGTGGATAACCCGTAGTTCCCATTTTTTTTATTTATTCATTTTTTTTTTTACCAAAGCTAAAAGTCTCAGCAAGGAAGCCCAAAATCTGAAATGGAGGTGGGCTGGACACCTAGGGCGGTCGAAGGATGGTCGAAAAGCAGCACCAAGTGGACACCGATCGGCCAATGTGAGAAGCAGGGGAAGGCAGTACATGAGGTGGAGGGATGAAATTACCCGAAGAGTGGTAACCAACTGGATAAAAGTGGCCAGGGACAGAGACTGCTGGTTCAAAATTGTAAATAATCTATAGAAAATGTTTTTGTTTTTTTTGTTTGTTTTTTTGTGGTTTACAAAGAATATTGTTTGTTTTATTTTATATTGCTACAACTCAGTTTATATTCTGTAAAATTATTTTGGAGCTGAACTCCATTTTGCCTCCTAAGGGAGAGTCTTTTGTCATAAATATGATGACAATAAAGCTTATATTATTATGATTATTATTATTATATTACAAGAGGGCAAGTTATTCGAGCCCTTTACTACCAGGCTGGGAATCACAGCAGGGTTGCCTGCTCTCCCCATTATTGTTTCTCTAGGTTCTGGACGAAGTAATGAAAGCAGCAAGCAGGGGAAGACGCTGAGGCATCCAATGGGGGCTCACTGGACGCCTGGAAGACATAGATTATGCTGATGACATCTGTCTCTTGGCACATAGGTTTACAGATGTTTCTGGGAAGTTGACAAATCTGGAAATAAACGCAAATAATAATGGTTTGGAGATAAATACAGGGAAGTGATTAAGGTCAACTCGAAATCCGCTGACACTATATTACTTGGGAGTGAAAAATCAAGACATTCAAGTCATTCCCATACCTGGGTAGCATAGTGGCACCAGAAGGGGGCACAGAACAGGATGTTGCTTGTCGAATCCGTAAGTCAGAGGGTGATTTGCCCAACTGAAAAGTATCTGGCAATCAAGTGAAGTCTGCCTTAGGACGAAAATCCGTATTTTAACACAAATATTAAGGCCATCCTCTTGTATAGATCCGAAACCTGGAAAGTTACTAAAACGATAACGAGAAAGCTACAATCCTTCTTAAACAAGTGTTTAAGGAACATTTAAAGAGTGTGGTGGCCTACATTGATCAGCAATGAGGAGCTCTAGTGGAGAACAGGACAGAGAGATATAGATGCTGAAATCCACGAACGAAAGTGTAAATGGATGGGGCATACCTTACGCCGCTCAAAGGACAACATTGCAAGAGAACCACTCTACTGGAACCCTCAGGGATGCCGTAGAGTTAGTCAACTCAGGATATTTTAGAGGAGGTTCATAGTGGTCTAAACAGAAGATGCTGGAGTACGGTGGGCACAAATAGAAGATCTGGCTGCCGACAGACAAATGGTAAGTATTCAAACCGACCAAGAATATCAGGAATTAATCATCCATCAATGTACTAAATAAATTTTTACCGATGTGATATTTACTCCACAATGAATTAATTCCTGAAATCTAAATCATTAAATACCATAATAATAAATGCAGCTAGAATTTCCCGATATTCTAACCTACGATTCCTTATACCATATGAGGAGGGCGATATTTTGAACGGATTTTGCACATCTTGCACTACAGCGCGATCGTTTTTGTGGATATTTTAACTCTTCTTGGACCAAATAATAGCTACAAAACTCAGCTTCAAAATTCCGTATGAGTGATTCCGAAACCGTGTCAGCAAAAGGATCAACAAAGATTGTTTTGTTTTTTTTTCTCGAAAAAACGGTGAGCGTTAAGTTAAGTTCCTTCAAACAAAAATGAAAATGAAAAAGGAAAATAAGAAATGAAATAACTCACACGGATCCTGGCAATGGACTACCTTTATTGCTCTCCAATCCTTCTTATATACAACCACTGATTGTTTGGGCTTAGGTTTAGAAATTAAGATGTATATTATTCCCATATACGCCTTAACTTAGATATGTATATATATAATTTTATTATTTCTAAAGATTAGTAGATATTTAATTTTAGGCGATTTTTTACGTGATTTAACACCCTAGTCCTAGTTGGTTTTGTGGTTATTTCCATTTAAACCGGTGGCAAAGTTGGAATTCTGCATGGTTATAATATTCGAAACTAGTCTCCTAATAAAAAAAAAAATCCAATAGAAAAAGCATATAATTCATCAGTCCTAATTGAATTCTATTTCATTTGCTCTAGTTTAATTTTTCTGACAAAATTAATAATTTTCTTTTTTAAATCTAAATAATTTTTCTTTAAATATTAATGCATCGTTAAAAAAATACATTTTAAAGAATCTGATGATGTTATTGGATCATAAAGGAACCGTATCAAGGACCTATTTAAACCACATATAAAAAAAATTTAAATAAATTTATCCCTGCCTGAGAATAAAAATTGATCATGGATACATCAAACTATAAACTACTACTAGCTTGATGGCCGAGCATGTTGGAGCGAGGTTCTCAGCGCGTTCAGTACGTGTGTGAAGATCGTGGGTTCGAATCCCGCCTGGGCGGGTTAAAATTCAGTGGCGGACCCACGAATAAATCTTGACCTTCCCACCCTGGCTAGAATAGGTTGGTAACCTGTAGGAAAACCCTGCCCTACCCTTCCTGCCCTAGTTGGAGTACACGAGGACGTTAAGCCCCAATGAACAAACAAAACTGTTTTTCCCAATTTACATTCTAGCAGGATCAAATTAGTTAAATTAAAAAACAAATTTAATGAACAAATAATGATCATTCGAAATAAACAAAGTTTTGACTTTTCATTCAAGCCAATATAATTCTTAAACAGTAAAGAATATTTTCACAGTCGTCAAATTGTCAAACCGAACAACTCGAACTGGTTTAGAGTGTGTCAAAAAAGCCCCAATACTTGAAAAAATGTTGGCAAACGCGAATTTTTTCATTGAAACCAAGCTCCTAAACGTAGGGACCTAATGAAAAATGTTGTGTAACCCAAAATATTTTCCATGAAATTAGGAAATTGTCGGCAATACAGGGTGAGTATCTCTCAGTGTAAAAAAAAATCGGTGAAACTAGATCAAAAATGTAGCAAAATGCCGCAGACCTAACCTTTCTATTCCAATCCGTTGCAGAGATATGATAAATCAAAGACTTTCTGAGGAAACCATGGTTTTTTATATAAAAGCTGTAATATCTCCATTCTGTTTAAATATTTTTCAAATTTTGACCACAATTTTGCCGTTAGCTTCTGAATGCAGATTGTGTTGAAGAATACTACTTTTTGAGATGAATTTTATGGGCAGATGAGTCTGTTTTTACATTTCCATTAAGGGATTGTCATAATGTTTTATTTACACAAGTAACTGATTTGTATGCCAAATGAGAACACAATGTTTCTTCGGCTTCAAAAGCAAATTTCTCCATGAAATTGAAATAAAATCATTAGGTTTAACATATCATTCGAAGCTTTTGTGAGATTTGCAGTTTTGTGGATATTTTTTTCGGAAAACTGTGAGCGTTGATGTAATATAAGACATTGTTACTTCTCCAAATAAGGTAAGGATGCTGTTCTTTAGATCTAAAGTTTGTAAAATTCAAAATTACAGGTACTCTGCCATTATAGATAATTTAATGCCTAATCCGAAAATGTGGTCAAAATATTTAAACAAAATGGAGATATTACAGCTTTTATGGAAAAAAACGTTGTTTCCTGAAAAACGTATTGGGATATAAAGGTGAGGTCTGCGGCATTTTTCTGTATTTTTGATCTAGTTTCGCCTAATTTTTTTTTTAAATATGAATACTTTGTTTAAAAAAAAAAATTAAATAGAATCTTTTAATATAATTGGAGCATACAGAAATCTTAAAAAGAGCCTGCTTATACTAACTATAAAAACATTAGCAAATCAGACATCATCAAACTTATACGCAAGTTCCAGTTGCATGGAGGTGCAATGAGCTACATTTACCCTTGGAATGTAATGGCGTTCATTGACCTCCCGAGCTGATTGCTGGGTCTAGTAGAGTAGACGAGAATGATTGTAGCATATCGACCGCGGGGGTAGCATTCATCGGGCTGGGGGGGAGGGAGCTTCTGCGCAAGGCCGCCCTCCTGACCTCGTCCTAGAGGCTCAGGACATTGCCTTGAGGGCCACTATTAGGGCTTGTCATCATTTCCCCGTCCTTCTATCCTACATGTAGGGAAATCGAGATATTAATAGAAAAAAAAAATGATGTCATTAGGGATTCTGATCTTCATATTAAATCTTATTTATACAATTCTTCCCTCTTTGACCAGTTTGCTGGTGTATATTTGAGAAAATATCCTAGGCCCCATTCTCTAAAAGTTGAAAATAGCTGAAATTTCATCCATGCTTAATTTTGTAACATATATTATCAGTAGGGCTGTGAATTATATGCAATAAAAACTGAAAAATATGCACATATATATGTAAAGATATTGGGTAAAATATGCAATTAAATACCGAAAATATGCAACTATCTGCATTATTAGAAAAATAAAAAAAATCGCAATACATACGTATACTCAAGTGCAAACTCAAATTTGAATAACTGTGTTGAAAAGAGGAACATTAGAAAGAAAAACATTAAAAAGCAAATATCAAAAACAAGAACAAATGTTAAAAATCATTATTAAAGAAAAATAAAACATATTAAACAGGAAGCATTAAAAACGAAAAAAATCATGACATTAATTTCCAGAAAACTTAAACAACAATCACAATCAAAATACTTATACTTTAGAACAGAACAATATACATCAAAAACAATAAGCAACGACCATAAAGAAAATCTTCAATCCACTTATTCACTGTTGTAGATTTGAATTGCAGAAAACCACTTTTTCAAGTTTTCGAACAAAATAGATGATCTACTTGGGCCTCAAAATAGATTTGAAACGGCTAAACGATCGCTCTATATCATATAAATATAAAACGTATCCATCACTCTTCAAATTATCATTTGAAAGCTCACCTACATACTTTCCAACAAGATCTTTTGTCTTTGAAGGAGTGACTTTCGGTATTTTAGGTTAACACAAAAGAACAGTTTACGAATATGTCTCGGTGAACACTGTGTGAGAGACTGTGTAATGGAATGATGGGAGGGGGAAGGGTAAGATGAAAAGTGAAGTCATAATATTCCACGTATTTGAGCGAAGTATAAACGAGAAATTAATCGGATTAAACAATTGTAAGAGAAACAAATACGATCGAAAGTTCACTGAAACCGAAGAATCAGGATTTCAACACATACAAACGCATTAATTAGGCGAAAAAAAAAAAAAAAAAAATAATGGGAAGAGTTCTTATAGCTATTTCTCGGTTTTACCTATATATATATATTTTTTTCTGCTTGGAAACATAAAAAAATTCAAATGCTGATATTCTGTATATGTAGATAAATATGCAAGTCTAGTTCAAAATATGTAAAAATATGCATTAATGGCAAAATATGCAAATTAAAAAAAGCTCAAATTTATTCCAAATGCTTCAAACATATATATTTTGATAATATTAGGTGTTTTAGTTAGTTAGGAGAAATATGCAAATGCATATATTTCACAGCCCTAGTTCAGAAAATAATGATCTATTTCTCGCATCCGAATCTTTTCAATCTCACATAACATATTTAAAATACTGGAGTCAAAACTGGAGGGATCAAATAAATACAATTAAATACCCCCAATCAATTTTATCTTTCATCGTCATTTTATGACTTCCAGTCCTACAGAATTGTTATTTAGATTATTTTTAAATATTTGTTAAACTTGTAAAACTCCAGACTAGGCAAGAATATTTTAAGATTGGCCTCAACACTATTTTCTAAATAAATAATTTATTTTAAGAAAATAATTTGATTTTTTTATAGTAACATTAGAATTTGTGTACCTTGTAGCGGCCGATTTCTTTTTTTAGATTTTGGTGGCTATGTAATAGGAGTATAGTGCAGTCTATCGTATACAACATAATACTGAAGCTAACATGCAATTATCTTATCTTTTAATTCCTGTTTACAGGTTTCTGGAATACTTTTAAACACACCTACATATTTGGAACTTGAACGAATTGTACTAAAGGACATATCTGTACCTCGGAGGTACAGAACACTATGTCACATTTCCGTAACATAAAAGGACAGCAGTTTAAAGCACAAAAGATTTCATTTCCTAAACTTTTTATTATACTTATGTGTACGAAGTAAATCTTGACTTTCCCTTCCAGGCTAGAATAAGTTGGTAACCCGTCCTCCGGTCCTGATTGGAGTACATAAGGACGTTATGCCCTTCCCCCAAAAAATAAATAAAAACATTGATATGTAACTTACCTTAAAATTAATTTGTCCATGACATAGAATTCTAAACCTTTGAATAAAGGGAAAAAAGTTGAATAAGAATACTTAAAAAATATATTTTTGGTAAAAAAAAGGACACAGTGTTCTGTACCTCCAAGGTACAGATATTTTATGGCAATAGAGTTAGCTTGTTATATACGACATGTTTCAATTCATTTCATGAGGTAAATGACGTATTATATATTGTAAAAAAAAAACAACAAAAAAACATGTTAATACAATGTCATAAATTAATGTATTTTGAAAAAATTTAGAAGCCTGAAGATGGAGCATGTCTCCGAAAAATGTCGTTACAAATTAAAATACGTAGGATTTATGACAAAGAAATATATAAATATTGCTTGTTATTTATAATAATATAAATAATAAGCAGACAAAAAAGAAATATTTTTAATAATTCAATATATAATTCATAATATCCACGTATATGCAAATATAATCTGATTTAAATGCGTGTAAATCATCCAATCCATAACTGCTTTGAAAAAAAACAAAACAGCAAAGTTCAGTTTCAAGAAATAGTAGTTTCTCATCTAATAAATCTGATACTGCGTTTTGAGCTGTATGGGATTGCAGAGTTTGATATACAATTAGATCATTATTAGTTTATAATGTAAGGTAGGTCGTATCCACAATATTGGAGGGGAGAAAAATGGAATAACTTTAAAAACTTGATCAGGCCGAGGAAAAAACTTTGAATATTTAGTAGTGAAAGCGGCGATGCTGGAAATGAATTTATGGAATACCGAATGGCCCTGTTCACTGATGCTTCCGTTTTTTTTTTTTTTTTTCAAGATGTTAATTTTTATTTATTTATTTTTTTACTTTTATCAGTTGTGATATTTGTTTCAGAGCATAGGCAAACATGCATTAACCCATGTAAATGCATGCAATCTTTACGATTAAACATATCAATTTTTTTATTAACTACTTATTGAAATTTCATAATGTAGGAAAAAGGTATGTCTAGAAAATGTAAATGTTAATGATTAAAATGTCACTTCATTAAATTATAATGCAGGTATCCATTAGTAGCTCTACAATACAAACTTATCATTAGTATGTACATAGGCCATATTTCTTTTAAACACCCATGTCGGTTATTGGGATTGCAATGGGAAGCAAGTTGGAATGCTATGTTATTATGTATTAATAATGGAATTCCTAAGATAGGTATAATATTACGGCTACAAATGGAACATTAAACATTCCCTAAGGTTTTTTTATATGAAATTAAAGTGATTTGATGCATGAAATGAATCGTTATTCACTGATAACAATCATCAGCATACTTGAATGTCAGTTGTATACACCATGTAGAGTATATGACGTACGATAATCCGTAGAGGAACACCGGCTGACTGGGTGAGGTAGGAAGAAACGACGATTAACAAGTCGTTTTCGAAATGAAATAATTGATGTTAATCATTGTTTTGCCTTCTCGCATTTAAGAAACTTGTTATAGCTGTTAATAATGACATAAACCTAGAATTTTTCTAGCTAAAAGTAAATTTTAATCAGAAACAAAAAAGGGTGCCCATACACCATTTCCACACTCGATCCCATACACGTTCTATATAAATTATAAATTATTATTATTATATTTAAAACGTTTTGAGGGTTAGTGGCACCCATACCGCCGGTACATACAGATATAGCCTCTGTAGTACCTTCCAGCTTTGGTTCTTTGCCGGCAAGATAACTATAACAACTTCGTAGAAGTTTTTGGAACAACGAGATCGTTCTGAAACTTTCAGAAGCTATATGAAAAAAAAGGGGGGTCATACCCCTATATAAGATGAACCCAAGAAATAATACGGGGTACTTTGACGGAAGATGAACGGGGAGCTGTCTAGGAAACATGATAGATGATAAGAGCCCAAGTAGGGAAGGACTTAGACCCTCAACACTTGAGGTAACTAAGAACTAACGTAAATAGTTTGGAATAAGTTTAAAATATTAATTGTAAGCTTACTAATGAGTAAATTCGTAATAATATATTTCATAGGTTCCATTGATACATTTAGCTATCATCCAATGCTTATAATAAACTATGATAAAATAAAATAAATAACTGCTCTTACCAATCATCATTAATCATAAGGACAAGACCAATATTGGTAATATAAAATATGGATAAACCACTAAGCTGTGTAAAAAATAACAAGCTTTTTAGATGTTTTCTAACAAAACTGCTTCAGTGATTTATTGGAGGGATCTCCATATCCCGGTTGATAAATAGCAGAGAGTTACAGACACAAATCTTAGCTCGAAACAGTGCGATTCTTCATCTGCGGACCGATGGGATCATAAACAAGAACCTTTGGAGGGGTTCAATAAACCTAACTAGGAATTCAACCATTGCTAAGTTCCAAAGAGAGATACACTTAATTAATATCAAAAAGCATATTGTTGCCCAACTATATTGGATTGCTATTCACACAGCATACTGATCTGTATAATTAAAGATAACCCAATTCTAATTAACAATAAGATAACTAATAATTATTGTAAAAGACTTTTTTACAACTATTTGTCATATGTCTTCGCCAAAAATAAGTTCGTTCCATTTTATCAGTCCAACCAGTCTCCCTCGCACATCCCCCTAATCATCATTTCCTTCCATGACGCCATCAACCCAACGCCTTCTAGGGCGACTATTCTTCCGTTTTCTTTCCGGGCTCCATTCAAAAATTCTTTTTAGCCATCGTTCCTCTCCCATCCTCATAACATGCCCAAACCACTTCAGACTCTTAGTCTCAATAGTGTAGAGGATCGTATCCATTTGTTCCACTCTCTGCCTAATTTCAGTGTTTGGAACTTTCTGAAGAAGCGATACTGCGCAGGAACGTCTCCAATTATCCATTTCTAGGGCTAGAATCTTTTGGAAACGATTTATATATATATATATTTTTTTTTTTTTGTTTTGAGGGCACCGACTCGCTCCAAAGTACGGAATTTAAACTTCTAATTATAATTCTACTGTTGTGGATGATTCTTTCAATATCCTCTTCCGTCGTTCATGCATCACTATCCCAGCACCCTAAAAATTTAAATTGAGCCAAAGGTTTTATAACCTATGAGTATATGGAAATGTATTCGCTTCAGCTATTAAAGGTTATTTTAAGGCCGTTTTCACCTTGCTGACTTCTAGTCCCAACCTTTCCTAGTCCCAACCCTTGGGTCCAACCTGACCCTTTCCGCTTCTACCCATTTAATCCACAAAAGGTCCTGATATCTTTCAGAAGTCCTGTTTCATTAGATTTATCTTCGGGATCCCCAGGCGGGGACACGTTACTTGCCGATATTCTGAGCTTGGGTGGCTATATCCTAAATTCCAACGGCAATACTTTCTGGGGGGTACTTTCCTATTCCAATGTCTAAAAACCAAAAAACCTTCCTATATTCTTGATTTATTAACTCTGCGTTCTTATATCCACCTCCTAAACACTAGATCCCAACCTTTTAACCTGTATATCCCCTCACATAAAACCGCTTCCTTTGACAAATCCTTCATCATTCGTGCCACCTCCTTCTGGAATTCCCTACCCACCTCTATTCGTAAAGCAGCTTCCATGACTTCCATTAAAAATAATTTATTCCTGTGCCTTTTAGACCATAAATTTTCCGCAAATATGTCAATAATCAAATGAATACTTAGAATTACTTTTTTTTTTCCTCTTTCTTTCTTTTATATGTTTATATATATATACGATTGCATTTTATGTTATAATTATTATTTCATATATTTATTTATTTTTATTTCTTTTAATTTAATTTAATTTTCTTTTCCTGTTAAAAATGTATGCTGTTATTACTGAAGTATCAAATTTGTAAATAATAGACCAGACAATTGTACTTTTAACTGTGCATTATTTTTATTCTTAGGGGACAGTAAGTCCCAGAATAAAGTTTATTTTTCTTTCTTTCTTTCTTGTCTCCTTTGGTACATACCAACATATTTTCTTTCTTGTTTAACATTAAAAAAAAATAATAATACATAATATATGTAACAAAATGGTAATGTGTTGCAATTTGTGTATATTCTAGAACTGATAATGAATGTTCAACATTAAAAACTAGTTTTTGAATATGATTATTCCAGGAAGGTGACAATTAATTCATCAATCCTAATTGTATTGATCCTTCTACACCACCATGCATACCACAACTAATTGACTGTTACTTTGGAAATGGAATTTCACCATTTTTGCGATGTTATTATTATCATACGACTTCATTTCTTTTTTTTTTTTTTATTTCAGATATAGCTATTACTCCATTAACAATATAATATTACACCTAAACAATCAATCCACGTATTAAAAAAAATGCATGGAGGAAGATGAATAGTTATCAAATACCCGCCTTTTCCATAGGGGTACTATGAAAAGGAAAACAATAAAAAAAAAATTATTATCATATGAAAAGTGAAATAAATTTGAAGATTGGGGTCTGTAGAATTAGCAAGGAATAAGCTTAGCCCCACTCTATATAACAAAGGGTCCCAGCAATTTACTACAGGGAGGTAAATAATGGACCAGGATCGAAGATAACAGTTTCAATGTTAACATGCTCCTAATTGAAGTTCCGGGAAAGGGAGTCCAGGGAAATGGATGTTTTGGACCCCTTTGTCCCATGTGTTGCCATCCCCATTGGAAATTCTAGCTAAATTAAGTAAATATCTACACAATTTTCTCCTTTGATATACTAATCACAACATAAAACTACTTAGTTTGGGCAGCGCAACATGTAATATTTTTTAATATGTTGTATTTGGGTAAATATTTTATAGACTATTCCAACATTGCCTAGACAAACGTTCAAAGCTTCCAATAAACTTTAAAACTGGTTCGAAAGACTTTTTTTACTGGATTTACATGACAGTAATTAAGAAAACAGAGTTGAGCTTTGAGACTCCTATATACCTTCTTATTCTTCTCGTATCCAATCCTTACAATCCAAACACCCTTCCTAAAATCGTCAATACTCTTTATTATGTTACAGATAAAAATCTTAATGTTTCATATTGCTGATATAGCAAAAACTGGTTGTCACCCAACTTCCATCCAACTGGATTCCCTATAACCCTCGGAAGTGTCTGTAAAAAAGATAGCCAAGAGAGCTTCTAATGCAGAACGTTTATTGAGGTGCTAATAATGAGCAGTTCTTTACAAGTTATTGACATATTGAAATCATACATGAAAATATCTTCTTCGTAAACCTACGACTTATTGTTCTACAGTATCCTATAATAATGTACCACTGATCCGTATTTAACAGATCCACTATGTTAGACGCCGCCTTGACAAACGTCTTCCTTGGAATCTACTTACAAGACTAAAACAAGAAACTGCCCTTCATTATACACTACTCCAGCAACCACAAACGTTCAAAATTTCTAGTTTATTACATGACAATAATTATTTGGATATACGGAGTTGAGCTTTGGGGCTCCACTAAACCTTCAAATTCTTCTCGGATCCAATCTTTACAATACAAAATCCATCGTAAAATCCTCATTGGTCATTATTATGTCACAAACTTATCCACAACGATCTAAATTTTCCATAAGTTGCTGAATTGTCCTAAACAAGATACTTACCCATCCATGATAAGCTCAATGCTTACTAAAATTCACTAGTCACCTATCAACATGTTTCTTTGTCGATTTTTGATATCCCTCAGAGGTGTAAAGTGTAGATTTTATAGAAGTGCTACGTGTGGCATGTCGTTGTAACCATATTTTTACACCTTTACTTGATGTATGTTATATGCAGTTGTAAATATTAATAAATAAGTTTTAATTAACCCTGGCTAGTCCATATGATCACACCAAACGTAAACCCACACAAAAATACACCCTGCTCTTCCACCCTTATTTTATTCCTTTATAACTCTGCAGCCCTTCTGCAAGAGGTACCAGTGTTCATTGCGGCAAAAATTGAGACGATTGAAGCACTTCCCTCATCAGAGAAATACTTTTGAACTTTGTGAAATTTTGAAAGTCGATTCTCACCAACGTTTTCATATTTTTTATTATTTTTTAACTGATATGATTATAGAGTTATACTCTATATAGTCGTACCATGCTCTAGTACGAGTTTCATTAAAAAATGATAGTCCTAAAGGTTTTAAAATGGCCGTTCCTATCACTGTGATTATATAATCTTTTCCGTCTTTCCCCACTACAATTTTTTTAATAGGTGATCTAATAAAAATTTTATTGTTTATTGAAAATATATAACTAAATATGCATTTATATTTTTTAACTTTTAGATAAGTCGTAAACTTGACAAATTGAAACCTTTTCATGGTATTAAATTATAATGCCCTTCCTAAATATTGTTCATTATTAGCAAAATCTAAAAGTTTAATAATCGTTCAAGTAATGTCCTTTTACTGATCCTCCAGGTAACTGCCACTGTTAGATGTTAGTTGGTGTTAAATAAAAAAAATTAATCCTTTATTTATTATTATACAATAATTATTATTTGTTTGTTTGTTATGTATTATTTATTGTATTGATATGTTTGTTTGTTAAATAAAAAAATATATTTTGTTAATAAAAACTTTATGGAATTCCATAATTTAAAACATCCTTTGTGTACTAAACTAATCACCATGGGGAAGGCCCTAGCATGATCATATGAACACGGCCAATTATGATCAAGCGGTGAATTTTATTTTTGGTTAAAAATTTCTCTGAATTTCAGCATGTCCAGAAACAAGGAAAAATATAAAAAATCCTATTTTGGTAGAAACAATTTTTGCTCGTCCTTGGAGAGATAGTATACATTACAAAATCAATAATAAAATTTTAAAAAAATAAAATTAGTTCAAAACATTAATTAAATAATTTATTGAAACCCATAGGCCCATCACTGTCATGGCGTTCTTCTATATTGATTTAAAATTGAACATATTCAGTAAGAGGGGTTGAAACTATACTTAGTGGAAGGAATATAAAGGAAGCGAAGGGTGGGGGTAGAATATAAGATAAGGGAGGGGAGGAAGGGGTGGGGAGACAAAAGTGGAAAACTCATAACTGGCCACCATGGCGAGTACGCTATTGAACCACCGCGTTATTCAATTTAATAACGCATCCCGATCAACCGCCCACTTCTTTCCAGTGATTTTAGTTCCTTTTTGTATCTTTTAATAAACCAGATATTGCAAATATATTGTCATGAAATATTTTTATGTGAGGCAATAAATAATCGCTTAAACCTGAAGTTTGAGTATATAATGAAATATTAGATGTTTATATCAATGTATTACAACTCATTAATTAATTTTCAGAATCTTCAAGAATACATTATTGAAATTATTTATAAAAATAAGTTAGCAGACCTGTCAGACTGTAGAAATATAGATAGTACGTTTATAAGTAATTTAGCTTTAGCTGAGGTTCAGATGAATTATTTTAATATTTTTTTTTTTAGAATTAAAAAATCTTTTATTAAAAGAGTATTACAATCTGCCTCAAAGAGGGCAATAAGTAGTAATATGGATGACTTTATGGATCCATTCACACAATATGTACAATGAAAAATAAAATAAAATGAAAAGAAAAAATAAGTAAGTAACCTCATAACACATAATACAATAGATAAAGTGAAAAAGAAAATAAATCAATAAAGGACCTTAAACTATCTAACAGAGTGAAAAAAAAAATATAATAATATAAAAGAAACATTAATGATAGTGAAAACTGGAATTGAAAATATGGAAAGGAAGGAGAGAAAAATATTAAGGAAACTATTAGGACTAAGAAAGTCTGAAGAAGGTTTTAAACTAAAAGTAATATAGAAATATATCGAAACAGGTTGACTGATGCAAAGAGGAAACGTAGACGTTTTGTGGGCATTTGATGAGAATAGAAGAAAGAAGACTGATGAATAAAATTTTCCAACACAGCCTCCAAAAACAGAAAAATAATACATGGATACGGATGGTAAAGGAGGATATGAGGGTGGCAAATGTACAGTGAAATATAATGTGGGATAGAAACCAATTTCGGACAGTAGTCAACAGGATCAAATTTCCGGAAATGGTTAAAACACAAATTAATAGACGGTGTTCAGATGAAAAAAGAAAGCATCAGGCTGAGGTAATGAAGAGATATTAGAAGGGAAGGAAGAGCAAGAAATGAATTGTTGAAAGTGGTCCACAGATGGCCGAACTCGTAAGAGGAAGAAGATAGTGAAAACGAACGTAGTATTAATTTAAAAGTTAAAATTCAACCATGCTTATTTACAATATACATACATCCTATGGATCCTCCAACCAGACTTGTCCCTCCACTCGTAGAGGTACAAGCCAGATCAAAAAAAATCCCAGCGCTTCTCTCTCAGCTCCGTCACTGGTGTATAAGCCAGTGGAGGGTGAGTGAGAGCGCTATAGTACAGTCAGTCAGGGTATGATTAGCTGGCCATTGCCAGGACTCCATTTCAAATTTTACAATAGATCACAAGGCCACTTTTTAACCTCCGAAGTGGATTATAGGAGTTACTGGAACTGGAAAGGGATTCCGCTAGTGGATTTGGGTGATGAGAATATTTTTGATGAAATTTTGAAAATTTGACGGGTATGGATTCTAGGACAAAAGGTATATTAAGTTCATTATGTAAGGTTTTTTTGGAGTCATAGTAAGGTGCTTATTTGAGTTAATTTTATTAATTAATTGACCCTTGAAGTGAATTTTTAAAAAATTATATTTTGGATTTTAATATAATTGTTCATAGAAATGTTCTGTACAAAATGGAGGAAAGAGCCGTTTAAATTTCTCTTTTTATTAATTTGCTTAAGTATCTCTGAAAATACCTACATCAGCAAAAATTAGTTTATATAGAAAATTCAATAATCTTTCCATACATTTGATGATTTTGGGAGGTGAGGGATAAAAAAAGAAGTAAAAAAGTATAATTTTTTGTATCAGCATTTCTATTTCCCTTCTCTTTCTCCTCAGCGGACATCCCTCCAAAACGGTCATATTTGTCGGACCCGTGAAAGTCCGTTGTTCAGAAGTTCCGTTTGCTTTGGTGCATACATGTATATTTTTTTTAAATGATAATTTCTATTTCCCTCCGCTCCTTCTAAAGTGGACATATGGTTCAAGAAGTAATCCAGTATACAATGCAGTGAAACCTCTCCAAATCGGAAAAAATAGTCGGAACCTTGACAATCCGTTGTGGAGACGTTCCACATGTTTTAGTGCATATTCGTATATGATTTATAATAATGATTTTATTTCCATCTATTTTTTGATACCATGAATGTATTTTGTAGAAAGGGTGTTTTGCGGCACATACGAATTTTCATGACGTTTTCTATTTCTCTCCTTCCTCAGCGAACTCCTAAAATCAGAAAAGAAGAAATGCTTTCACAGCTCATCTGATTTTCACATACTTAAAATAACAGTTTTCAAAACGAAAAGAAAGGAAAAAGAAAACCACAAAGTATATTTATACAATTTTATATAAATGCATAAAACGGAAGTATATCTATCTAAATGGCTGGAAGAGCCTGTGACCTGGATATTCACTGTCAACTTTATATTACCACAAGCCATTTTATCCTTTCCCCCTCCCCTTCCTATACGGTTATAGCGTACTTAAATCGGATGGAACTGCACAAGATAATATTCCTTAGACATCCGTTTACAATACATAAGATGACGCCATAGCATAAAATCTCGCTTTACTCTTCCTCATCGCCATGCATTTTATACGCTTAAACGTAGCACAACAAATATATTTTAACAATAAAAGTTTTTTAGTAAAATGAGACAAATAGAGGCGTGGAAGGATGAACATTTTTGGGAATGGGAAATTTTTTCTAAGCCTTCATAATAAATTGTCGAGTTATAGTAGTTGTACAAAAAAAAAATATTAAAAATGCATATGGGTCATTCTGCCATTTCGTCAAAATTTTTACATTATGATTTCACTAGAAAAAAGTTATGTAAAAAAATTTTTTTTTTTTATAAAAAACTACTTAATATAAAATCAATATATATATATATATATATACTATATATATATATATATATATATATATATATATATATATATATATATATATTTTTTTTTTTTTTTTTTATGACCTTCTAGTAAATAGTTAATTTACGCAATATATCTGTAGTTAAGCTGAAAAAATAAATAATACGTCTTGCGAATCATATTTTATAATTTGAGTTTTAGGCATGATATCTACGTGGTTCTTCCACTAAAACATTTCTATGATAGAGCAAATCAAGTGAAAACTTGAATATTAAACAAAAAAAATAATATTAAAACCATTGAGTAACTTAGCCTCATAGATTTTTCATTCAAAGAAAACAGATTTTGGTTCAGCGCACTAAGAAAACCACATGTTTAAACTTTCACGAAAAACAATATTTTTTTTCTTTTTCGAGGAAGGTCAGAATTTTGAGAGAATTCACAAATTGGTTTGGAAAATTCTGAAATTAACTAGGAACAATTTTCTCAGAAACATTCTGATTCTGACTTGCGAAACCTATATTTGTTATGATGATCTTAGCCGGAAAATATTTGTATTTTTAAATACTCTTAGAGAATAAAGCTTATTATTCCTTTAAAATATATTAAAAAAGGAAGATGAAATTGGATAAAGTTAAAAAATTAAACAATTAGGACTGATGAATTACTTGCTACTTCTATTGGATTTTTTTTATTTGAAGACTAGCATCAAATTTTAAATTCATAATCAGTTCTAAAAATATACGAAAAACTCAAATTTCAGATTATATACAAAAAATTTAAGATAAGGAATCAAACATGTAAATACTCACTTAAAGAGGTAAAACGCAAAGGCTTCTATAAGAGATTAAGACTCTAGAGAAGACTCACAAACAGTATAAAGAGACGAAAGGGTGAGTTTAGTAGGTAAATACATTTATATGTAATAACCCTTTAAGGATCGTAACTATTTTTATCAAACTTTTTCATGAAACTTTCCATACTTATTAAACATAACACACTAAGATTTTTTTTTTCTCATATTGCTATTTGAGAATGATGGTCCTTAATGGGTTAATTGTAATCGTTATATGTATTTACCTAACTACCAACCCCGCCCCCCATTGTTCCTTCACTCTCAGTTCTGCTTTTCTCCTTAAATATCAACATGTTTGGTTCCTTGTCTTAATGTGCACAGGGTGAGTACCTCTTAGTGTTAAAAAAAAAAATATAGGTGAAACTAGATCAGAAATGAGGAAAAATGCCGCAGACGTTACCTATCTATTCCAATCCGTTGCATATGTACGATAATTAAAAGACTTTTTAGAGGAAAGCACGTTTTTTACCATAAAAGCTGTAATATCTCAATTTCGTTTAAAGTGTTGGCCACATTTTCCGATTTAGCATTACATTTCCTATTAAAACAGAGTACCTGTAACATTGAATTTTATAAACTTGGGACCTAAAGAACAGCTTGATCTTCACCTTATTTAGGGAAGTTACAGTGTCTTGTAATACTTCAACGCTCACTGTTTTTCTAAAAAACTATCCACAAAACTGAAAATCTCACAAAAACTTGAAACTTTAACCAGCTTTCATATGGTATGATCAAATTAATGATCCTTGTCGATTTCATAGGGAAATTTACTTTTAAAACCGAAAAAAAAACATGATTTTTTCATTTGGCATACAAATCAGTTACTTGTCCTTAAAAAAAAGGAAAACTGTCAAAGCGACACCAGATCAGAGGATCTTATAACTGCATTTATTTATTTATTATTATTAATGAGGAATTATTTTATTAGCTTTTCAATGTAAGATTTGAAACCCAATGATAATGATCATAGATCTCAATTTTGCCGTCAGGTTCTGAATGCAAATGATGAAGAATACGACCTTTGAGGTAAATTTTATGGACAGATAAGTCAGTTTTTACAGGGGAAGGCATTACGGCGGGCATAAAAAAGGTCTGTGATATTTTTCTTTATTTTTTAACTAGTTTCACTTTTTTTTTTTTTTTTTTTTTTTTTTTTTTTTTTTTTTTTTTTTTTTTTTTTTTTTTTTTTTTTTTTTTTTTTTTTTTTTTTTTTTTTTTTTTTTTTTTTTTTTTTTTTTTTTTTTTTTTTTTTTTTTTTTTTTTTTTTTAACACTAAGAGGTACTCACCTTGTTTAATCTCTGCAGCAAAGTGCTGATGCTTTAATTTGTTTTGTTTTTTTATGTTTTTAGAACTGAATATAAATATTTAAAATTCTAAACTATTCGTCGAATAAAAAAATTGCAATAGAAGAGGAAAATAATTTATTAATCCTAATTGTATTGATGCCACTATGCCATAATGTGAACTTCAAAGAAAAAAAAATAAAACTATCATAAGTGTTATACTTTTAAAATTTCACCAATTTACCTCGCATCCAAATGAAAAATTACGCGTTAATTGTCAAACGCTCAAAAGCTAATTGCCAAAACTAATCAATAATTGTCACGGTTGGCTGCAATACTAATATTTTAGGAATCAACAAAATTCAAGAAACTTATAATAAATTATAAGAACGAGGATATTATACAAAATAGCCAAAGTCTGGATGAAATTGTGAAAAGTCGGATTCTGCTAAACGCCATTGAGAGATCATTTCCTGAAGGGAGATCGAAGACGGCAAGTTGGCGAAGAAGTTGCCAACTTACCATCTCCTCGATTGGTTTCCTTTAATTGAGACAGCTCTTGCAGATGCCTTGTCCGTCGGGGCGTAAGAGTTCTTGACACCGCTCAATGCCTAAAGTATATTGAGGGCCTTCCCCATCTTTTGATGGATTCTTCAACAAATTACCTGGAAATATATCTGAAGAGAAGACATGAAAGGAAGAGTTTTCCACTTGAATGACTGTACCTTGATAGCTCCTGAAATATTCTTTTGGTGGGCAGAGATACCGATTGATATTGGATTCCAATAACATAATATGTTATAATATAACTTATAATCATTTTTTTTTTTTTTTTTTTTTTAATACCGGAGTAAAACGATAAAAAACTGCTCTTCATTTTCTACTTCTTTAGTATTTAATGAACAAAGGTTCAAAACTTCCAATAAATATTTTATGTTATTATTATTATTATTATTTCATTTTTTTCCCTGTCAAAAATGTAAGCTGTTATAACTGAAGCATTTAATTTGTAAATAATCCGGCAGGACAATTATACATGTAACTGATTATTATTCTTAGGGGACTATAAGTCCCAGAATAAAGTTGTTTTTTTTTTCATTCATTCATCTTAGCTGCCTCAAGAATCGCCTTCCACTTTTCTTGTCGGACTTATGATTTATAGTAAAATGGGGTTACATAGCGCAAATATCTTATCTATCTTCGTTTTGCCAAAAACAAAATTTAAATTTATAAAAATGTTGGACCTCTCACATGTTATTGAAGTTGTCTTTTATATAATCGTTAGTTAAGTATAAAACATTATATTTTGAAATAAAGTCATCCTCATGGGTTGGATACTTCAGATCGGGTTAATCTGTTGTCTGAATTCCGAAAGTTTGAGAGAAGAAAAAGAGTAGGGAATAAAAGGAAGAGAGAAGAGTAAGGCTGGAGTTGTAGTGAAGTACCCAACCGAGTTACAATAAACGAAGTGTAGAGTCCTGAGTAGTCCCATAGGACACACTTGTACAAAATTTAGCAGCAGCTAGAGATTGGAAAACCTCAGGATCCTATTCCTTCGAACCTTAGTTTTCTCAATTTTACACCTACTTTTGACTTCAGGATTGTTTTTATGTTTATTTATCTGTTATTTATTATAGTATTAAAGTGCAGGTAGTTAAAAAAAAAAATTATATTGTTATCAATTAAACAATAATGATTCTTAAAACAATCTAACTATCAATACTAATTAATTTAAATAAAAAACTATTCATGTTTAGATTTTTAAACCTAACTAGGTTTAATTCAATGTATTAAATTATGACTTTAAGACAGAAGGTGTTCGGAAGATCGTTGGCCAAAGGGGTACCTTCTAGCCCAGATGAAGGCTTAATCTGTAAGCCAAAACGTCGGCACAATAAATTAATACTTTTAATTGCTTTTCCTTGACTGCACGCCTCAATCACCTACATAATAGTAAATTATACCTTCAAATAGACCACATCGATAATATTATTTTTTATTTGTTTGTTGATTTACTTACAATATCGTAAGAAGATAGCTCCCTATACATTACTCAAAGCAAATAATATAACAATGAGGGCAAACACTGAAACTGTATACCATTGGTGGATATTTCGTGAGGGGTTGCCATGTGTAAGAAGAGCCCTTCCAAGGGTCCGATTCGGGTCACAACAGCGACCCTTCGGACCACAGCGAGGTCTGTCGGCTCCAGACTTGTTGATCGCTTGCCCCCTCAGTTATTTCATACTGTTATATCCAGTTCAGAAAGTCAATAATATCATGGAAATAGTATTGTAAGTATTGTAGTATTGTATTGCATTGTAATAATAGTAATGCTTTATTTACATATTTACAATTTGTTTTAATTATTCACTCCATTGATACAACTGTACACTATATGTACATATCAGTAAATGTGAGGTGAAACAATTACAATGCCATCTCATTAACTTGTAAAGAAGTAATCATTAGTAGCACTTCACTATATGTTTAACTTTAGAAAGTCCCTAGATCTTCTTTCAGACGCCTCGAAGAATTATCGGGAATTTTATAAGAAGAAAGTTGGGGGACTAGTGGATTAGAATGGGTATGTAGCTTGTTACAGAAGGATAGCTATCTTTTTTGGGCCGAATCTGCAACATATCCGGCATTTAGATCGTTATGGATAAGTTTGTGGCATAATAAGAGGCATTGAGGATTTTACAATAGCCTTTGGATTGTAAGGGTTGGATTCGAGAGAATTGGATAGTTTAGTGGAGCCCCAAAGCTCAACTCAGTATGACCAAATTGGTCCAATTACTGTAAAGTCTCTTGTATTTTTTGGAGTTTTAAATGCTTAAGTCGCATACATGAATTCCAAGTAATTCGTTGTGCCGGATTTACTCAACATAATTAATATAGTTTTATTCAATAATGAATAGGGTTGACAATCGAAAGTTGTTTCCTAAACAATGGGAAAAAATAAGAAAAAAACCCACATAACAAAATTAAAATAACTAATAATGACAAAAGTATTACTGTTAAGGTGAAGGGAGAAGAATATGATAAGGGATGCAGTCAAAGAGAAACATCACGTCTAAGTAGAAATACTTTATTTAATGCGTGCCAACGTGTAGACCTGCATTGCAGGTCTTCTTCAGGGCTACCGAACTACAATGGAGAGGAAACGAACAATGACTGATCAGTGCGTTGGCAGACATTAAAGTATTTCTACTTAGACGTGGTATTTCTCTTTGACTGCATTCCTGATTATCTTCTTTTCCAAAAATAACTAATATGTAGATATTAATTTAATTTTATATTGATTTAATTTTATTTTATTAATTTTATTCAATATAATTTTTATTTTATTTTATTTTTAAATTTTAATTTAATTTATTTTATTTTTACTATAATTATTATTTATTTTGTATTTTGATTTTTTTTTATTTATATATTTCAATTATATATTGTATATTTTACATAACTTATGTAGAGCATAGATATTTTTTGTTCTCTTTTACCTTTAATATTTTTATATATTTTTCTATTGTACATAATACGTGAATGCAATCATAAGCCCATCCAAAGTTTTAATAAATATTCCCCACATTTGTGGCAGTCTGTTATAATTACTCAATAAAAGTTTGAATAAAATGTATATACAATAACAAATGTTATATAATTATACAATTATACAATAAAAAGATGTAATGTTTGATAGGGGTAATATTAAAGTGGTGCAGCATAGTTGATATTTTTTTATATCAAGGGGCTCATTAATGATTCTTATCAACAAAGTTTGTGTTCTTTCGAGTTACTGTAGTTGGTTGCACAAGTAGAGCTCCACACATGTGAGACATATGTGATCTGAGTAAGTAATGCTTTGTTTAATATAAGTTTGTTTTTTGGTCTTAATTTAGATTTTTTGTTGAAATAAGGGAACATTTTGAATATATATATATATATATATATATATATATATATATATATATATATTTTTTTTTTTTTTTTTTTTTTTTTATCTCTTTTGGTTATGAGTTCAGTGAAAGTCAGTAATCAGTCTATCGTTGAACTCAGGTATTTTATTGATTTAGAACAAGGGAAGTATATCATCTCCGTTTAAAATAATATTCTTGTCTATGAGTGGTCTGTCTTTTATGTAAAATTGGTTTCTGATTTGTTTCTGTTGAATTTCAGTTTCCATTTTTTTATATTTATTATTTTTTATGAAAGTTTGTTGTTATCTGTTTTATATTTTGTCAATGCGTTAAGAGGTTCTTTGCGATGCTCTGTCACACTCGTATAGGGATATTATTACATTACGATGTCTTGGGAAGTCAGATAGAAATGGATTGAAAAGTGTTGGAGTGCTAGAACCTTGAGGAACACCGGCAGGAAAGGTAAGTACTATAGAGGAGGATGAAAGCGTCAGTATAAATATCATATTTTGACATGTGCATATCTTTTGGTGGAGGAAGATAGTTTTTTTGTAACTTTTTTTTCAACCTCAAAAATGTATCATTTTGACTCGCTCTAGCTGTGTTGTTGACGCTTTAATCAAAAATTTTACAATAGTCTCTTATCAGGAATTTAATAGAACACATTTGTTGATATATATTTTCTTCCACCAGAACCTACCCTTTAGGAGGTATATTGGTTCGAATAAAAATTGGTCACATTTGAAACCTATGTTTAATCTCAACTTTGTTTATTTCGCATAATTGTTAATTTAATTTAATTATTAATTCATTTAATTTGATCCTCTTGATTCTAAAATGTAAATTGGGAAAATCAGTAGATTATAGACAGACATATCCATATTTTATTGTTTTTCCTAGTCAGGGAAAAAATTATTTTTTGTTATTTTTTGGTTGTTTCATTTTTTTTTTTTATTCTATATCGAATTATGATTAATTATATTTTTGTTAGGCTCAATCCAAAGACACTATTTTATAAATGAAATAAAAGTTGTATCCAAAAATATCTGAATATAGTCGTGTTTCAACGGCGATTTCTCCGTAAAACTACGCAGAGAAGAGAAATCGACGGTAGAAAGGATGAGGTATGGTTGACCGACATCGGGCATACATATTGTCCCTGCGGTTTGGAAATTATGATACCGCCACTCTCGCATGGATTTAATTAATTTTGAGCCAACATTCATGAAATTATTCCCACCAAATTTAATTGGGTTTTGTCGCTGAGTAAATTACTAATGCACATAAACTAATATTTGTCTAGCTAAATAAGATGAGCTTTGCAATTAAATCAACTATCGAATTATGTATTCTGAAGTTTCGTTTTGAAATTATTCTATTGTCTCTGATGATAATATTATTAAAATTAATTAATTATTTCCATCACACATTAACTCTACAAACCGTTATAATGTTTTCTTAAGCATACAGTATATAATTTACAGTAAATGACTAACTTGTGTAAATGAAAATGAAATAAAAAATCATCTTTATTCTGGGACACCTTGTCCCCTAAGAATAACATGAAAGTACAATCAAAAGGTATTACTGTCTGGCTGCGTACATATCAGACAGCAACTTATGTAGAATATAAATTATTTACTTATAAATATATAAGATGGAATTTGAGATTTAAAAACTAATCTTCGGGTTTATATAAACAAATAAAATTAAAAAAATAAATGAATAAAAGGAAACATTATTACACTAATATATTATTACATAATTTCGGAAGATTGATAATTGAGGAGGTGGATAAAGAAATTGTGTTTAAAGGAAGTGAGAGAAGAAGCATTGCGTATTGAAATGGGTAAAGAACTACAAAATAAAGATTCACGATTAATAAAGAAAGCAGTTCGATGAGCAGGAATATACAAATCAATAGGCTGAGAACTGGTATTTTAACGATGAATGGAAGAACGGAGGGCAAGGATGTCGTAAATGTACGAAAGTTTTTTGGACTTTAAAGGTTGGAATAGAAAGGAACCAAGGAAGTATTGTTGTCGAAAACTTGGATAAAGCCACCTTAACTCAGAATACCAGCAAGTGATGTGAGAACTCCTGGGGATCCCAAAAATGAATCTTATAAACAAATTCATTAATCTTTTCTGCTTCAGTTCAAGTTCACCAGACAGTCCTCCGTATACTAAGCATCCATTATCGGGGTGAGGAAGGATGAGAGGACACCAACAATGGACGGGTATTGCGAGGGAAAGTTTCACGGAATCTTAGAAGCTGTTTGAGGATGGAGATAGTTTTTTGGATAATTTGGGAAATATGGTTATTCCAAGAGACACGTTGATCGAATACTACTCTAAGGTTTTTGATAGAGATTGTGAATTGAATAGGAACGTTATTGAGATTAAGAAGTGGATAGCAAGAAAGGGAATTAAGAGAGGGTTTCTATCCGATTAGCATTGACTTAGTTTTTTCTGGGTTCAGTCGTAACTATAAATGTCATCTTGTATCTTACGAGATGCCTCAAAAATCTCAGAAGGGGGAAACGATGAGTAGGTTTAAAGGTCATGAGATAAATCATATTGGGAGTTATGGATAGCGTCTGTCAAATAATTGATATAAATTGAAAAGAGAGTTGGTGAAAGAGAAGATCCCTGAGGGACGCCTCGCGTTAGAGGTAGAGATGTTGAAGGAGAATGGTTAGGAACGATAACTTATTATTTTATTACACTCTCTGAAGCGTTTAGTTTTCTAATTAAAAAAAAAAAATATAAATAAGTGAAAATATGTAATTAATATAAACTACAAATTAATATTCATATTAAATTATTTTTTCAAAATTTTTGTACAAATTATGTTAGTAAATAGTTGAAAGGTTAACACAGCCTTTCTCTTTACTACATCTATTTACATTTTGAGTTTTTGTTACACGTTTTGTGATATAAGGACATAAAAATTCGGTATATAAATAATAATCGTTTAATATTCCAAATAAGCAGGCTTATGACCCTCATATATTTATAACAAATCATTCCAACGTCTTCAAGAGCAAAGTTTTACAAATATATTAAAATAAAGTTAAACATGCCAGTAGTTGCGATCTATGTAAAATGGAACATAGATTGCAGAATACATTAGTAATACATTATTTCATCTCATGCTACATATTTGACCTTTAAAAGACCAAACGAGACAATCAACTAACAAGGCTTGACATGAAACAAAATTTTAATTAAAAAGCAATTATAAATACCAATTTTACTAATTTATCATTTTTAAAATCATAAAGTTAAAAAAAAAATAAATTGTAACAAACCAATATGGATATTAAAGTATCATATAATAGAGTTCATATTAAATTTGATTACCAATTTAGGGCATATTTTTATGAATAATTAATTTGTATAAATATAATTTTAATGACTTTCATAATTAATTTTATGAGTATATTAATATTTTATTTTTAATATCAAGAGATACTTCTTCGGAAAAGAATCGTTATTTTAACATTATTTTTAATAGATCCACTTCATTTTAACATCGAAGTGGAATCAGTGAACGATTTTATCGCTAACTTGAAACCAATCATCATCCATCACTCTCTACATGACATGACCAATACAATAGATTTTTTTTTTTTTTTTTTGCTACAGAAAACTTTTAATACCAGTTCACACATTTAGTTTAAAGAATGATCGTTCGTTTCCTCACTTTATGTTGTTATTTACCAGTGAAAAAATAATTTGAATGAATTCAACATATATTACATTTGTTACCATCCGTAAAAAAATCAATTTTTCATTTATTTGTTACCGAAAATCTATACCTTCGTCTGGTTATTTGAATACTTTTTTTTTTTCTTTTCTTTCAACAGATATATTTTGATCCTTCTATAAGAACTTGTCAAACAAACTTATAGAATATAGCTCGTTTCATAGTAAAAGTTTGTAGTTTTATGGGAAATTTACGACCGTGGTAATCAAGGCATGTTATTTTTTACTGTCTACATACAAAAAATATTTCAAACTTTCTAATATAAACATTCACATAAACATTAAAAATTATAAAATAATACACGTTTAAAATGGATGGTATGTAATTTTATTATTATTATTATTATTATAAACCCTTGGAGGGTTATCGGAATAAAATGGGAACCAAGTTGAGAGACTAGTGAATTTAAATGGTTATGGTGCTAAATCAGCGACATATAGAACATTAAGGTGTTAATGTTATCTCTGTTTCTAGTGGTTTTAAAATATTTATATTTTGCTACTAAACATTTCTACGCGTCAATCCTTCATCCACTGAACTAGATTGTATTTATACATATATTTATATATGTTATAAATTTTTCATATCAATAAAGCACATATCTCTCTATGGAGTTTACTTTGGTAGTATAGGAATCTGGTCGAATTTTGTTCTTACAGGCAGATTTTATAACACGACCCTTCTGTTACATAAAAAGGACTCAGAATCAACACAATTTTCCTAAAACCTATCTATCTGGAATATTGCACTATAATATCGAACAATACGCCTAATATTGTATTGAATATTGAGATTTTTATAGTTCAATTATTTATTTCATATTTATTATATCTCGTTACATGTTTTAAAATAAATTATTTTATATGTTTAAGTACTCACTCCGATCCAAATATTTCTCCATCTGCACGAATTAAAATGTATACAACAGATGTTTAACAAAGCGATCTAAATTTATTTTCTTATGAATAACACAGTTCTGCAAAAAAAGAAAAAAAAAATCGCTCCCTTGAGAAATTGTTCTTGATTTTTATAATTTCATGTATGCTGAATTCAAATCTGAAGACAACAAAATTGTATCTAGCATAATTTTTGAGAAAGAAGGCGTTATTTTTGAAAAATCTGAAATAGCCTTTTTTTTTTTTTTTTAATATCATTTATTTTTTCACTCCCATGAATATTATTTTTGATTTTTATATTTTCATGTGTGCTAAATTCGAATCTGAAGGCAAAGAAATTCTATCTAGCACCATTTTTGAGAAAACAGATGTTATTTTTGAAAACCTGAAATAGCGTATTTTTTTAAATTCATTAATTTGTTGTTCATTAATACTTTCCCATGAATATTTTTTGAATACCAAGCACCATTTTTTAGAGATTGGAGGTTGTTTAAAAAAAACATACAACTGAAATAGCACTTTTTTTCTGACATTTTTATAATACTTTTTTTTGTGAAAAAGAGTAATATATAAAATAATAATATGTAATACTGAACATAATTATTGAATATATTTTTTCTTTTTGTACTCTACATCTCGTGTTTCTCGTTGTAGTGTCCAACAGCAGTCGGTGAGCATCTTCTCATTGCATTTACCGCTGTACCTTTTTCCCATTTGAGCTATCTCTTGATGAAATCGTTTCCCGTGTTCATCTAAAACTGAAAAGAATTTACAGATAAAAATATTTTTAATTTGATTGAAACTTAAATTTTATTGAACTATTTGGAGGGTTGACAGCTAATTGGGCCGCATTTGGACCCCGAATCGAAGTTTTCAATGTTTTAAATGAGATAATTTTTAGGATTAAAATATTATAAACACAAAAATATGTGATTTAAAATTTTTTTTTTTTTTTTTTTGTATACTGGCTAAATATTTTATAAGCAAGGCCCTGATTTCAGTAAATTCTGAGACAGAACGCAGGGGACCGAGCGGATGTCTATAGCTCCTATGGGAGCGCAATTCCCTAATACACGATTTGGAAGGATGGGTAACGTTAACGGATTAAGTACCATAGGAATGGTTTACTTTTCATTGAAACCACATAAGTGTTAGAAGTTTATAAAAAAAATTTTCCTTAAAAAAAAAAAAAAATATATATATATATATATATATATATATATATATATATATATATATATATATATATTGCTTTTTTATCTAATATTTAGATGTTTTATATTTTCAAATTATTATAGTTCAGTTGTTTCTAAGCGGGTAAGCATTTTACAGATTTTGCACCATATGGCTGTATAAGGAAGAAATTAAGAACAGAGACGCAATTATGCATGTCCAAACAGCTCTGATTCTAGTTGCATATGTAATTTTCTTTTTTGATTAATTAGAAGTTTAGAGAATCTTATAACTGTCACGACCAGTTTCTTTTCGTTTCAGTCTTGTATGAAGATCATCCGGATGGTTCCCCTCTCTCTTTAGGTCCAGGATCTGTTCAACATATATGTAGTTCAGCAAATACAATCTGTTGAACGATAGAAGAAATAATATTAAAGTTAACTTAAAGAGAGGTAAGTTGTAGGTTTACGATGTAAGGTAAGAGTTTTTCGGTAAAAACAAAATTTGAAATTATTTTTCGGAATTATGGCACCAATTATTCAATCAAAATACCACTCTTCAAGATTTCTAAAGCATTAAGAAATAAATGGGTCAATATTCACTAAACATGTGTACATGGGTCATCATAATGGTGAGGAAATTTAACTACAACTGTTTCTCATTAGATACGTATATACACATCAAGGGTGTACAGTTTCAGCAATACAAGTATCATATAGGTAAGCATATAAAACTACTGTCAACAGATGTTGGAATTTAATATAAGCTTAATAAAGAAAAAACTTATTAATTGTTTAAAATAATTTAAGAATATGAATTCTTTAAAAAAAAAAATATATATATATATATATATATATATATATATTTTAAATATTAAAAAAAAAAAATGTTTAATGTTTCAAAAACTTTCAATAGGAATCTGCATTATCTGCCCTTTATTTCTCAATTTTGTTCTTCCAACATTAGTTTAATGTTATAAGAATTTTTTTTTCATTACATCGATTCCGGTTCGTATAATATTTTTAAATAAAATAAGTCATATTTCTTTAATTATTCTAATATGAGAAAAAAAAAATTCTATAACATGATGTCAAAACGAAAAATTTCTTCAAAAGCATAATATATTAAATACTAAAATGTTATTTTAAAAAATCACAAAAATTTAGCTAGTGAAACAAAAATTGTGATAAGAAGAAAGAAATATGATGATTGATAAAAATAATTCATAAATCATATGAATAATTAATAAGAGTTGATAACTTAAAATCAAAAACGTTTTCTACATCGCATAAGAGGAACACAAAACAAACATCTGGTATTTCAATATTTTAAAATAAATATCATAAGCATCAAGAGGTAGAAATTATTTCCTTTAAAAAAAGTTGAAACTAAAGAAAAGAACATGAAAGAAAAAAATCTTAAAGATGAAAGAAACTGCAAGATACTAAAGCATTTTTTAAGTTTTATGTTATTTACGTCTTTTTAAATGACTTTTTTTCCTCTTAGGATAAATATTTGGATTAAAATAACTTATCCTTATTCAAAAAATGAAAGAATATTGGAGAAAAATTAAACAAATGATAAGGAATTGAAATTGGGACAAGGCCCCAAGTTGTTGGTCAATACAAAAAAAAAAAAAAAAAAAAAAAAAAAAAAAAATAGTTTTCATAAAAATGTTCGAATATATCCATATTTCTATAAAGAATCAGAAATATTCTTGCCAAATGAATTATTCGGTTAGGTATATTAATGTAAGCAAAAAATCTGAAAAATGAATGTAAATCATTCATAGATTTATTATGACTACAGAATGTTAAAATAGTGTTTGAAATACAAAGCAAATTTTTATTTAAATTCTGAGTAATATTCCTGGAAGTGGTAATTCTTAAATAAAATTTATTACTTAAAGACAGGTCCGGTTCAGTCGCTTCCTGAGGCGATAAATAGAGCCATGAAGACAGGTTGTAACTAGGGGGTGGGGAGGAGAGGGGTGGGGGGAGGGGGTGTAATAAAAAGTTAATCTGAGCGTGTGAGGCCGACCTGGTGGGAGGGGGGTGGCACCGTTCTCCCACCGCCCCCCCCCCTCCCCGGAACACTCATTTAAACAGCAACAGCCAGGAAAAACCAACTCTCCCTATCCATGATCCTGCCCGTCGGTGATGTAATTAACTCAATGGAATCTGACTTCGGTTTTGCAGGAAATAAAATTATTTTGGCGATTGACAACTTTAAAGCATTTAAAACTATTATATTAAAACTAAATTATATTGTCACCCCTAGATGATAACACACTTTTCACACATATAATCCTTTGTACATCGACATCAACCTCCTATAATTCGACTTTTGAATGATTTACCACCCGCCTAAAAATGAATAAGGGCTCGTAGTAATTTCCATTCACCATCGATAGACTTGCGATGTAGGTTAAGTTATGAATGCTGCTCTGCTCAGACCGTCGCGCGGCACTAACGCACAGCGACCGTTTTTCCGGACGCTTTTTTCGATAGATGATTTGAAAATGAAATAAACTGACTAATTTTTATTCAAAACTGAAGAAAATTTCGCATTCGAATATGCTATCTTAGAGTAGGTGAAGTGTAAGTTTAGAAAGAGGCGAAAATAAAATCCCGCTAACTGGGACGGCAGAGTTTCATTGATCAAGAGAAAAGCTCGAGCGCAGGTCCGAGAAAACGGTGGTGGGGAGACGGAGGAGAGTGAGCGCGCCAGTCAGGTAGGACCTGACCATGCTAGGCGCGCCTGAGGCCAGTCGATCATGTCGAGGGAACCTTACGGCCAGAACTTAGGTGGAAGCGGGAGTCGATCACCGAGGAGCGCTCGCCGACTTGGGGAGTTACCCACCGTCGACAGGTCTCCTTCGAGAAATTATCCTGCCGGTGGAAGCAGAGGTAGTCCGGTCGGTAGAAAAGGTAGGCCGCGTTCAGGAAATACTTCGCCGGAACATCATGGCTATCAACCCATGAGCGGGCAATACTATAGAGGTGAGGAGGATTTAGGCAGTCCTATGATGGAGGACAGGGGAAGGAGTATGGCTTCTAGCGGCTCACATCACAGGTCTAGGAGTGCCAGTAGGCCGATGGGAGGTAATCCGATGTCAGTCCGTTATCAGTCATTAGACCGCGCTGGGGGGACGGGTCCGGAAGGTCAGGATAGGGAATTCATGCCGATCAGGGACCGTTCTTTGGATAGAGTAGGCCCACGGGAGCGGAGCATGGAGCGCGGAGGTTATCTTGACGAAGACCTCTACGGCCCCCGCTCGGCTAGGCAGTCCCCCAACACGCACATGATGTCTGCTAGGGACGGGGGCAGCTACCTCGGAGAGCTACAGAACCAGAACACAGATTTGCAAAGAGAATTGGCCAATTTGAAGAAAGAGCTGGAATTGACTAATCAAAAATTGGGCTCGAGTATGCACAGTATCAAGACCTTTTGGAGCCCGGAATTGAAAAAAGAAAGGGCTTTACGCAAAGAGGAGTCGGCAAAATATAGCCTCATCAATGATCAACTCAAGCTACTCAACTCGGAGAATCAGGTCAGTCATCTCTCAGGACCAAATCAGTCCACATTGTTTTGTTTTAACTGTAATTATTCTTAGGCAATCGAGTGCATAAATCGTAGAATTTTTATCCTGAGTAATTTTAACTTGAGCTTGAATTTGGTAGATGACTAGTAATGCTTTAGTTTTGACAATTAGTTTGAGAATAGTCAATTATCGTCGATTGCCCAAAAATAATATTATATTTATTTGTTTTTTAAAAAGGTGGCTTAGTACTGGATTGATGGAAATGTATATAATAATATGTACATTATGTATTTTGCATTATTTATTATATATTTATATCATTATTTGACACAGTTATTAATTCATGGTTGCTTTGTCGTAGCTTTTCTTCAAGCGAACACTGGACTTCCTTTCAAGTTCTGAGCGGGAATCAGTTGTGTGGTCATAATTTCACAGCTGATGATAGTATGGAACCATGCCCACCCACCGCCGTTGTAAACACCCAATTGACATTACAATACAATTATAAGAAATGAAATGATCGACATGGAGGATTCTCACCTTCACATAGGGTTAAATAACAAAACGAAGAAAAATACATAATTTTTAGCTTATTTTTCATCCATTCATTATATCATATTGCATACATATAATTTATATGTGTACCGCTTATACATTAATCATTACACAATGAGATTGTTAATTGTATTTTAGTCAATTTATACGTTTTGTTAGATCGAATTGTTCATAGAATTTGTAACTGTAACGATATCGGAAAATTGTTCTTAGATAGGATTTTTATTTTTTTTTATTTATCATTAAATAAAAACATTTGACTGCTTTCAATAACACAGACTTAGATGCACAATGTAGATTATTAACCTATTTAAGCATGTATTAGTACTGCAGCTCATAGATACTTAGCATGTACAAAAAATAGGAATATGAGATGGAAGAGGAAGTAATGGTGAGAGATGTGGAATGGATATATATTGTAATCAATCATACTTTTGTCGAATTACTTTGAAAAGTTTTAAATTATTTACGTTAGTATTTCCTACGTTATGTTACATAACAATAACATTGTAGTATCAACTAATTCACTAAAAGTAACGCCAACACGTTGGAGTGGAAACTATTATAATTTAAGGCAGGTTTCACTGTCGCCGGATCAATGGTAATATATATTATAAATAGCTTTAGAGGTTATCTATATGAAATTATATGAGTTAAAAAAGGTACTGACTGACTAGGAAGATATGAGTGAGTGGTGAGAAATAGAAAAGAGAATCCGGAAATCCGCATTAGCAGGATATTTGTAGGTACAGTTGAATATCATCTACAGATAAGTCTTGGGGGTAGTAAGTTTGAGATATTCACATAGTTTGAACATTGCATTGAAAGCAAATGTAGGAAGGACGAAAACGTACTCGTAGAAGGAGGTTATGAAAGAGTAAATCGGCATATCTTTGTATTGAGAAAGCATTTTCAATTTATCGCACATTATAACTACTCACGTTGATTGTAACTGGAAGCAGACACATCAAGAAATGTGTTGGTATATATTCGTCCATAAACCGTTATGATATTATACATAAGAATGACGATATGGAAATCACAACACCGATTTCGCGAATAAAATGTGTAAAAAAAGGTCTATCATCTCTATGATAAAAGAAACGCCTTCGAATCTACTAAGAGCGGTTTTACAAACAAATTACTCTTTTTATCCGCTTATCTTATATTTAGAGTGTGATTTTAATTAGTCAGCTTATTTATCCAAACACTCTACAACGTTTGTTTGCTTTATTCCCACCGAACGCAATAATAATCAACTATTCGATTCTTACTTTACGTTCTCTTCTGTGGAATCAATTTATATATTTTGTCAAAACAAATAAAAAATAACGTCCTACCCGTGTCCAAAACTGAGTTAATCTTTTGATCAACACATTTCATCGTCTGGAAGATCTGCTCCAGTAATATGATATTAAAATGGGTATACTGTATTATATAAAGTTGTTGGACTTGATAATAACCGAATCCACTAAAAATTAATATGCGTTAAAACGTTAGGTAAACGTCCAAAGAGTAGACCGAGACGTAGACGGGAAGAATGTATCAGAACGGGCTGTGTGGGTGGAGGATTTGATGGGGCGGGGTGGAAGAAGGCGCATGGTCTGAGTTTGGCAGTGCCGTCATCGAGCTTTCTAGTTCGCTGAAATATGAAGGCATTTGACGATTATAACATGTTCTTTAACTATTTTGCTAGGATATTACACAATAGCATTGCTAGTTGTCGAAGTACCATGTATATAAATATCGAAACGCAGAAATATTGGACGAAAGCCCGACGATAAAGTTCATGATACGTAATAAAGTTCTGTACCAGTATTCTGATTCAGTAATATATATCTATATGATCCAGTTAATTTTTATTCCGATTTACAATCCTATGAGAACACAATGAGAAGAGAATATAAAGATTTTCAAAAACATGAAAATTGATAATTCCGAGATATTAAATCAATTTTGAAAAACGAAAAATGAACATTAAGCGTTTTAGAATTTTAGTATGAAATTAAGAAATTAATTAAACTCGAGTTTATGTTACACAACTTGATAGATCCAGCAGAATCCATTCATAACCGAAAACTGCTAAATAAAACAGAGAAGTCAAACGCTCCGAGATCAAAGGAAACATTTTTAGACTAACCGACTTATGCTTTTAAAAACGTTCCCTTATCAATAAATGAAAGCCTTAAACTTCTCATAGCTTTCGTGACACAAATGTGTGAGAATGGAAAATGCATCCATGTCTTGAAGAATTCATCGTCCCATTGAGGGGCGACTCCCTTTGTTAGCACTGCCAACTTTTTTATAAATTGACGGGTCGTGTATTCTTCATACACTTCCGCAAATTTGGTACACTGCGAAGTTTCTTTTATCTGAAGTCCTACCAGATTCCGTTTAAAGGATAGAAACGAAAAGAACGAGCTTCACAGTGCTATCAACCAGTATCACGTAAAATCTTCGTCAGCGGTTTTGTGATGTTTCATTAGTTGTGTGAGAACGGAATGTACACTGGTTTGTTGCAATTAAAACAATCGAAAGCTAAGAATATATCTCTATATGTTTTAGAATATGGTAAATTATTAGGAATTTATCTTTACATGCTGTCATGCATTGCCAGTGTCACCGATGGCGGTTTGTGGTTATTAACTAAGAGCAATTTACGCTATTTGTAAGGAAAAAGGCAGAAACGTGACATAAAAGAACCTGAAAAAAGTATAAAAGAGCTAATTCTAGTCAACTCTTTCCTAAATCAGTCGAAAAACGTATTTCACACTAACCGAACGAAAAATACGTTATCTCACCAAACCACTTTTATTTAATTCCTCTCAAGTTCGATTCCAAAAGACAACCTGTCCAATAAATGAACTTAACCCATCACATTACTTCACGTACACTTTCAGTAACAGAGTGTTGTATAGCTGAAAACTGTATAGCGTTACGCTTTAACCATTCCGTTTTATTTTTCCATTCGTTTTGTAGACTTCCTTGATTTTTAACAAAATTTAAAACTATTTAATGCCCAGGATATTATTAAACAGGGTAATACCCATATTTCATTCAGCATGGAATCATGACCACTCAACATTTTGGAAAAGTGATACATTTTCACTCCATGTATTCAGCCACTTTATGTTTTATTTGATTCATTTTCAGATAAGATGACCATTTTAGCAGGCGGAAGAAGAAAAATGAAGATATACGGTAACGTAAAAAAATAGCTTTAAGAATTTTATTTTATTATTTTTTTCAACTATATTCACATGTTAATAAAATGTCTATTTATTTATGTTATTATTCAACTAAAAACTACGTTAGACGCATAAGGCTCCAAAATTTGATTCCTTCAGAATCTGTTTTGCGATAAACGAATAAAGGATCGTTTTGAGATTCATCATTAAAAAAAAAAATGGCTAAATGGCATCTTGGATCTCTTAAAAGGGAAATAAACGGATAATGGGAACTACACATCTCACAAAGCCTTTAAATAGCTCCATTCAAAGGAGAAAACAGAAAAACTCGTTCAAAGGCTTTGGATTTAGTAAGCGCGATGCTCTACTTCGTCAGAGTGATTTCGGGTCCAGGAAAAAAGATTGGCTGATTGTTCAAATCTTGTTCTTTATCTCATTCTACTGACGTTTATTGTAATGTTATATTTTTTTATTATTATTATAAATTTATCTTTATCTTTTTATTCATTCGATCCAATCAGTGGAACTTGGTTTTAGACCATTGTTTGGTTCTGGATGATTTAAAAGAATTCATTATTATTATTTTTTTTTTAAATATTTAATTTTACATAAAATAGCGTATCTCCAATTATAGTACGCTACGAATGTTATTGAAACGTTTCCTTTAAACTATTATCCAAGAAAAAAATCGGAAGTAAGTGATTTTGAAGAGTATTTGAACAAGAATTGCTATGCGGAATCTTTATACCATCTTACAGAATTCCTTGATGACGAAAAAATTATATAAAAATATATAATAGGCGACATTTTCTTTTTTAATTTATTTATTATTTATAAAAGAACTTTTAATCGGATCACCAATCATTGATAGTTTGAATAATTTGTCTCATTTTTTTTTATTGTGTTGGTGTTTCTATAAAAATATTTTAGAAGCGATATGTACATTTGAAATATGGTATCATTAATGGAATATTGAAAAGAATAAATATGAAGTGGTGATAGTTATTATGTCGGTTTGGTTGGGACGAAGGTGTTGGAACGACCCCTCCCAACTCTGACAGTTTGGCTACGCGCCTGCTTAGGCCTATCTTATCGACCCATAATTTGACACACATTTCTTCTAACCGCCGTCTTTAAACTCAAGCTGAGGAATTTCGGCCGATTTATATATACATATAATTAATCATTCCCGAAATGTATATATGTACACTTATATCAAGTTATAAAAAAATTCATATTTATTCAGTTATGACTAGGAAACTAAAAATCCATCCATTCAAGCCAAGAATGAAAACTGTAAAATTCGCGTAAAATTCTTTCACTTATCTGAAAACATCTGTAGTATTATCAACTGCTTCTTGCACTTAGTACCACAAATATATTTTTACTCCCAGCGTCTTATATATACCCTAAGAACACTCTCCAGTTTTTATTATTATAAATTAATTTTAAACTGCTGCTTCATTGAACCATTTCTTACTTGATAAATCTTCGATGTAGCCGTTTACAAATAATGGGCCTGATCATAAAACAGATTCGACTTCATCTCTCAGCCGCTATGATTCTAATAATGATCGGATTTCTTTTTATTATGTAAATAAATTACGAACTTTTAATAATATCAAAGTTTTTTAACTCTACTTTACATATTTCTTCACAATTAGCAATTTTAGCATAACTGGCATGTTAAGAAATGAGGTAGATCCTAAAGCTAACATATTAACATTAAATTATCTTAAAACATTACCAACTCTTTTTCAGCTTTCAGCAACTGTGGTGTCTATAATTACCATTTTATAAGATAGAATTGAAAAAAAAAATTATATCTATTACAATTTCGGTATAGATTGTTGTAAGAATATACAGAAGAAACACGTATGCCTGGATATAGAATGCGTGAGATGATTCAACTCCGAGCTTTGTGTGATGAGTTCTTTTGTTGAATTCAGAGGCTGTCCCAGAGGGAGAGAAAGATAACCTCACACCCCTATTCCCCACCAAAATATTGCAATATAAAAAAAAAAAGGGTGTGCTTAGTACCACACGCTGTAAGTTTAAACTTCTTTAAGATTCAATTCAGCATCTATTATTTTTATTTTGTTTACTTATTGAAAATTTTCTATAAAAAATTCACTTCAAAAAAAAAAAAAAAAAAAAAAAAAAAAAAAAAAAAAAAAAAAAAAAAAAAAAATATATATATATATATGAGTTGTTAGGAAAAATAGCGGAATAAATTATATGTCCGTACTCAAATGCGTTATCCATGCTTCTTAAATTATCTCTAGTAATAGTAATCCGACTTAAAAGGCCGGCGTTTCATTCGATCAAGCATTAATCTCTTTCAGTTTTAAAGTGGTCGTATTTAAAAAAATATAAACCGAATAACAGATGCTAACGGATAGCTTTCGAAAATTCAATTTTTCCGTAAAGGGCGATAGATTTTTTCACGTCATAGCATCTCAAATGAATGAGCCACAATTTGCAATGGGATGCCGTTTTAAAGAGGATGAACCAGGCAACATTTTTGCCTCTTAATTTAGCTAGAGGTTTCAGTTTTACAATTAATCCAAGTTTTCACAGGTGATTTCCGACTTCGTATTAAAATATTTTAATAAGTAAAATTGCTCGATCTATACGCTAAAAAAAATGTAGCAGTGTTCTTCCTGTTTAAAACAGTATACCGATGACAATCGTTGCTAGTTTCGTCTAATACTTATGAGGAAAAGAGGAGACGAATACGTTAAAAGTCGTCGTCCGAGATTGTCCTAAGGGAAATTCAAAAATATAATAAAATTTGAGACTACTCTAAATAATAAGTATAAAATAACGTGGTTTAAAATCTTTAAAAAAATATCCATTTATTAAACTACTGTTTATTTATCATTTAAATATGTTGAATAGTGGTGTTCCTCCGCCTGAAAATTCTACTATTTTATTTAGAAATAGATGTAAAAATCATTTCCCAAAAAATTCCATTAGTACCCTTCAACACTAACGTTCTATTATATAGAGTTGAGTGCTGTTGTACGATGGGGAACGGTATGGGTTCAATTCTCCTGGGTAAACTAATAGTTATTTCATCGACGGCTCGTTTGGGCTGGGCTGCAAAACCCTTGGGGGATTTTTATTCTGCCGAATTTCAAATTTATTATTTCTTATCAATTGAATTTACTATAATATAAAACAAATAAGTCAAACTAGAAAAATTTTAAATAAATCAAACCGTTAGAAAAATTTAAACTTCGATTATTTTTCATGAAAACCGTTCAAAAATTGTATCCTTGTTAATTATTAATACATACATTTTTACATCAAACAAATGTACTAACGCATAATAATTATAATACCCAGTATATGAAATATACAAATGTATAAACCAGTCACAATATGGATAAACTGTAAGTATAATAATATAATAATAATAATAAATAATAAATTTTGCAACTATAATAGTAATAATAATAATAATAATAATAATATGTACAATAAATGTCTTTTATATATATATATATATATATATATATATATATATATATATATATATATATATATATATATTTTTTTTAGAAATAATTATTATAAGGATTGACGATACTTTTAGTTAAAAAAAAATTTTATTCACTATGAAATATATTTAAGGTAATACATAATGATAATATATATTCGTTTACATTATATATAAATGAAAAAATATATTAATATTGTGATAATACAGTTTTCATTTTATTATTATCTATTTATGATTATAAATATTTTTTATTAATAAAACTAGTTTGGGAGATATCATTGTTCATTTTCCTAATACAGTATATAATTATATTTATACTGTAATTATTTTAAGTATATTACATTGGACTTACATTCAATAGAAGAATAGACCTGGGGCCAAAAACAAAATACAATCTAAACAAGATACTAAACCTCTTGTATACAATCCTTCATAAATAGTCGACATTAAAACTCCTTAAAAATACCTACTTACTTGCTTAAACCCATATTGGCATACGCTACACAAATATACGGAGCTGCAAAAAACTAGCACCTTAAAAAAAATACAAATATTTTAACCAATAATACTTAGACCAATTACAAAATCACGTTGGTACATTTAAAATAACACACTTCACTCGGATTCACAAGTGCCCACAGTAAACGAAGATAACTTTATATGTGATGTCACAACAGTACTCACGGACAATATAACATGCTATTTAATGACATGGCCATGACTGACATACACGGAAATACTCTCAGAAAGCTGAAAAAAAGCTGGGTGAGAGATTTGCTCATATAGTTTCTTTTTTTACTCCTTGCCAGGAGGAGGTACTGTTGAGTGCTAGTCTCTCATGTCTATAGGGCCCGTATTATTACACTTTTAGCTAATTCATTTGTTGTTACTTTAATAACAGGAGTGCATACAAAAAAAATTATAAGAGAAAAAAAAAGCTTATTACCTTATAATTATGTAATTTAAAACGTATCTGGCTTGTCTCTCCACAAGTGGATAGACAAGTCTGATTGGGGGATCCCTAAAATGTGTGTATGTTTTAAATAATTATGGTTGTATGTTTAACTTTTAATTCAAACCTATTTTCGTTTTCACTATCAATATTGTTTCTTTTATATTATTATTTTTTTCCCCATATCATTTATGTCTCACCCTTAACCTAACCTAGCTGCATTGTATTGTTACTGATCATATTTTATATATCTGTTCTTTTTATAGCCTTTTTTGTATAAAGTTTTTTATCTATGTCATTCTGTAATCAATTTATCTGTTTATCGGTCTGTTATTTTTGTCACATCTAATGTTTTGTCATGATAGCTCTGAAGAAGACCTGCAAGGCAGGTCGAAACGTTAGCACACATTAAAGTATTTCTACTTAGAGGTGGTGTTTCTCTTTGAATGCATCTCCGATTATCTTATAATTCATTCATCTTAACAGTCAACTATCCTTTAATCTTTTTTTTTTCACTCTATTTGTTGTAAATTTTGAGGTTCTTTATTTATTTATTTTCTATTTCACTTTATTTATTGTATTATGTAAATTAGAATTTTTTTTTTTATTTTCATTTTATTTTTTTTCATTGTATATATTTAGTGAATGGATCCATTAAGTCATCTATATATATTACTTAATGTCCTTCTTGAGGCAGATTGTTTATTATTTATTATCTCAATAAAAGATTTTAATATTAAAAAAAATAATATATCGAGCTAGACGTTTTATAATTAAATGTGTCTTTATAACAAACAAACAAATAAAATGGTAAAATACTTATTTACTCATTTCTTAAACTTATTTAATATTTATTGTATTTGTTTATATTTTTTAATGGGAGTAGGAAATATACGGATTTAGATCGCAATAACTTCTCCACCAAACCTCCTCATTTTTTATAACCATTTCTACTTATAACGATCCGTTGAAGGCGCCTTCTAGATCGTTATAAACGATATTTACTTTATATATATATATTTTATATATATATATATATATATATATATATATATATATATATATATATATATATATATATATATATATATATATCATCATAAATTGACAATTACAGAAATGGGAAACTATAAAAATAAACATAAAAAAACATCTAGTAAATGTAATGAATATTGTATGTAAATGAAATGCAGAGCACACCAATAAAAGTTTTATGGCAGAAGGCCTGTAGTTGTAATTCTTTTCATGAGCCTATGAAGGTTACCGCGAATGGGAAGCAATATGAGATACTTGTGGGTTAGGATAGGTATTTAGTTTATTATAAAATATCATATATCTGAAATGACTACGAGAAATTTAAAGTTATTTAGAATAATTTTTTATATCCTTTTAATGAAATTTACAACTGTAGAAAATATATACGTCAAGTAAATGTGTTCATGAATATTACAATAACATGTCAAAACCTGAAAAGAACTACTTCAATCAAAATTCTGACAAAAAGGTCTCTAGGCCATCTTCTTTTAAGAAGCCTCGGAGGATTATCTGGATTGGAGTGGGGAGCAAGTTGAGAAGCTAGTAAATTTGAGCGGTTATGGAGCTTACTATGAAAGGATAGGTATCTTGTTTGGGCTAAATCAGCAACATATGAAACATTAAGATCTTTATGGATAAGTTTATTGGTGACAAGGTAAGGGGCATTGAGGATTTTTCGAAGGGTTTTGGATTGTAAGGATTTGATACAAGATGAACTGGATGTTCTTGTGGAGCCCCAAAGCTCAACTCCGTACGTCCAAATAGAACTAATCACAGTCATGTATATGAGTCTTTTGTTATTAATTGGGAGCTTTGAACGTTTGTCTAGTAAATGTTAAAGTAGTCTGTAACGATGGGCAGTTTCTTGTCGTTTTAGTTTTATTTAAAATTTTAACTCTCTAATAAGTCACAAACTCATAAATTCCGGAAAAACTGATCTTGTAATTTATACCAACAATATAAAATATATGGTTATTAGTAGGAACAGTGGTGATGTCTTGGCGATATGGTCGCTATAATGGCTGAGGGCATTGGCTAAGATGCAAGGTGGTGGCACGAAATGAATCTCAGCTTTTCCACTCTGGTTAGAATAGGGTAGTAACTTATTGGATAGCATAAAGAATTCGATTTGAGATTGAGTTTCTTTACTCAGAGCAGTGTCTAGAACATCTAGAAAAAAAATCAATTCAAGAAGAAATAGTGGCAGCATTTAAGTCCGGAAATTCTTGTTTTCTTTTTGCTACAAAACTATTCAATACGCGCCTGCTGTGCAGAAAGTTAAAACTTAGGGTCACAAGACTTTTATCCTTCCTACAATTCTTAATTACTGTGAAGAGTTTTTGAAAATGAAGTGTTCCTTAGAATATTTGGTCCATAAAATGATGAGCACATTAGAGATTTTAGAATGATCCACAATGCGTTATCGCGTAATGTTATTATCCGGTGGGTACAGTCTAGATAGGAACAGCTCTGAGGATGAAATGGAAACATTAATTCGTTGGATTTAACAATAACAATATCAAGGTAATCAGTGTTGGACCGACAGGAAAACGTTCGATACGTAAAACGACGTTGTCCAACCACCCTCGGTGGCGTTGTCATCCTCGGTCTCCCTCTCAATCTCTTTCGTCCCGGCCTGCCGTACATCATCTTTTTTGGTAGTCTTCCGGCATCCTTTGCACGTGTCCAAGCCACCACTTTTGTCATATAAACAATATTTATATTACTGTTTTGGAAACAGTGATTTTGGCAAATCAAGATACTTCTCGATGTTAATATTTTATTAAGGGATTTACTGCTAGCCGCTATTCTTTGATCACTAATTTCATATAATTTTTCCGTTATTAGAGATTCAAAGGATCTAAAAGTTTTGCAGCGCCTAAATGTGTTTAAGTTTTCATTTATTATAATAACTAAAAAAAAAATCCGTTTCTAGTTAGTTTGAACATTATCTGGAATATCCAGTATTTCTTTCATGGCAGTGCATTAAGGTTTAAAATAAATAAGGAATATACGTCGGCGTTAAAATAGATCCCGAATACACAAGTAGGAAGGAAAATACTCCTCTTGTAATAGACGCCAATTATTGTTAAAGTTTGACTATTCGTGTAGGTAATAACCGCCTTGTCCTAAAATTACAGCATTAGCTGCCAATATGATGCGAATCGTTTTAGTGACTCAATTACCGACTTTATTAAAAATTTAACATTCCCAACAACTGTGTCGGCTGATAAAGCGAGAGAAAAAGTTTAGTCGCAATTTCTTATTTAATTTGCGATGAAATAGCAATTTGAAAATGTAATTTATTATTTAGCAGGGGCAACAATTCTTGCACAATACAACATCATGGTAGAGAAAGGACAGATCGGAAAATTACAGCCTCTCTGTTTTAATTAAGCAGGTTGTAAACGTTCAATTAAACCCATTTTTATTCCGTAAATTAATACTTTACGTGTAGAAGAGAAAAAAACCTTTAATAACACAATAAAATACAAAATATCTCTGAATAACTCTTTTACGTTGATTTCCTGTTAGCTGTATTTACCTATTGTATTCTTAGTTATCCACGATACGTTTTATTTATGAATAAATTTTATTTTTAAACAGAATTCGTGTAATGTTATATTCCTCATCTTTCGTTTTTATATTAAGAGTTGTTTCCTGTTAAAGAAAAATATTAAAATGATTTATTTCTTTGCGTGATTAATGATCGTTATACATCGTTAATTCATGGAATCTATTTTTATACTTTTTTTCTTCCTTACACAAACAATTCGTTACGTATTGTTAGATAGGAAAATTAATTTTATTTTTTCATGTTTTATTAAGATAATATGAAAATAATCCCTTTCATCTTGTATTGTAATTTATTTTCTTAAAGGCATTCTGGGTATATTACTGTTGGTAACGATGTCGATGTAGTTACCTACACATTGTACTTGATAGTATTATAGTCTGAGCGCCATGGCACTTGGGGAAAAGTGGGGAGAGGGAGATGTGGCCGATCATTAAAATTTCAATACATTTCTGCCCTTTCGATTGTTTATGACGATTTGAATGTAGTTTATATGATTCGCAATTAAGGCTTGGATTTAAAATAAATTAGAAAAATTCATATATGACATAAAAAGTACTTCAATGTCCAGTATAATATTTAACCGCATTATAAAAAAATTTTTAGTAATAAACTAATAATAAATTTGGCTAAAACTAATAAAATATTCTCAACAAAAGTTAAATCTCTGTCAATTAACGGACGCAGTACGAAGTAAATATTGCAAATAGCTTGGTAAATGTATGTATTTTTCGCTTTTGCTGATTCCCCGCAAACCTATAATTCTCAGAAGACTATAATTTGCATAGAACAAACGTAATCTAGTATGAATGATGAGTCAGAAAATTACAACTTCCAGCTTGTATATATATTTAATAAAGACTAGTTGTTACCTGTAGAACATTTCTGACACCTATTACTTTACCTTGACAAGTTCTCACTTAAAGTTTGGGAGTGTTATGAAAGGTGATTGGTATCTCAATATAATAGTCCTTTCTTGGGGGTTGGAAGGGAGGGGGGCTGTTTAATGCAGGGAAAAATATAAAAGTTTTTCAATTTATTTTTATTTTTATTTATTTATATTTTGTGAGTGCTGGTTGAATATGGATGTCAACATACCTCCCTTGAAAAACTTGAATGTCTTAAAAAATAATCCGACCCTGTTCGTACCCTGAATATCTTTTTCTCAATTGTGACCTCTTCATTTATTACAATGTTTTCGTTACTTATTTTGAAGCAGTATGGTAACATCGAGCTTCTTGAACAAACGCGCTTTTAAAACAAAAATCCTTGAGCGGGTATTATTTACAAGCAAGGATCCTCCAGTTTGTTCTATACATTAAAGGATTAGACATTGATTGTGCTGCGATCGCGATATGATCACATGTTGGCCGTCCTTGACCGATGTAAGCCTTTTTATGGTATCAGTGTTAGCTGGTGTTTTTATAAACGTGTCCAAACCCCATCTGACCTAGCGTATGTGGCAGCAGGATTGTTTTGTATGAGTAACATTGATCACCAATCTATTTAGCAACCCTTTAAAAAATAAAAAAAAATTGAGAACAATTAAATAAAATTAACAAAAAAATATTAAATTGTAAGTTACATACTTGCTTCTAGTAAATTTGTCATTCTATTTAATTTTTCCTTGTGTATTTTTGTTTAGTAAGGACCAATGTCCCTTGAAAACTAAATCAAATTTATGTTAATAGATAGTTTGTAGATCGTTGATGTAATAGATATATTTTTATAAAAGCTATCAATATTGTTAAAAAAATAAGTGTTTTTATTATATATGTTTCATTAACAAATTTGGTGATGAAGTGAACACAATTAGTGGATTTACGGAAGCATTTTGCTGAAATGTGATTTTTTTTCAATGTTTTTCGACTCAAAACAAAAATAGAAAAACTCTAAAAACATTTTTTAAAAACTAAAGTTTGATCAGTTTGGCACTGACTCCACTGAAATCTTCAAACCCGCACGACTCGACTAAATCGCCCCTTATTTGTTTTTATTCACTTAGCTTTCCGTATTTTGTTGCAGCGCGATCATTTTTGAGGATATTTTAAATATTCTGGAACCAAACGGATAGCTACACAACTTAGCTTCAAAATTCCATTTGATCGATCCCGCTCTCTTAAATACAAGTGAGGGAGGAGTCATATTTCTCATGTTCATTTTTTTTTTTTTATTATTTTTTTTTTTTTTTTATAGAACTTTTATTGAGTAATTATTACAATCTGCCACGAATCTATAAGTAATATAGATGGCATATTATTACATTCACACATTATGTACAAAGAGGAAAAAAGAATATATATATATATAAAATAAAAAGATAGCACAAAGAACATCCTATACATATAAATAAAATGGAATACTAAAATAAAAAAATAAAACATTGAGTAAGTAAAAATAAATAAATAATTTAAAAAATAAAAATAAAAATAAATTAAATAAAAGTTAAAACTCATGTTCAATGTAAGAATGATTTTCGCTTCAATAACGCTTATCTCATATTCTTCTTCAATTTAAACCTTTTAATTATCAAACTTTAGTTTTTTTTAAAATGTTTTTAGAGTTTTTCTATTTTTGTTTTAAGTCGAAAAACATTGAAAAATAAATCACATATCAGCAAAATGCTTCCGTAAATCCACTAATTGTGTTCACTTCATCACCAAATTTGTTAATGAAACATAAATAATAAAAACACTTATTTTTTAAAAATATTGATAGCTTTTATAAAAATTATCTATTAAATTAAAATCTACAAATTATCTGTTAACATAAACTTGATTTAGTTTCCAAGGGACATTGGTCCTTACTAAACAAAATACACTAGAAAAACCTGAATAGAATGACAAAATTACTAGAAACAAAGGAATAAAAGTACTAGTACAAGGATCTTAGTACTTTAACACTAATAGTTGATGAATATTTTTTTAAATAACATTTATAGCAAAGGAATTACATTGCTTTGAAATATTATTGATCTAGGAAGGGCTTACAACCCTCCAAGGACCACCTCAGACAGCACTCCACTGGTTACGACCTGCCACCAAGGAATTCCCTCCCCTCGATCTTAGTCGTAAATTCACTTTTTACATCATACAGTTATCGCCTCCAGGGCTTTCCAATATATCGGTTTCCATCGGGAATCCCACATTTATACTAGATTTCTAAGTTCATATGAAACAAATGTATTTTTAAACTTTATTATTATAACACAAGAGGTTTTAAAGAAAATAACAACGAAAAAATGTATACATGTATAATGTATTTTTTTTTTTTTTATATTGATAACTCTATAAAATCAATACATTCAATGAATTTCAGGAATAATGATTAAAATAACTTTTTAAAAAACTACCCTTTAGTATCAATTCAATAAAAGTTCTATATAAATTCAATTAAATACTCGATAAAAGTAACTATTTTCTATAAAAGTATAATTTGGTATCTTCGGAAATGGCACCTTCAATATAGAATTTTAGTAATTTTATTTAATATAATAAAACTGGGAAACTGTCAAATATTCAATTCTCAATAATCAATTACATGAATCATTCTGCACCGTACAACTTTTATTAAAATTCTTCTAAAAAAAAAGATTTTAAATATCTGACTGATAAAAAGGGGAGCCCGAAAGCTTCACATTATTCACCAGTGGCACAGCCCCAGTTCGGGTCGATATTCCCTCGAGTTTATCCGGCCAGAATAATGTGGGGGTGGTTCACCTTTTACCGCTTCGATGCTGAACACAACAGTTTTACAATTATATATAATTATAATTTCAATTATATAATTTCGATATCTCCACCTCCCCTTTTGTTATATGAAAAAAATGTCCAACTCTCCCACCTCATTTTTTTTTAAATAATCATATATACTCACCTGATACAGAGAAAAGTTCATTCTCATTCCAGGATATTTTGTATCGAAAGAAATTATTTTAGAGCTGTGTTAACGAAATCAAGGGGTTTGATAGCACAGAAAAATCGAGTCCATCTATACGATTATATAAAACTAGCAACCCCGTCGCGGTTTCGCCACTCTCATAAGGAGAAAACTTAGAAGGTAGTAAACTAATAATTGAAGTAATTTTAATGTATAAGTTGGTAATCAGGACAGAGACTATTAAGAAACCCATGGGGATAATGTGCGGCATTATCAGAGCTTAAAACTGAAGAACCATGAATCAAATATTTACGCACAATATCAAAAATGATCAACATTGATTTGTTAATAACTTTTATTAGGCGGAAATAATTTTATTATTTCTAAACCGTCCCAGAACAATGAAAATTGTGTTACTTGAGGTACGCATGATGATATAGGATCATTGCAATTAGGATTGATGAATTAATTGCCACTTCTATTGAGATTATTTTATTAGAAAACTAGTTTCGAATGCTAAACATTCATCTTCAGTTCTAAAACATACAAAATTTTTTCAACACATCAGTACTATGATACATAGATTATATATACTAAAGTTTTTAAAAAGGTAAGAAAAGAAATCAAGCATGGGCACTCACCTTCGAGGTAACTAAAACACTGAATTCGTGAGAAGTAAAAGGGGGGGGGGGGCAGGTAGATTACGTTTTTGATTTACAATGGGGTTTCCTCATGACTCATTGGATTTTTCCGTTCCTATGGAAAACAAATTTAAAATGGGGCTATTGGATATGTTAATCTGATCATTTAAACAAAAATCTGGATCGGTTTTTAAACGATTTTATTATTTCTAGTGATTCAAAAGTATTTAATTTTAGGCTATTTTCTACTTGATGTAATATTTTTACTCCCGAGTCTTTATTAAATTTGTGGTTACTTTCATTTAGATGGATAACGAAATTGGAATTTTGGTTCTTATTAGTGCATGCTCTTATATGTTCATTTACTCTTTGATTTACCGATCGTCCGGTTTTTCCCGTGTATTTTGCTTCACAGTCATTACATTTTAATTCGTATACACCACTTTTTTGGAAAGGGTCTATCATCAATCCTAATTGAAAATTTTGTTGTTTTTAACATTGTAAACTAAACTCCCCATCAAAAGTATTGCGACACCCATAATTCTTGAGATTTTCATCGTTTTTACCTTAATGCATACTTGGTTTATATTTATATTAATATTATTTATTAAACTTGAGACATTAAGAATTCGACACATCAATTTTTTTCCCTGTTAATAACAAACGATGGAATTTTAGATTTATTTTTTTTCAAATTTCCTTGCGGAACAGAATGTCCTTCAGGTCAAACTGGCCCGATTAAGGTGGGGCGGGATGGAATTTTGGAGATTATTGCGCAACTTTTTTTTTCAAATTTCCGAGATAGATAGATAGAATAACAAACCAGTCCATGTTTATCATTCGTTTCGTTATTCAAAAGTATGCCAAGACTAGTGAAAAAAATTCATTTATGCCAGACAGGGCAATGTGTTAGTTAAAATTGTAAAAAATGAAAATTTTAAAAAGCTTTTTTGTCTATAGGAAGAAATATTGTCATTTGTTTAAATAAAAATTGTTTATGTCTAGTTTAGGAATGTTTAATATAGACTTCAGAACCGTTATTCATTATGAAAAAAAAAATACGTTTTTTATAAAATTCAAATATTTCAAAGTATTGCGATACTTTTGACGCGGAGTTTATATTACTGAATGGTGCTAACCACATGTTGGTCGATTTTTAAATTTCACTTTATTAATAATTTAATTGAATTTAAGAAAATTTTATTATCAATTTCAAGCTCTATATAACACCGTACCTTTGTAACCTCTCATGTAGAATGGCGCTCGCCATCTACCGGTCAATTTGCAAACTTCATTGTTATCCACTTATTATAGCTTTTTAATAACGAATAAATGAAAAGTCGGTAGATTTTATTATTGCGAAACGTTCCTTAAGCTATAAAGGTTATATGGTTAAAATTTGGTACCGATTGGTTTTGTAGTTTTCGGGGTTAGTGATTACAAACGAAAAATGCATTATTTTTCGGTTATGATCACTAACCACGAAAACTACAGAACCAATCTGTACCAAATTTTAACTACATTATCCTTACAATTCCAGGAAAGTTTAGAAATAATAAAATCTAATGATTTTTAAATAATCTGTTGTTAAAAAAGAGATAATTTGTGGGTAACAGTGAAGTTTGAAAATTGACTGATAATTGACGAGCGCCATTCTATATGAGAGGTTACAAAGTTACGGTGCTAAATAGAGCTTGAAGCTGATTATATATAGCAATTGTAAATAAAGTAAATTATTAAAAAAGATTTAAATATGTGGTTTGACACGTGGATTTCTGAACCCATCCGAACCAAATATATCTACATTTAGTACTAAATTCAACTACATCATTTTTTTAGTTCCAGGAAGGTTTAGCAATAGCAAAATTTACTATATTAGGATTTAAAATGTACAATGTTGAGTGGCAAAAACGAGTTTTATCACACTATTATACACTTTTATGGTTAAAAATTAAAATCTAACCTGATGAAATAATTAAAATTATTAGAATTGATCAATTAATTGCCACTTCTATTTGGATTATTTTATTAGAATTCTATTTTCGAATCCTAAACATTCATCTTCAGTTCTAAAACATACAAAATTTTCAACAGATATTAATACTAAATACTATGCTACCTAGATTATATATACCAAAGTTTTCAAAAATGTAGGCCAAGAAATCAAATATTGGTACTCACCTGAGGAAATCTAACAGATATCTCAAATATATCGATTGTGGAAAGGGGAAGGGGGCAAGTAGGTTAAATTAATTTAATTAGGCTAAATTTAAAAATTACAAAGTCAAAATGACAATACTTTGATATAGTGCATAAAAATATGATCAATCGGTCTTTTAGTTGTAAGCACTGATAATGCAGTCCATGCATGAGTTACTTAATAGTCTCTATCCATCTGGATTACCAACTTATACTTTAAAATTAGAAATTGTGTCTTTAAAATTTAAAATGATGTCTAATCATGCTTTTAAATAATCTTCAAATACCTAACAGTTTGTTTTTGACCAGGTTTAAAATAATACTAACGTGAAAATATAATTGAAGAAATAATACTGGATTGTACACTTCAATACAAAATTTTTATCAATAAACAAATATAATTTCAATTACTAGTTAAAATTATCTAAGTTCTTAACTCAAGACAGTGGGCGAAGCCGCAACGGGCGATGCTAGTATAAAAATAATTCATAACCACGCTCAAGCAGGTGTACATTCATCAAAAAAAAAAAAAAAAAAAAAAAAAAAAAAAAAAAAAAAAAAAAAAAAAAAAAAAAAAAAAAAAAAAAAAAAAAAAATTTGTAGATTTGAGAGGATCAAAACTCCAACCCCCTGCTTTCACTGATTGAGGTAAATTTTAATGAACCTAGAAGCTAGAAGTGGATTTTCTATTAAGTTTTCTATCGTAGAAGACTAGGGGAGCTCATGCCGTGTATGAGGGGAGCTGACGAGTGATTTCATTAGCGTGACTAATTACAGTTCAACATGAAAACTTTTTTTTTTTTACTTTTATTGAGCTGTTTCATTATTTTCAATGATGCGATGACATGACCATTTCCGACGGTTTTTTTAAATGTTTCTTGTCGTGTTTATGTTATTAGCGATACGTTACGACGTCATAAACAACACGTCACCTATAAAGTCGTTGGATGATATGATATCAGTAATTATTGTTTTTATAAAGTTTTTTTTAACGTCTTTTAATTTAAAACTGATTTAACAATATCCTTCTTGCTCTCTCTCTCACTCTCTCTCTCTCTCTCTCTCTCTCTCTCTCTCTCTCTCTCTCTCTCTCTCTCTCTCTCTCTCTCTCTCTCTCTCTCTCTCTCTCTCTCTCTCTCTCTCTCTCTCTCTCTCTCTCTCTCTCTCTCTCTCTCTCTCTCTCTCTCTCTCTCTCTCTCTCTCTCTCTCTCTCTCTCTCTCTCTCTCTCTCTCTCTCTCTCTCTCTCTCTCTCTCTCTCTCTCTCTCTCTCTCTCTCTCTCTCTCTCTCTCTCTCTCTCTCTCTCCTCTCTCTCTCTCTCTCTCTCTCTCTCTCTCTCTCTCTCTCTCTCTCTCTCTCTCTCTCTCTCTCTCTCTCTCTCTCTCTCTCTCTCTCTCTCTCTCTCTCTCTCTCTCACACACACACACATACACACACACACACACACACACACACACACACACACACACTCTCAATTTCTCCATAAATAATCTTATAAAAGAATAGTTCATTATTTTGCATATTCCATATAAAAATAAAGAAGTAACTGAATAATAGCAGTTTACAACAACTACATTTTATTACAGAGAAATCGAAATAAAAATTACTTTAAACTAAACAAATAATAAAATTAAAATTAAAAATAATGATGGTCCGAAGCAGCACTGCTTCCTTGGACTCCAAAATAAAAAAACCTGTCCAAATGTTGGCAATTTCATAGCAGATGAACTAACTCTAATAAATAAACGAAATTGAAAAATAATGTACTTTATATAGTATTGAAAAGACGAATACAAAGAAATTCAACTGTTTAAAATATGACATATACATTAAAAACCTTTTAGCTAAGGATAAAATATTGTAGGGGCGTATCAAGAGGTTAATAAAACATTCAGAGGTGTCATAACATCTTTCATTTAATGGCCGTTAAGGGTCGAAAATAATCTGGATGAAGGATGTTCTTAAGTTAATATAAATATAAAAATCAAGTGAGAAAGAGGTACCGATGAATATGTTTTTTTAATCATAACAATTGTTATTTCAAACAATATTGAGCAAAAAAAGAATTTAAATAAAATTTTATTTAGCTAAACAAATGACTGAGGATTAAATTATTATATCAGTAATTGTAATGTTTTAAATATTTTCGAATAACAAATAGATTTTCAAAGTTTTTGTCAAGAGATTTCAAATCCGTTTAGTTTTATCGAGCCATTTTAAATTATACTAAAAAAAAATAGTTTTTATATAGAAGTTTTTTCAAGATCAGATAAAACCTTCAAAGTGATTAAATGTATTTCTATTTAACTAGAGAAACAAGTTTTGAAACATTATTTTTATTTTTTTTATTTTGAAAATAGATAAAACACATCAAATAGTTAAGAATATTTTTTCCTAATTTTAATTAAATGGACGCTCAGTTACCACAAACATTTGTGAAAATATCTTAGCAATTTAGAGGGTAGGATAAGACGCCAGGGAAAAATGGGATAAGCAAGTAAACGAGCGGCTTGAAAAGGTATGCCATCACGCCTTTATCAGACATCACATTATGTTTTCCCTCCATCAGCACCAAATTTATTATAAAAAGCAATTTAAATTCTCCATTAATCATTCCCGTTTTATCGAGAATAACTAATTATGAATGATTAATACTTTGAGGTTTTAATTGATAGGTCATTGTGTAGATTAATTGACCCTACAATAAAAGGGCGAACTCATTTATTTTTATATTTAATGAACGAGGCATCTATATAGAATTATTATTAACCATTTATCTTTTTTTAATTTTAAACTCAGTGGTGTCGAAATTGGAGGATTAAAACAAATCAAAGCAAATCCCATCAAATAACCTTTACCCTTCGCCGTAAACCTACGACTTCCAGTCCTACAGTATCCTTTAATAATATCCCACTGACCCCGTTGAACAGAGCCGCTATCTGGGACACCAACTGGACAAACGTATAACTTGGAATCCACATACACGACTAAAATGACTGGAAACTGCTAGTCTTTTTTGACTTCATCGGCATTTACTAGGCAAACGTTCAAACCTTCCGATTTACTACAAAAGACTCTTATACATGACAGTTATCAGCCTATTTGGAAATGTAAAGAATTGATCTGGAATTGAACATTGTGGCTTAATTAAACCTTCTAATTCTTCCCGTATCTAATCCTTACAATCCAAAATCCCTTGAAAAATCCTTAATTCCTTACTTTGTTACAAATAAATTTATAAATAAAGATCTTAATGTCACATATGTTGCTGCTTTTGCCCAAACCAGATCTTTTCACAGTAAACTCTATATCCACTAGTCTCTCAACTTCCTATAGCCATTTTAGCCTCCCATTTTATTCTCTATAACCCTCCGATGCGTCTGAAAAGAAGATGGCCTAGAGACCTTCTATAGAGTAGAATTTTTATTGAAGTGCTACTAAAGATTAGTTCTTTTCAAGTTTTGACATGTTATTGTAATCATTATCAATCATTATCAACACATTTACTAGATTTCAATATTTTGTGAAGTTGTAACTTTCAATATGGTAAAAATGTAAATTTGTGGTAAAATTATCACAATAAGATGTCAATAATATGTGAAGAACTACTCATTAGTACTTTAATAACTATTCTACATCAGAAAGTCCCTTGGCCATCTTCTTTACTTTCGTTATATCTGGAATCGAGCGAATAGCAATTGGGAGGCCAGTGGATTCGAATGTGTATGGAAGGTTTGGTATCTTGTTTGAGCCAAATCTGCAAATTATATCATATTTAGAGCATTATGGATAAGTTTATTTGTGACATTTTTTTCAATTCAGTAGACTCGGATTGGAACCGAATATAGAAAATTCAGATCACAGAAGAAAATGAAAAACATATTGTTCTCTATGAACAACATGAAAACACAACAAAATCATATTATTATCTGGCTGCGTAACGTACAAATAAATAAATCAGTATATTACAAAATAAAATAATTACAGTTCAAATTTAGAATGTAGAGGTTGAAATTAAAAATCTGATCGTATTTATGTACCAAACATCCTCGTATTTTATTCTATATTTTTGGAAGCGTAATAATTGAGGAAGTGCGAAAATAAATGGAGTTTAAAGGAAGTGAGTGAGAAAGCATTGATATTGGATATGGCTAAGGCATTCCTGAATAAGAACGAATAACAAAGGATTTTTCATTAAAAGGGATATATATAGAAGGAAAGAGTATCATAAATATATATAGAGGGTTATTTTTATTTCAAAGATCGAAATAAAAAAAGTATCCAGGAAGTACTGCTTTTGAAAACTTGGATAAATCTACCCTTACTGAGAATTCAGTTAATCCACCCTACCAGGAAGTTTGAGAGCGTCTAGGGAACCCCAAAATTAATTTTATGAAGGAATTCATTAAACTCTTCAGTCTCATTTCGGGCTTACAAGACAGTTCTCCTTATACCAAGCATCCCTTATCGAGGTGAGGAAGAATTCCAGAGGAAACCTAAAGTTGATGAGTACTGGAAATGAATAATGGAATCTTAGAATTAATTTAAGACCTAAAATAAAATGGAGAAAATAAATTATAATTTATTCTTCAATGAAGGAGGTACATATATTGATAAATAATTGTATTATACAAAGCATTCACTCCTCTTTACTCTTTACTTTACTTCACTCTTAATTGATAGTAAAAACATGTGACATGTTTCGGGAAACCTGTACCAATAACAATAGTTAAGATTAGGATTGACCCTTGCACCCATAAAGTAGAAGAGTTATTCTATTGACAATGTAAATGAAGCTGACACGGTGTGTTAACACCAAGAGGTTGTTTTAAAGGTAAATTTATAATGAGATATATTGTAGTAGATTGAAATTAGAATTATATTGTTTTGATGTTAGAAAATGTAGCGTGATTATAGTAAATTGTAAATACTGTTTTCAGTCTGATGATAGGACCTTGTTTCCCGAAACATGTCACATGTTTTTACTATTAATAAAGAGGAGTAAATGCTTTGTATAATACAATTATTTATTATAATTTATTTTTCTTTTAGAGATCTTTACAGTAGGTATTCATAGAACAAAAGTTTAGTTTTTATCTGCTCTCTGGAGAAATATCCAAACAATCGGAAACCTATTTCTAAGGCTTTAGCCTTTAAGGTGCCATATCTTTATTCATTTAATTTTTTTAACCATGATGGATGGTTTTAGATTGAAATGAATCGTTTAAGAATCTATTATTTTCTATCAAAATTATTCCTAAAATGAGTGGTGAGATTTTTGTTGCAGAAACTATGCCTAAACTGTTTTTTTCAAACCACAAAACATCGCTAAATTAAAAAATTAATCCAAACTTAAATTAATGTGGAACTTGATCTATGGAACCAATTTTTCTTAAATTATATAAAGTAGAAATTATTATTATTATATTGAGTGCTAGGGCTCTAGTCGAGCCTTGGTTTCACAAAGATTCAAAGCCCTTTCAATATTCCGCTCTCCTCCACCAACCATTTACTCCCTGTCTCCTTATGTCATCCTGGGCGTTGTCCAAACACCTCAACCTTGGTCTCCCTCTATAATTCCTCCCGGTATCCTGTACATCATCTCTTTTGGGAGTCTGTCTTCCGGCATCTTTTGCATATTTCCAAGCCACTTCAATCCTCTTATTGTGATCAAAGAAACGATGTTTGGTTTACCACGTTTAAATGGTTATACAGTAGATCTTTCCAAGGACCTTTCTTTTCCAAATCCTCAGTATCCTCTCATTCAAATCCTTTCAAAAACCAACACTCACTTTCATATGTCGCAACCGGTTATATTACTAATTTGTGAACAGTGACTTTGGCAGATCGAAACGATTCTCCCAGACCTTAAGATTTTTAGAAGAGCAAAAAATCATTTCCTAACAACATTAAATTGCACTGATAATGTTATATTAGATTCATTTTTTTAAATAGAATTTATCATCATAATATTTGTCCTTTGTCCTCCATCACTGCTTCATGTTATCTTTATTGCAATATCTTATTTGATTTCATAATCTTTACACTACATTATTACTACCCAAAAAGTTATTTTTACTACAGACACAAGCTTTGAGTGTTTTGAGTGAAAATTTGACCGAACCACTAGTTTGTAGGCCCTGGGTTAGTTGGGTGTTGCTAATAGGTTCAAACAAAATTAAACAACAAATTTGTTTACTGTCAATAGTTCGTTTAATTGATGTTTAATCGTCAAATAGTGCTATTGGATTACTGACTATAAGGGAGAGTAATAACTAATTGCTTTCAACTTTTAAATAATCAAGAAATGGCAGAGCAATGTTTCACAATTAGTATTTTGCTTCTTGCATCAGATTTGTTTTTGAACTAAAAGTATTTAATTAACACTACAAATTTATCTTCTCAGGGTAACTCAGGGTACAAAGTATTTTCTGAAACTGCTTGTCGTTACAGACTACTTCAACACTAACTAGACGAACGATCAAAGCTCCCAATTCATTACAAAAGATTTATTTACATGACTGTGATTAGACCAATTTGGACTTACAGAGTTGAGCTTTGGGGCTCAACTAAACCATCCAATTCATCTCGTATCCAAACCTTACAATGCAAAATCCTTCGAAAAATCCTAAATGCACCTTACTTTGTCACCAATAAACGTATCCATAAAGACCCTAATGTTCCATATGTTGCTGCGTTAGCCCAAACTAGATACCTATCCATTCATCGTAAGTTCCATAATAACTCAAATCCATTAGTTTCTTAACTTGCTTTCCACTCCATTCCCAATAATCCTCCGAGCGTCTGAAAAGAAGATGGCCTAGAGATCTTCTAGTGTAGAATGTTTATTGAAGCGCTACTGATGAGTAGTTCTTTTCAAGTTTTGACATGCTATTGTAATCGTTATCAGCTCATTTACTTAATTTATAAATTTGTACAGTTGTAAATTTCAATAAATTGATATATAGAAAAAAATATATATATGGTCGATAATGTTATAATATTTTGGTAAACAAATCGTATTATTTGCTCACATTTTTAATAAAGTTATAATCGCTTTATTTTGTATTCCAGTAACAACTATGAACTAAATAACATACATGGAATAAGGATGTACTTAATTCAACAGATTTACATAAATGTTGTTTTTATAATTAGTGTATGATTCCTGCTTCAAATCATAATTAGCACATTTATCGTGCATTGTTCGCTAATTGGTTCCATTTCCATTTAGGTTTTTTATTAAGTCCGTCTTTATATTTTAACTTTGAAAAACGCCCTCATTTCTCTCTAATCTCATTGAATGGTTGTTTCTATTATGCCGCCATGTTCCAGCCTAACTTTTGAAACTAATTACATTTGAATGCATGTCGATTTTGTAGCTGTTCAACATTTTTTATTTTCTTCACTCCTTAAATCTGATCAGAGTAACGAAATCAAGACTCCTCCAAAATTGGCAAACCCGCAAAGCACCCACACATATTTTGCTTCTCATAACCTATCGTTGGAATTGTGAGTGTAGTTAAAGAAGTAATTAGCCACATATAATACTTGATAGTGTCAAAATACTAACACTAAAATGTTATATAGCAGAATATTTAAAAATATAATAATGAGTGTAAAAAATATTGTGATGATAATAGACATGATATGAAGCAAGAAATGATTATTATCTTCATAATACAGTAGAACCTCACTAATCCGTCTACCACTAGTCCGACTCTCCGGGTAATCCGCCCCGGGAGGAGGGATTAAATTCGGATTTATTTTAATTCTCTATTTTTTAAGCCATTCTTGAAGGTTTAATATATGGGATTGGAGTGCTTGAGAGGCAATGAAGGGATCATTTTTTACTGATTGAAATTCTTTTAGTAATTCTTCTAGCTCCAGACTTATAGAATAACCTTCGACTTCTAGCCTCAGTAACAATTTTTTGTAATTAGTTAAAAATTTTGTGCCAAAATTTTAAATATTCCTTCATTTTTTTTTTTTTTTAAGTCAGTTAAAGATTTATGCGTTGGATGATAAAAGGAATAAATGTGTAAAAACTTGAAGGAAGGAAATTAGATCCGTTGGTTAAAATACTCGTTTTGCATGTTGGGACGAAGGCTCATGCAAATTCAATAGGAGCGAGGAGCAATTTTCTCAGCACGTAATACCCTACATTTATACCCCCCCCCCCCCCTATTTTTGAATTTCTCTATTATTGCCGCACTAGAAAGTGTTTAGTTGAATAATAGATTCATAAAATGAAGTTACCTGTATTTGTATTTGTTTTATTTACTTACTAGTATTTTAATCGACGTTCATGAGTTATATATGATTTTGATTTTACCAAGAATATTAAATAAGATATTGTAGTAAGGAAATGAACTAGCTTATCGAACTTATCGAAATTCGATATGGATTGCGATGAAATTTTCACTATGAAATTTTCCAAAACTCGAAACTCGAACAACACGGCGGAGGGTCTCGTTATTTGATCATAAACATTCGTATAAAGGAAATAAATACACTGACAAGGGGAGGACAACTCAGTCTCTCACGAATCTTGTTGACAATTTTTTTTTTTGGGGTTCCTGGTCAAAAAATATTAGACACGTATTTTGCCGTTCCGACCAATGGACCCTAGAAGCCGAGAAAAAAAATAAAATAGCATTAAACTAATTTATTTTATATCTCGATTTTAAAAAATAATATCGCCATGATTCTTGCACCAAAATGTTTAGTTTTGATTGCGAATTTAAGAAAAAATGCAGCCGCTCCATAGATTTTGGTTTAGGTTAATTAAATTCTAAAACAAATATTAGATTTTCAAGCAAACTACCTCTATAGATTTTTTCACACAAAAATTGACGTCAGATTCTAATTTAGCATCCTAAAAAACATTGAAAAACGCTTACTCAACGAAATAAAAAAATATTTTTTTCACGCTCTTTGAGGAAAATGAAATTTTTAAACCGATTATTGGTTACATACCTTTAATCGCCATTACTTACACACAATTTACTGGTTGGTATCGCTGGAAAGAGGAAAGCCTCAGCTTTCTTTTGATGTATATAAATGTAAAATTCGATGAACATAAACCTATTAAAAAAATTGGAAAATCCGAAAAACATTTTGATTTTTAGCTTGGGTTTGAAACGTTGTCGTTTGTAATTTATTTTTATATTAATATAATTTATTTTTTTTCGTGTTTCCGTCCTTATATTATTTAAACGGAACATATGAACCGTATAAGGACAATTTGTTTTATTTTTTATAAGCATTATTATTTATTTTATTATTTATTTGTTTGTAAGCAGGGCCATGCCCTACATAAAGGAGTTCGGTTATTTATTATGTACCATGAAATACATTGCTAATATAAATACAAATACAAATATGATCTACATTATAAAACTACACAGATGATAATACCAATAATATGACAAAAAAATTTAAATATAACTAAAAATTAAATACAAAGAACAAGAAGTAAATACTAGTTTTTCCAATCTAAATAATAAACAATTCCTAATAAAATAATTTACAATTTTTTATTTCTTTTTTTAAACCTTTAAAGTTTATCAAAGTACATATTTGACTATCCCTACTTTCAAATATATGAATGTCATATCTCAGGAAAATAGGTAAATACATGATACTGATATTTTACAGTTGATAGTACTATATTTTAGTGAAAAAATATAGGATTTTCATAAAAAAAAAAAAAAAATAAGCCAGTTTTTTTTTTTTATTTCATTCTGTGGAATAAGTATATGAAAACTGTCATTCGAATCAATGCCAGAGTAACAAGTGTTTCGCAGGCCATTATAAATTGGCCAAGTATAAAGAATAAGTCTGAGGTCTTCATTAGTCTTCATTCCTGTGGATTAATAAATTATTAGGACAATTAAAAACCATCAAAAAAAAAAGCAAGCACTATTTAAAAAAAAAAATAAGAAATCTTAAATTATTTTATTATTATTTCTTTTACCGAAAGTCTCGAATTATCAAGATTGTACTGTATAACCGAAAATATAACTATTTATATTTGTAGAACATTATTTTGTTTTCTGGTTGATCCCTGTTAAATTAGTTCTATTCAATCAAATGTTCAACAATTCTTAAAAAAATAAGCCTAGAGATTTTACTCTCATCGATAAATTGCTTCATTCGAATCTTACATATTAAAAATTATTTTATAAATGAATTCCAAATTATTTATTATTTCTTTCTTCTATAAGATTTATTTTTCGACAGATAAACACTATCTGTCTCCATTATAGAATTAAAGTCACCCTTTATCATAAATTAAAAATATACAGAAAATTTTGAATATATTCCAACGGTATAAGATTACTTGGGCAGGAATATTCTGTGAATGCTGGAAGCTAGGCTATTAGCTGGGTACGTTGCTGGAAAGCAGGTTGAGGTAAACGGAAAATCAATACTTCGTTGGTAGCTGAGGTTCAATACAGCCCCTCTCTTAGCCTCCACCTTATATATTATTTTAAAAAATAGGAGAGTATTATTAAATATCTTTTATTTTTATTTCAAATTACAAATGTTGAAATGAATTGAAAAATAAACTTTATTCTGGGGCTAATCGTCCCTTAAGAATAATACAAAGGCACAACGGCATGTTCCTGTTGACATTAATTTTGATCAGATAGATTAACAATTTTAATATGAGATACTTTAATGTATAAAAAAACAATAAAATTAAAACAGATTTATATGCATACAAACATAATAAAGAAAATGTACAAGAAGCTACGTATAAATAAAATATGAAAAGAGAAATAAAAAATTTAAAAAATAAGATAGAAGAAAATACTATGTAAACATAGATCACAAATAAGATTAATAGCATGCTTCCATACATAAACATATTCTCAACTTACAATAAGCTAAAATATTGAAATAAAAAAAAAACAAAAAATCATTTTAAATCGTTCTTAAGCTAACTCATTTGTGTCGGATTTAACTGCATTACTGGAAATTGAACAGAAATATTTAGCTAAATTATTTCCCTGTAAGTAAGCGCCTGAATTGTGAGCAGGCGTTGGAATGAGAGTGGCAAATGTCTGATTTCAGAAGGGAGAGAATTCCAGAGGGTGGAGGAATGCTTATTTTAATAAATAATAATATTATTAAGGGATATTATTTACAAATTTTTAACTGGGAAATAATGAATTGGAAATATATTTTTAAGTTTTGAGAATAGAAAAATGTAAGTTCCCTTGAAAATACCCTGCTTAGAAACCATTAACATGTATTCCAATACTATATGGCGTTCAGATCAACATGATACATTTTATGATTATTTGATTACATATTGTAAAAAGTACCAAAAATACCTTTCGGAATACGTGCTAACTTCGACCAGAGATTTTTCTTGCACTGAGTTTAGTTTAACACCTAAGTGATGGAACATTGTATTTTTTTCATGTTTTAATAGCTCCTATACCCACTAGCAGTTTTATTCCTATTTGTTTTCAAGTAGTTAAAATATTTGAAATGAATTCGATCACTTTTTTTTTTTTAATGTATTTTAAAGAATTAGTACAATTTCAAAAAAAAAATCGCCATTGAGAATCACTAAAGAAGGATTTTATTTACCTGCTAAGACATTTTAATAGGAAGATAACAATCTATTTTCTTTTCTTTTTTTTTTGTTAGTTTACCTTGTTGAACAGTTAAGAAACATGTTTCATCTAGCATGTACAAATGATTACTTGATTGACTAAGCCTGTGGATATTTTCTAATTTTTAGGACTTATTTTACCCCGGTTCAGGGATTGAAATTTGCTAAATAAAAAAAAAAAAAAAAAAAAAAAAAAAAAAAAAAAAAAAAAAAAAAAAAAAAAAAAAAAAAAAAAAATATATATATATATATATATATATATATATATATATATAATATATATATATATATATATATATAGTAAATATTATTAGAACGTTTATAATAAAATGCCAATTGCTTGAGAAGCAACTACCCACTGGTAGTACTTCAATAAAAGTTCTATGTGAGAAGGTACTGAGGCCATCTTCTTTTTAGACACCACGAAAGGTTGTGGAGAATGGAATGGGAAGAAAGTTGAGACACTAGTGGATTCGAATGGTCCAAAGCAACGTATGGAACATTAAGGTATTTATGGATAAGTATATTTCTATTGAGTATTGGCAAGGTTAGTGGAGCCAAAGTTCTCAACTCTTTATGTCCAAATAGGTCTAATTACTGTGATGTAAATGAGTCTTTTGTAATTAATTGGAATCCTAGAGCATTTGGCTGGTCTAATATTAACTATTATTAATATAAATATTTTTTATATATCAACAGAATTTTAGAAAAGGAAAAGAAAAAACATTTGAATTTATATGACTTGATAGTGTAAACATATAAATCTGTGAAATCATACCAGTCGCAATAATAGCTAAAACCACGTTACTTGTGATAATATTCAATTTATCTTTCGTTTTGTAATCTCGAATCCGAGAGACATTTTGAAGTAACGGTCTTTGAGTAATCTTGATGACACTGACTAAATTTTCTTGGGACCGTAATCGCAATAAATTATTCAGTAAACAGTATCTATAGCGGAAGGTTTTCTTGACGTGCCTTCGACTAAAAGCAACTTCCGCTAATGAATAGCCCATCTCATTAATTCAGAGCTAGCCTGATCCAAGGCAATGGCGAATTCTGTAACTCCTTCAATGGATTTTCAATAAAGAACCGGATTCCATTAATAATTCCAACGCCCCGAATCCGCATTGCGTCGAGTCAGCGGGGGAGAGCTACACGATTCGGCATAGCTGTAGAGTCGGGATTCCTTTAAATGTATGTCGAAAAGCCAATTATATTATTTCACTGTTCACGTAAATATTGTGAGTAATAAATAATGGCTGGATTTTGTACAGTAAAAGTTTTAAAAACGTGCAAAAAAAAAAAAAAAACACATTGAAAAACATGCAATTCAAACTTCTACTGATGTACAGTGGTACATTGGGGAAAAGAGCCAGTCTGGAACAGCAAAAGTATCATGTCTTCTAAACATGTTAAATTAAGTAAATGTACCATGGGTTGTCAAATTATTTAATTTTTTTTTTAGGAAAATAAACATTAAAAAATAATCTATTTTTCACTTTTAAATATGAGCGTAAAAGTTTGAAGGTATTGATGCCACTAGGTTTAATAAAATTTCGCAGTTTAATTAAAAAGATCTAAGAAATAATAGAAAAAATACCAAGGAAGTTATGAAGGAATGATTTGCGTTCTTCGGATCTAGTTTTTGGGTTAAAAAAAAAAAATTTAAGCGAAAGCAAATGTTTATCTTTAATTGTTTTATAAATAAAATCGACATAATATATTAATAAATAAAAACAATTAACATAAAAAACTATTAAAATTGACTATTAAATGTATTAATAACAATTAAAAAGTAACTGTTGAAAAGTGAGTAACTGTTACTGCTTAACCGTTACTGGAGGCTCCCTTCGATTTTTGTGCTGCAGTTAATTGTGTGTGCCCACCAATTAAAATTAAAAGATATTGGGAACAGTCAATGATATCGTGAAATCGTATGATATATAGGATATAAATGATATCGTGTGCTACTTATAAATAGATATAATGTACTTACTTGAGTTGCAATGAGCATCCACTTAAAATTTTCGCCGAACTAATTGATTTATTGCAAAAAAAAAAAAAATATGATATAAATTGTTTTCCCGCCTAATTTCAACTGTGGATATGGTTTATTCCAAAATAATTTTTAGCGACTTGCTGTCTATTATATTAGTTGTATTCACTATTTTTTTATTTTTTTCACTTTTACTTTTTACTCACCATTTCACTATTAAAATTATACGAAGAAACCGTTGTTCAACATTATGCCATTGCTTTAACGAGTTCGAAGAAATAATTGCAAACCTAGGGGTTTTGGGGGGGGGGGGGGGGGATTAGGTAGGTAAATATTATTGTTGATAATTTCAAAATAATTCATAACTTTTCTCAAAATGAAAAAAAAAAAAACCCGATATTTTTATTGAAATGTCAAAAAGTGCGCTTTCCTGCACTTAAAACCTAAAATGTGCAGTGACCCCCAAAACGTACAATTCCGGAAAAGACGAGAATCCTGTCTTAAGAAATAAATAAAATAATCACATAATACAGTAGAACCCCTATTATCTTAGGTAATGATCGGGGTTCTCGAATAATCGAAAACCCTGGAAAATCGAATTACAATTGATTGTCTTAATTTTCAAGAAACAAATGAATTAAATAGAGAAAGAAAAAAAAAATAACTGGAGGCGGGCAAGCCAAGTTTAAAAAGATCCCAGCACTGCTCTCTCAGCTGCATCACAACAAAAACCAGTGGATGCTGAGACAGAGCGCTATGGCGCAGTCGATCACGACTTGGGTGAGAGGAGAAGCTTACCATTGCCAGAACTCAAATATAATAAATATTTACAATAAGTCTCGAGGCCACTGCCGTATTTATCTGCGAGGTAGTTTAAAAGGATGGGGTAACGAACCAGAGGGTTGGAATGATTGGAAAGGTTTTGATAGAATTTTGAGAATTTAAGGGGCATGAGGTCACCAGCAAATGGTTTATTGAGATCATTATGTAAGGTTTTGTTGGGGACATGGTATGGAGAATTTAATATAGTACAAAGGATTTTAAATTGGAAGGATTGAATGCGTTTGATATTCGATTGTTTTGAGGTCTCCCACAGTTCAAGTCCATAGGTTCAAATAGCTTTGATAGTGGTTTTTTATATGAGCAGTTTGTTTTCAACGGGGAGATATCTTATTTAATACCCGATCTAATATTTATTTAAAACACGCCGACTTGATTGAAAAACGTTATAAAAACGAAAAGTACCTTGAACCGAATAAAAAAAGTTTTAAGGTATATTTAATATTTAAATTGTGTAATGATCGTCTATTGATTTTTTTTTTATATTATTTATTGAAATTTGAATCTGTGAAAAAAAACACATCAATTTCTCAACAAATTTAACTACAGTTCCAATACATTCGATGGGATATCCCAATTTATTTAGTTAACAAAATGCTAATTTCATAGATCAGATACTAGTATTTGTAAGGCAGAACTAGTCCGTCTATTACTGGTGGGAAAACCTAGGATTTTCTGATCATGATACAATAAGATTGATAGAAATCGTTTCCAAATTATTTGATTTTATTCTTTAAGATTATTAACCCTCCTTGCCTTAACGTCCCAGGTTATGATCCAGAGGAATATTGGGTTCAAGAAAGCGGGTGGATTGGCGTAAAACTTGATGTGCATGCGTGTCAAGTGTTAGCATTTAGTAGCATCTCGTTGAAATAGTCGTGTGAGCATTTCGTGTAACGGCGTTCTAGATTTGTCCTGAACATATTTGGCTAGAAGGTCTTTTGAAAGTGTGACTTGAGTACAGCGCTCCCAGGTGTAGGGAATTTCCCCCCACTTTTGGGGGCATTCTGGTACTGGTGGGGAAATGGGGAATATATAGAAGAATCGGGAATTTTTTTTAAAATTAGTGCGGAAACAGTAATAGGTGTTTTTTTGTATTTCGTATATTGTTACAACTGTCGAGGTGGCTACTTATTGTGTTCCTTTTGAACAATTACAATTAATTGAAAAAAAACAACTTTTGAATCGGACAAATACTTCCGGTGTTATAATATCCCATATAATATAATATCCCAGACGCCTAAAAACCCGTACTGTTGTTAAATCCATAGTTTTCGGCACATTTATCATTATAACTCCAAAACTATTGGTCCGAATCAAAATGTTTTTGTTCAATCTGAAAGGTGGTTAAATTTACAATTAGATCTTATACATGAAATGTTTATCAAAATTCTTGAAATACACATGCTATTACGCTGAAAATCACTTACTTTTGTAAAATACATGTTTTTTTGGCACATTATTCGCTATAACTCCAAAATCATTTGTCCGATCCCAAATTCAATATTTTTATCTAAAAGCTGGTTAAACTTACGATTATATCCTATATATGTAACTTATAATTACACCGTGAAATACCCACACCAGTCTACTGAACATGTCATAATTTACATATTTTGCCAAAACATGCACATTTAGCGTGCTAGCTTGGGTGGTTTACAGGATTTAATATAATTTACATATATATCATCTAATAGCTAATTTAATCACCTTTGAGATAGAAAAAATAAATTTGGGATCGAACAAATATTTGAGGAGTTAGAGTGACAAATGTGCCAAAAAGCACTTGGATTTTACATCAGTACGTGTTTATTAGCGGGCTGGAATGTACATTTTACGAGGTTTGATTAAAACTTCATTTATAGATTCTTATAGTAAATTTAATCAGCTTTAAGATGAAAAAAAGTAATGTTGTATCGGACAAATAGTTTCAGAGTTATAGCCAAAAGAGTACGACAAACGTGTTTTCGCGGAGCTGTGGGAATGACGGCAATTTGGCCAATTTCTCCATTTTTTCCCAATAACGTAACTTCGCGAAAAACGGTCCGATTTCGGGTTGGACTAGTTCCAGCTACAATTAATATTTGAAGAATTTCTTCGAGAAAAGCTTCGTTATCGTGTTATAGATAAAAAAACAAAAATAACGGTTTTTTTTTTTGGCGGTTTTTTGCGATTTTGAATATGAAGCCGATGGTTGCCGTGGTAGCAAACTTCAGATTCGGATTCAGCAAAAAACATAAAGATCCGTTGAGAATAAAAGTTCCGCAGTTTTTTATTAAAAACGGCCTTTTGGAGCCTTATTTTACTGGACTAAACTTACATAAATTTAAGTAATAATTAAAGTTTTTGTTTTTTTTTCATCGATAAAAATCTTGTATTAAAGTATGCAATTGAGCATTAGTTCTTCAATGATATTTCCATGATGGTAGTAATCTTTAACCTGGTTAAAATTGCACTCATTAGGTGTTCGAAGACTACATAAAAACATTCAATTTTTAATTTTAATGTATGAGTTAAACGCTCAAACCTTCCGCTTTACTACAAAAGACTCATTTACATGGCAGTTATCAGACCTATTTGGACATATGGAGTTGAGTTTTGGGGCTCAACTAAGCCTTCTAATTCTTCCCGCATCCAATCCAAAATCCTTAATGCTCCTTGCTTTGTTACAAATAAACTTATCCATAAAGACCTTAATGTTCCATATGTTGCTGAGTTAGCCCAAACCAGATTCCTATCCTTTCATAGTAAGCTCCATAACCACTCAAATCCATTAGTTTCTCAATTTGCTTCCCACTCTCGATAATCCTCCGAGGCGTCTAAAAAGAAGATGGCCCAGAGATCTTCTAGAGTAGAATTTTTATTAAAATACTACTGATAAGTAGTTCTTTTCAAGCTTTGACAAATTATTGCAATCGTTATCAGCTCATTTACTTAATGTATATAATTTTACAATAGTAAATTTCAATAAATTGATATAAAAAAATAATGTATGAGTTAGTAATCCAGAAGGACAGAGACTATTAAAAAAGTATTGCGGATGGTGGGCTCCATTATTACTGCTTACAATTGAAGGCCCATGGATCATTTTTTTTACACACAATATTAATAAGCAAAGAAACGAAATTTAGATTTGATTTTATTTTTATTTGGCGAAACTAACTTGATTGATTTCATTAGTTTGGATTTTAATTCTTTCCACTCAACATCGTAAATTTAAATTTGTATTATAACCTTTCTATCACTATGAAGATGATGCAGTTAAAATTAGGTAAAAACAGGTTCAGTAGTTTTGCCATTGTAAACTCTATTGTAGAATATTTCTAGCCACATATCGGTCAACTTTTTAACTTCCCTTGGCTCCACTTGTCACACCAATTGAATATAATTTAATTTTATTATCAATTTAAAGCTTTATATAACACCGTACCTTTGTAACCTCTCATGTTACAAAGAATGGCGCTCTCCACCTATCGGTCAATTTTCAAACTTCGCTATATCTTCACTAGATAATAAATTTGCCTGGATATGTTATTCAGCATTTTATTTAAATGGTTAAATAATAACTTATTTCATTCTGACAATATATTTCATGATAATTTGGATATCAGAAACTTGACTTGAAACAAAATGCCAAAACTCGCCAAAACATTGGCAATTAATTTAGGTTTACTTGAGAGACTTAATTATTTTTAATTTTTTACAATTTTCTGCTATGTAGTTATAATAATTGTTTCTTATTTGAATCATCTGTACACCAACAAACTGCCAGAAGAGTTAATATATTTAGAAGCAGTCTATATGAAAAAAAATCAATATACTTTAGCGGCCCCAAATGCATTATTCAAAAGAAGTGGGATGTAGAAAACTTCCTTTACAATATAAAATAGTGAAAAAACCGCAAGAGGAAATTAAGCTCATTAAATAAACAAACGATTTGGCCTAAGTTCAACTCATTAAATAAGAGAAAACTTTATCTATGTTTTGTACGAATGCTAAGGTCCTGTTTTTGTTTTTTCATCAACAATTTCTCTCTACATTTGAATACTGTTGATATTTTAAAATTAATTAAATAACTTCAATTTAAGAATTTAACATTAAGATACCTTATTATGAACATTCTTGCTCATTTCGTTTTGAAATTATGTTTCAGCAAGTATTGACCAATTTATGCTACATATGTGTGAGGTTTACTTTTCGATTCACTTACGTTATACAGTATCGAAAGCAGGTTGTGTATCGGGAGATATCAGTTAGATTGGAACTCTTATTCTCTCATTCAGTGACCGAATTATTAATTACTTGACAAGTCTCTCCTGTAAAGTCCTTGAAAAACAAAACGGGATGATACCACGGAGTTGTAGTGTATTTTTATTATGGTGCACAGTAGACCAAATCAAGAATCTAACTGGAAAGTTAAAAATTGTTCGCAAGTGGTAACATGTTCCTGAGAGCATAACAAAGGCACAGAGAGGAGGAGAGTAAATAAAAATTAGTAAAAAGATTGCTAATAGGACCAGTTTCCAAACAAATATTTCAGAGCTTTTTTTGAGGGAATAAACAGATATAGAAATTGTATTACCAACTTCTTTTTTTTACTTAAAAAAAATTAAAAATTGTTTTTAGTGATTTAAATGTTAAGTGACTAAACGTCATTTTCCAAATACACTAGGGAACTAATCAAAACCTGCACACTGTTTCAAATACATATTACCCAACTGTTATGCAGTTGTCGAACGGAGATATTGCACTTGAACTTCCCGGATAAATAGTGGTCCATATTTACACCAAGAAAGGAGGGATATTTGAACTAACCAGGGGTCCATATTTGCACTAACCCCACCTAAGTAATATAACCACTCTCACGTGTAACATAAAACTGTGCTTGACTAAAGGTGTGCTTCAAAAAACACTTTAAGATCTCCTCTTTCCGTATATCACTTTCCTATTCCAGTAATTAAAAACCGATAAACCTTCCTATATTCTAGACCTACTTACTCTGCGTTCCTCCATTCACCACCTGAATACAAGATCCCAACCTTCCAATCTATATACCCCTCAGATAGAACTGCCTCCTTTGAAAAATCCTTCGTCATCCGTGCTACCTCTTTTTGAAATTCCTTACCTATCCATATTCGCAAAGCCTCTTCCTTAACTTCCTTTAAAATCTTTTTTTTATCCATCTTCTCGATCTTCAATCTTCCTCAAAAATGTAAATAATATATAATAAATGTAAATAAGAGTGTTAAAATGTTTACTGTTGATTGAATTTTATTTACTATTATTATTTTATTTTATTTTTTTTTACTTAATTTATTTATTTATTTTTTCTTTTTTTCATCTCTCTTTTTTTTCTCATAATTTAATTTGTAATACTGATGCGCTGATTTTTAACTAATCTCAGCCAGACAATTGTATCTTTTTAATGTGCACTTTAATTATTCTTAGGGGACAGTCTGTCCCAGAATAAAGTTTATTGTTCATTTCATTTTCATCACTGTGAAATTATGAGTAATCAAGTTCTCAAACGTTTGCAGTCCAGATAACTCACGCTGCATCCACACTACTTGAAAGAATAGTTCCAACTGCTCTCTGCTATTTTATATAAGCAAATGGCTACATCGAAAGTCTTCAGTGCCTCCCGTAGCCACTGGGAAAGGTGCCCATAATTACACTTGTGCCCATCTTTATACCTCTTCCTCTAAACTTTATCTTAGTTTAAGATTAATAGATCGTCTCAAAAATAGGGCATAAATTACCCCTTTTTTTTTTCTTTTTAATCGTGCTTTTTTTTTACTTTGCAGGGTTCATGTCTCGGAGACGTACATGCCAATCTGATTTATCCCCAACAGAATGCATACAAAGATGTATGTGCACAGAATATATATACAGGGTGTTCGTTATAAGACTCCAGTAACTATGGGAATCGATTTTGGACATGAATTGCAACAAGAAATTCTATGTAATCTATGCCTCGATACTCATCCAATTCATACTTATTTTAAATTTAATGTTGTTGTTTTTTGAGAAATTGTTTTCTAGACTACCCGAATTTTCAAAGCTAGAGCGATTTCAATAGATAATTATTTGCAAACAGGTTTTATATATAGTTATTTCTTATTGGATAATTAAAAGCTGCCTCACTTAAGGGCAATGACTAATATGGATGAAAATGAATCTATTCATAGAATAGTTAAAAATTAGTAATGTCTTGAAAAAAGATAAAATTAAAAATATGTATAAGCCATAGTATACATGGAATTGTTTGTAGCAAATGATACCCGGAATTGGCTCCCGAAGTTACTGCATTCTCATGCTAAACACCCTGCATATACATATTGAAATACGCATTGAATTAAAAAATAATGCTCTCTTCAGTAAATGAACCAGCGTTAAATAATTTAAAAACTACTTAAATGGTTAAATAATGAATGTTTAAACATTTTACAAATGTTTACTTCATAAAATATCTCAAAATATTTATCAGTGCTTATATTTAGATCTTAAATTGCTGGTAAGATATCCTTCTCTCTGGCATTTAATGATTCAAATATCCTCTGAAAAGGAAAGACAGAGTTGATTTTATTTACCTGCGCTTTGTGAAAAGGTTGACTCAGATCGTCCTTAATTTGGTTGAAAATTGAATGTCACAATAAAGAAACAAACATAACAGCAAATTGCGGAGGGTCTCGCTATTAGGGGAACTTGTTCCATCAAAGGGTTTTATTTTTAACTAAATGGGCGGTAAACAAAATAAAAGATCTTCATTCGTATAAAAGAAATACACTGAGATTTATCTTATTGTAGGAGGATGGAAACGTAATGAAGTCGAGCTAGTTCATTTAATAAATCCAACTCCGGCTTTGACTTTGTAGTCAATTTAATAATTCTATTTTTTCACTCCCACTTGTTCTAAATTAAAAATTTTATTTATGCAAAAATATATATATATATATATATATATATATATATATATATATATATATATATATATATATATTTAAAGTTATTAGGTTTTCTAATAATAAACCATTACTATAAAAATTATTAGGATTTCCAAAAAAAAAAAGGTTTAAATCAGAAGTTTCTAAAAAATGTGTATTCCTTCAAGACGAAACAGTAATATTGCAACATTCCTTAATAACATTAAAAATATATTATATATATTAATAAAAGTAAATATACCAACTATCTAGTGAAAAATTCCACCCGATTAATTTTTTAATTTTGTCGGCTAAAGTTTTTATAATTTTTTAGGTTTTTACCCCATAAACTTTGGCTATGGCAGATAAATCTTATTAGGATTATTTAAACTTTTCATTGAATAAAAGAAATAATTATTTAAATAATTTACAGTTTCTATTAGAAAAAGGGGCATATCTTTCAATAATTTATTTTAAATCATATTAGACCAATACCTTTAATGAATGCAAGCGGCGGATATAAACCTTATTAGTTCAAAAATTCTAAAGAAATTAAAATTATTTGTTATTATTTTTAAATACTTATATTTTATGTAATTATTATTTTTAGTAATCCTGAAACGTTTTATATGCCCTAGTTAAGGTTCAGAGAACGTAAACGTCTAAAAAAATAAATGAAACATTTAGACGAGAAAATCAATTGGATGAAATTTTAAGCATGTCAGCCTATTTAAAATTAATGAACACAAGGCCAATTCACAAAGGAATAATCCTAAACGTTAAACTCCAGAAGGATCTTACTCTTTAATCTCACAGAATTATTTAACATTCGATAAAGTAATAGGAAAAAATACTGTTCACGAGCTTTTTCATTTAATGTTAATCCAGCCCCCTCCCTCAGGTTCACCATGAATGATCAAAACTCAAAACAAATTGAGATACTTCTCAATATAAAAGACAGATATGATATTCCCATTGCCTGTTTCATTTAATTCTGAACAGCAATATGAACTGTTGAATAATATTTATCAGAAAAATATTATGTTAAAAAATGTTTTGAACATATATAAAGTTTGCCTGTATATAATTTTATAAATATGTGTGTATGTTTTATATTGGGAGGTGTGGTGGCTCAGTGGGCACTAAATGTCCAGTTCTGCTATACCTAGGCAGAAAATTTATTTTGCATATAGTCGAATCTCCTTCAGTAAGAGATAAATTTATATCTGATTGAACAAATATAAATTTTTTTGTTTTTTAAAATTATTTATTGATATTTAGGGAGCAAGTTGAGAAACTAGTGGATTTGAGTGGTTTTGGAGCTCACTATGAAAGGATAGGAATCTGGTCCGGGCTAACTCAGCAAGATATGGAACATTAAGATTATAATGGATAAGTTTATTAGCGACTAAGTAAGGAGCATTGAGGATTTTTCGAAGGATTATGGATTGTAACGATTAGATAAGAGAAGAATTGGATGGTTTAGTGGAGCCCCAAAGCTCAACTTTGTTTATATAGGTCTAATAACTGTCATGTAAATGAGTCTCTTTTAGTTTATTGGAAGCTTTGAACGTTTGTTTAGTAAATATTGGAGTAGTCTATAACAATAGGCCGTTTCATGTCGTTTTAGTCTTGTATGTGGATTCCAAGTGAGACGTTTGTCCAAATGGGGCCCTAAGTAGCGGATCTGTTCAACAGGGATTAGAGGAATATCATCTTATAAATGTTAAAAAGTAAACAATATCATATAACTGTTTAAAACGATTCTTAAAGTTTGTAAAAAAAAGTCTGTTATATCTGAACATATCTTCCAACTTGTTAATAACTTTTCGATGCCCTCTAAAGAATTCCAAAAGAGCATTTTCTATCGATTTTTGATTATGAAATTTTTTATCTCTTGAAAAGTGGTCCAGCTGTCTAAAAAAATAATAGTCGGTTGACCAGAGGTCGGGAGAGTAGGGTGGATGAGGCAGGACCTTATAACAAGTTTAAAAAAATGTCGTGAGACATTGGTGGCCATTATTTCATGAGGTATACAAGTTTTGAGCTTTTTTACCTTTCCCATAGCCTAGAGGTTGTCAGCGAGGTTGATTTGCTGAGTGAGAGATTCTCGGCAAGTTCTTGAATTTCTGGAGTTTTCTTCCTCCCATAATTTTAATTTCCCTGGAACGGCGCTCTCACTCACACTGCCTTTACCTAAAAATGTTTCTGGTCGTATGGACCCCGTTCCGATCGTGTTTAAACTCATAGAACAAAATTAATCGAAAATCAGGCTTTGATATCATAGTACAAACTGTATTATATTCAAACAGTGGTCTGCTACAAAGGTAAACAAACATTTATTTCTTTTTTTTGGAAGTGGGTTATTAAATGAAGACATCCATAGAAAGAAATAACCCGTTAAACGATAACATTCTATAATCTAGAGAGGTAATTTCATAAAAACATAAAATCCTGTATTAATTGTAGTACAACTAATATATATTAATTTTTTTTTATAATCATTTATTGAGCATTTATTACAATCTGCGACAAATGTGGGCAATAAGTAATATAGATGACTCCATGATTACATTCACACAATATGTACAATTAGAGAAGAAAAAATAAAATAAAATAAATATTAAATAAAAATATAAAATGAAAAAGGAAAAAAAAAATTAAATTAAATAGAACAAAAAAGAGCTATGCTGGTATAAATAAACAATATGCAATATAGAATATACATACAAGTAAATATATGAATAAAAAAATATATATACACATAAAATAAAATAATAATAATAAAATAACATAAATAAATAAAATAAAAATAAATTGAATAAAATGAAAATAAATTGAATAAATAAAATAAAAATAAATTGAATAAATATATAATAAATAGGAACATATTTAAAAAATAGGTTTATTATGCAACTAATTGGTTAATGATTGAGATAGTTCATTTATTTCCCACAAGATAAAAGTACAGTGAAACTCAGATTAACCGGATTAACTAGGGCCGAAATCGATCTGGATACCCAAAAATTCGGATAATCAGATTTACTATTAAATTAGGGTTTTGAAAAAAAAATACAGACATATATAATGTTTTTAAATATGCATTTTTATTAAATAATAAAAAATGTGGCTGTTTATAAAATTATATTTATGTAACAACAAAGTTTAGTTAAAATGTCGGAAATCGTGGATTTTTCCAGATTCGCCTTTCCTAAGATTTTCTACAACGGACAGTTTTTCGGACACAGTTAATACAAGACGTTTTCTTTTAGGTGCCATAACATTTTTAGTTACACACTAATAAGAGTGTCGGCTATAGGGCCCAGACTGAGCAAAACCCATGTCAAATGGATGTGCTATGTTTCTAAAAATTCACTATGTACGTTTAACTTGACTATTATGAGGTGTGTGTCATGGAAACTGTTGAGACGTGAACTAGAAACCACGATCAACAATAACTGTTAATAAACTATTAAAAAAAAAAAATTGTATCTAATAAAAAAATGTATATTTTTTCTTCAAATCAATCCGGATAATTGGAATTTCATAGTAGATGCCAAATGGGTGAATGGTGACCCATTGTACTACAGTTTCCGATTAATATCCTTTTTCAGTCTGAGGGGGAAAACGAGTTTTTAATCATTATGTACTTCAATAACCAAGTTATAAAAATAACCTCGTTCCCAACCCATCAGTTTTGTTACCGATATCGATAACCCGTTTACAGCATAAATAAAATCACAGCACTATCAAAGTATATCTCACATCAGCTCTAATGAAATTTCATCGAATATCGGACAGCTTAAGCCTTTTTTTTCGCCCCTCCCCCCTACCGGGCCAGTGGAGGCAATCAAAGTATAGCAATATTCAACTTAGCGGTCCAAAAGCCCCTCGACTAACTTCGTTATTAATAAATGGCCCCTGTCGCCTCTGCTGTTGATGGAAACACAATAAAACTCCCCCCGCCCATCTCCCTTCCCCTCCCCCCTCCCCAGCTAGCCTAAATAAGAGATTGGTATTCAATTCGACTAAGCCAAAACCTTATTATTAGTTTATCGAAGGGGGTTGTTTTGACAGCTTCAACGTTCGATTTCGTTTCTTTTTTTCGAGAAAAAAAAAAAAATTGTTTCGTTATTCCATTTCTCTTTTCAAAGCTGGAAGAGAATCGGTCCATTGAATGCCCAGTTGAATTTTAATCGAGTCGTTTTTATTCAATTTAAAAAAAACCTCCAGGTGAATACTTTTTTTTTTTTTTTTTAGTTCCTCTTATTTCGGTTCCCATTCATCAAATATTTGAATTTTTTTAAAAATAAATTTTGAACATCAATGTCTTTTGAAGAGAATTCAACATTTTAATTTAGGCTTGAAGCAAATGCTATGTTGTTACCACATACTATATCCATATTTGGTACAGTCCTTCACGACACACTATCCCCATCTATCGATGTCTGGTCTATTAGGCTTCTATCTATTGTTTTAACCAGTTCTATTTTACTTTAGTGTCTATTAGGTAATGTACTTACACAATTTGTATGTAATCTATCTATTAAGTAATGAATAATCAACCCTTAAATGATATTCTGGGGTCGATTTATGAGCACAGACGTAATCCCCATTTCACCCCTCTTATCCCTGTTGCCACATAGTAGAGAGACCAAAAGTTAACCTTTCTCTGAGCCTTTGCTAAGCATCCAACGGATGCTTCACTCTTTGTTAATCCCCCATTCGTTCTCAGCTTTGTGTACTTTTTAGGCGTCCCGTCTGGGATAGGGTTGGGCGATAGTCGATATTTAGCACTATCGATAGGCCGATACTTTTTTACTCATATAGATATATTTTATCTAATTTTTTATTACGTTCTTAAACAAATATTATGCTATTGTAAGCCATGTTTTTTTTTATTTTAGACGGGCAGAGTACTTTAATTTTTTCACTACATACTCTATATTTTTGCTTTTTTTGTTTAAATATAAAATGGCTGACCCAAAATTTTAAATTAAGGTAGTAATTTCATTCAAAATATTACTAATTGCAATATTCTATGCAAGTTTTACACGTAGCTAATACTAAATTCAACGCAATATTTTTTATTCGTTTGTTCATTTTATAATACTGTGAAGTCGTTTTACTTTTTATGTAGTTTTCTTAGCGAAAAAGTTATCTTAAAATACTAATTTAAATAGATACGTATGACCAGCTATGTGAAACATCATGTGATTTTGATCTTTGTTATATTTATTCTAGGATTTATAATTTTCTTTATCACAAAAAAAAATATTTACTATATATTTAAATATTTTTCCGCGACAGCTTTTCATCGCTTCAGCATCAACTTCCTCCAAGCTCCTCCAAAGAGACCCTGCTTATTTTCTGGGCACATCTTAAATAGGGATATATCCAACCTTTCAATTTTCTTTACTTGAATTTTTGAACCGTTTACCAAAATAGGTTCCTTTTTAATTTTCCGGTCCTGCTTGCAAAAGGGCAAGGTTGTGTAGAGATGACAGGTAGCAAGGTTATTTAGTTGGTCTAAAAATTTAGTCCCTACTCCGAAAGGGATATGAACCCTTCGACTTTTAATATATGCTAATCATTAATATTATTGGGATTTTACTATAACCTAAATACATAAAAATACAATTTTATGATATATATAGCTCTTTCTCATGATTTATGAACCATCGAAATGTTTAGCCAATTCTATTGGCCCATAGACAAGCAATCAAACAACTCCTCTGGAGAAACATAAAATAAATTTATTTCTAAAGGTGATGATAATTAGATATTAATTATACTTATAAAGGCATATTAATTTTTAACATACTGAATAATGTATAAAAATATACACAATATGTTTTATATTTTCTATAATTTTATTATACGTCTCTGTGTATCTTATAAACATTATATACTAATACATGTAATTCTAATAATATAAGGTAAATATTAAATGGTTAATATCGACATCGTTAAAAATTCAAGAAAAAAAAATTCAATTTCTTCCAGCCTGGGAAAATATGTCTATCTATAATCCAATGCTTTTCCAAATTTACATTTTAGAATTAAAATGATCAAATTACTTAATTTAGAGGGAGATATGCTTTATTAATACAAAAAACATATTGCTGCCTAACTTCATTGGGTTGCTACATACACAGCATTGTATGTCTAATTAAAGATAGCAACACTCTATATAACAACAATTCATGATATTCATTATTCATTAAATCAGATTAACAATTAATGATTATTCGAAATAAAAAAGGTTGAGAGAAAATAGAAGTTTAAAACGTGACTGTTTTCATTCAAACCAAAATAACCCCTAAACAATAGGTCATAGGTTATACAATAAAAAATATTTTGCATTACATTTCTAATAAGGAAACTATCGGCAAATTTTTGGCACGAGTGCCTACAGAGCTAGAGCGTATCAAAATGTTGTCATGTCGTTTCTTTTTAAAATATTTTTTGCTGCGCAGTTAATACCTTAAGAGATTGCATTTAATATTTTCTTAATTGTGTCAAAATTGGAGAAATAAAATAAATCCAAGCAAATCCCATCAAATAACCTTTACCCTTCGTCGTAAACCTACGTCTTCATGTCCTACAGTATCCTTTAATAATATCCCACTGATCCCCGTCGAACAGATCCGCTACCTGGGACTTCAACTGGAACAACGTCTAACTTGGAGTCCACATACAAGACTAAAACGACAGGAAACTGCTCGTCGTTTACAACTTATTCAATATTTACAGAAATTACGTTCAAACCTTCCGATTAACTACAAAAGACCTATTTACATGACAGTTATCCGACCAATTTGGACATATGGAGTTAAGCTTTGGGGCTCTAATAAACCTTCTAATACTTCCGGTATACAATCCTTACAATCCAAAATCCTTCGAAAAATCCTTAATGCCCTTACTTTGTCACAAATAAACTTATCCATAAAGATTTTAATGTCCCATACGTTACTGATTTAGCCAAACCTACCCTTTCATAGTAAACTCCATAACCACACAAATCCACTTGTCTCTCAACTTCCTATTCTATTCCTGATAACCCTCCGAGGCGTCTAAAAAGAAGATGACCTAGAGACCTCCTTGTGTAGAATTTTTATTGAAGTGCTACTGAGTAATTCCTTTCATGTTTTGGCGTATTATTGTGATAATTATCAACACATTTACTAGATGTATATATTTTATACAGTTGTAAATTTCAATAAATGAAAAAAAAAAAATTTTTTTACTTCTATCTAATTCCACGAAACAGTTTTGAAACGCGATCTGTGAAGAATACCTCTCTCGCAGTTACCAAATGATTACCTCATAAAGTACCTCCAAGTTCGTGAATTGAACTTAAGAAAAGCTCATCTTCTTCTTCTTCTTCTTCTTCTTTTTTTTTTTTTTTTTTTTTTTTTTTTTTTAGAAAAGATAATTAGTTTGGCTTAGACGATTGTTTTTCTCGAGTCGTTTTAAAACTGGGCTTTGAAGATTGTGAAAGGGGCCGAAGAGGATTGGATTTCCTTCGCTCAAAGAAGCCCTTTCCCCCCACCTTCACCCCCCCCCTTCCCCCTACCCTTCTCCCTCCTCCCCCCACCACAGTTTCAAAGCCTCTAAGATGTCAAAACACACTTCAATCCCTAAGTAAACTTCTTTAATAAAAACGAAATTACTAGGCCCGTTAATATACTTTTTAAATAATAATAATAATAATAACAGGTAATTCTGGTTAGAATTAAAACTTAGAACTTGAAAAACTTTATCTACTTAATAACCAAACATAAAATGAAGCACTATGAACATTCTTATGCATACCAAAAGAACACTACCAAACAGAACACTAATGGATACTATTTTGAGATCTTTTATTTTGATTTAGACTATTCAAGAAAACTGACAACTGACAAAAATTTAAAACTAAAGAAAAGTGGAAGGGATTTGAAGGAAAATAAAAAGTTCGAAATAATTTAAACAATTCACAGAACTATTTGTGAAGGAGATAGTAAAAAATGATATACGAATAACCTGGGGTTTAAACTTGAATTTACGAATTATAAGACGTTTTACCAGTGTAAAAAAAATCATTACGAATAAGCGAGGGTACCAAAATAAATAATTTTTATTCGAATTACCGTGATTTTTCTAAGGAATCGACAGTGTGTTACGAATTAATGGGATACGATTTTCCGAGATTTGTCTGTATATGCATTTGTACATTTCTCATAACTTACATTTAATATTATCCAAATGTATGTTTTGAGTTATTTTTATTTTCATATTTGAGCCCATTTTACTACGAGTACAAATTTTTCCATAAGGGAACTGTAGTTGCTTTCGGCCCATAAAATCGTTGATTTTTCTGAGCAGACAAAAAAAATAAATATATAAAAACCGAAAAACATCAATGGAAACTCCTTCTATTCTTTTTTCCTCGTTATGAATGAATTTAAGATCCTGATTCTACGTTTTCTTCGAACTTTTAATCGCATTTCCTTCTCTTGGAATTTTTTAAGCTGACTAATTTCTCGTTCTTGCCGAGCTCAAATACTTGGAATACAACGACTTCCTCTTCTCCCTACACATTTATTCGACGAACCTAAATTTACTGAAAATCTCAATTGAAATTCCTTGTCGGGTACAATTAGGATCGCGAAGTCAAACACTCCCAAGCGGGTGCATTTCTGGAGAAATTTGGATTCGAATTGGCCAAATTTTAATGTACCATTCAACCGAAACAAACATCTGACATTTGTAAGACTGCTAAATTACAACTAATAGGTTATAAGCCTAAGCGGAAACTGACATAATCGGGTGCGTTTTCAAAACTGACGCGCTCAAACACTTCCTCAAGCACTTCCCAGCGAAAACGTTACTCTTCTGGCTATAACTCCACAACTATTTGTTCAATCCAAAACTTCTTTTTTGCATCTAAAAGCTGGTTAAATTTACTATCAGACCTCATATATGAAATGTTGATTAAAACTCGTAAAATACCCTTACCAGCACGCTAAATGTGTATGTTGTGGAAAAATATGAAGATTTGGACAAGTTCAGTTTTGGCTCCTTGACTAAAAGATTACCATATTCGTGGGCTGTTTATTTGTATACGCCAAAATGTCTTTAAAAATTACCCCTTCAAAGACAAAAGATCTTGTTCCAAAGTATGTACGTGAATTAGAGTTTATTTTGATACGTTTTAAAATATGTTTGTTCCGTTTAAACATTTCTCAGATTTACCGCTTTTCTGACTACAGAGTTCTTTTTCTTGGGACCTTGGATGAGCGTTATATCGTTGTTTTAAAATTTAGTTTCTTTTTACTGTGCATTCATTATCGTTTCAGAAATGCTAGATCAAGGAGGAAGTTTTTGAATATTTAATAGTCTTCATTTGGAAGTTAGAATTGGAAGAATCATTTTGTTAAATTACCACTATAGAATAAAAACATAAACAGATAATATTGTAATTTAGGAATGATGAATATTCAAAGCATCAGCAATTTGAAATACAGATTTTAATCCCTATATTAATGTTAAAGGAAATATTTATTTGGTCATCTAAACAAAAAAAAAAAAAATTCAAAATTTAAATTCTTAAAACTTAAATTTGATTAATTCAATTTTGCGCAAGGGAACAGAAGTCTTTGTAAAATAGATTTGAAGGCAAAAGTGCAATTCCCTTGCGCAAAATTAAGATATTTAAAATTTTGAATTAAATGAAATGGCCACAACAAAGGGGCTTACAGGGAAAATTTTAGTAGAAAAACTTCTAAAATTATATAGGTATGTAATATAAGACACTAATAAATAAAATCCTAAGAAAGAAATTGAAAATAAATATATATTTTTTTTTAAAATAATTTATTGAAATTTACAACTGTACAAAATTTATACATCAAGTAAATGTGCTATTAACTATTAGAATAACATGATAAATACATATTTAAATTTTAAAGTTTGAAGCCTAAATCTTTGAATTTGATTAGCTCAATTTAGCGCAAAGGAATTGCAAAACTGCTATTGTAACATGGTATAATAATCTCTTGTAAAAATAAATGTGAAGGCGAATGGGAAATTCCTTCGCACTAAATTAAGAAATTGAAAATTTTGAATTTAGTGAAAGGCCCTCAACAAAGATTTTAAAACTTATAGAGAACACTTTAGGAGGTAGACTTCTGAAATTCATAACATTACAGACGTTTTTAAAGGGCTGCTAATATCTTTGATCTATTGATAACTAACCTCAGAAAAATGCCAACATAAAAAACGAAATCATTCGACCCCGAAGTTTGTGACATGTTACCAACGGACTCGGACTATCTATCTTAGAAATCATTACATGTCACCTTACATCTAGCATCATAATACGGATTCATATAATTCTGATCAGAGCCGAAAACCTTAAAATATTATACTAGTTATATTATACTAGTGACGCAGGTGAGAGAGAAGCGCTGGGATCTCTTGGGGCCTGGCTTGTCCCTCCGTAAGTGGAGGGATAAGTTTGGTTGGGGGATCCCTCAGATTTTAATATAGTGTAAATAAAGTATGAATGTATTTCACGATTTAATTTAATTTAATTTTTTTTTAAATTTATTCTTTGCATTTATTTGTTATTGTACATAGTATGTGAACGGATCCATTTAGTCATCCATATTACCTATTGCCCACATTGAGGCAGATTGTAATACTTTCTCAATAAATAAAAAAAAAAAAATTATAATCCTGAAGATATGATTAATACTTAAAACATGGTAAATGCTTATTGTTCATATTTTATTTTTTATCTGTAGATATTGTGCGAAATATGTGTACCAACAATATTTTATTATTTTTATACAATAGGTACATATTATACAAATTTCATTACTTTTATGTATTTATTCAATTGTTCAATAAGTATTTCTACAATATTTTTTTATCATTACAATAATTCTATCAAAGAAAGTTTTATATTAAATATATAATATAAGTACATTATTAAACGTAATGCATCTTATTAAATTAAAACTTATTATTAATAAAAATTATGCCTTTTTAAACTCAATTAAAACTTTATCTTTTTGTTTATTATTTAAAATAAATTTATGAAACGAAAAAACCGCCTTTTGGAGTTTTTGAGCGCGAGCGCCCTATAAGGCCCCAGTGTGCGTCGCCAGAAGTTGGTGAGCATTAATTTTTTTTTCATTATAAAATTATAAAATCGATATAGAGTAAAAACGACCCCGACTGAATTCATATTCTTAGAAGACCAGCTGAGATGAATAATTCCCAAACGCCTCGGGGAAGGGGAGGGGGGAGTTAGGGCACGGTAGGGCCACTCAATAATCGCCCTTCGACCAATCTCGTGTATTAGCGTCCCGTGGGGACAATAATAATGTTCAGAAATTCCAAATATTGCTTTTACTTTCATGTTTCTGTCCCTTATAATACCGGGAGAACGAATTTGATGCCCGGTGAGATTTTTCAAGAGTTATAAAAATTTGGTGGAAAGCTAAAATTTTGAGATAACGAATCTTTAAGGAAAATATAACTTTTATTATTTCAGGATAATTGTAAGTTAAAAAAAAAAAAAAAAAATATATATATATATATATATATATATATATATATATATATATATATATATATATATACTACTGGTCAGTAGGACCGCTGGTTGAAATGAAGCTTCCCAGCAAAAGAACTGAAACTAAAACTTTCAGTGGCATTCCACTATTTCTGGTTTCATGATTTTTCTTCAAAAACATTCAGTGCGATGCATGCATTCCTTATAATTAGGGCTGTAAATTATATGCAATAAAAAATGAAAAATATGCACATATATATGCAAACATGTAGGGTAAAATATGCAACTATCTACATTGTACAGAAAAATAAAAAAAATACAATAAATTCTTATAAGTAAGTACAAAATCAAGTTTAAGTAACAAATTGTGTTGAAAAGGGAAACAGTAGGTAGAAGACTATTAAAAACAAAAAGACAATGCGAATATTAAAAAGAAGAAAACACGTATGGCAGGGTATGCCAGTAAGACATAAATCAGTATCGGAACAAGAGTTATCTGATCCAGTGGAAATTTGTGTAAGAACAGTTTTTTCGAATTTTGATTTATTTGTTTTATTTTATTTTACTGTTTTTATGTGCTGCGTTACTAAAAACTGTAAGTTGCAGTTGATACAAATTTATCAAAACAAACAGAATATTTTCTCCATCACACTTAAAAGTCTCAAATGAGAACTCACATTCTTCCACAACAAGATTTTTTGTCTTTGCAAGAGTGATTTTCGGCATTTAAGGAGTACACAAATAAACATTCAACGAATGATGTTACTTGTTGGACACTGCGTGAGAGACTAGGCCATTAAATGATGGTAGGAAGAAGAGGAATACGAATAGTGAAGTAATATTTCAAATATTTGAGCGGAACGAGAACGATAAATTAATCCGATTAAACAATTCTAAGAGAAGCAAGTGCGATCGGAAGTTCAGGCAAAGGGAAGAATCAACACCTGGGCAAACACGAGTTAATTCATCAGGCAGGCGGGAGGATAGGAGAAGTTCATAGCTATTTTTAGATTTTTAATTATATTTTATTATTTTCTCTGCTCAGAGACATAAAAAAAATTCAAGTCAAATGCTGATATTCCGGGTATGTAGATCAATACGCAATTACAATTCAAAATATGTATTTATGGTAAAATATGCACAAATATGCAAAATGAAAATGCCGGATATGCAGATAAATATTCAATTAATGTTCAAAATATGTATTTATGACATAATATGCACAAATATACAAAATTAAAATAACTCAAATTGCCTCCAAATGATCAAAACACATGCATTTTGATCATATTAAATGTTTAATTTGGCTAGGAGAAATATGCAGATGCATATATTTCACAGCCCTACTTATAATTTTACAAAGTACAGTATTTTATTCATCAAAAAGATATTTGATAAAGGTTTTGGTTTTTGTAAAGTACACAATTTAATAAGAATTGTATAAAGTAAAATTCACTACAAATGAATGAAAAATATTCAAACACTTTTTGTGAATGAAAGAAAACAAATGTATTAAGTGTTTTGAGAAGAATTGTGTATGCAGTGTTTTTTTGGAAGCACTCCCTGTTGATTTTAGATAGTAAAATTCATGATAATATATAAAAAGTACTTACTGATTAGCAAGTGTATCATCTCGTTTTCGTTAATGTTCGCACATTGGGTAATGAATGTCCAAAAAACTCGATTTAAATGAATTATAGATGATATTATTTTAAACAATTGTCGATAGCGTATTTAAACTTCAAATTTTGTATTTAATCTTACATTTCATACATTTACCAACCAAACCCATCCCCGTTATTCAGATTTGTATACTGCTCATTGCTCAGCCAATTTTGACAGATCTTTCGTAATCCGATCCTCTTCTTTATGGAAGTCCATCCTTCTCAATATTTGTCATTCAATTACCCTTTCCACTTTCAAATTCCACTTATTTAACATCCTAATATCCACCCATATCCTGTCCTCCAAAAACTGTCAATAGCCACTTTATAGTTGTATAAAATATGAACAATTTATATTCATGAAATCTTATTGTTTTTGTAAAAAAAAAAAAAACTTATTTTAAATTTTCTATTACTTTTTCTTCTTCTTACGAGTTCGGCCATCTGTGGACCACGCTCAACAATTCATTTCTTGCACTTCTGTTCCTTCCAATATCTCTTCATTACCTCAGCCTGATGCTTTCTTCTTTCATCTGACCACCGTCTATTAATTTGTGTTTTAACCATTTCCGGAAATTTGATCCTGTTGACTACTGTCCAAAATTTGTCTCTATCCCACATTGAATTACATTGTACATTTGCCACCCTCATATCCTCCTTTACCATTCGTATCTATGTATTCTTTTTGGTAACGGTTCGGATCGGCGACACCAACCCCTAAACCCGCTCAGAATACCTTTTATCGATTCTAACCTTGTTCCGATTTATTTCGATGTTCTAGTCGCTGCTTTTAAAGGGGGAAGGTTATTCTCCTACATTAACTGAGAAACTCTAAATCCCTGTTCAAAGTAATATTAACTTCTGTTTACCTTCTAATATTAAAATGAGAAATAAGGAAATATTAAAGTGGAAATAAGGAAATATCGAAATATAAGACACTAAATCAATTTTTAATTAATATTAATTTAATCAACAATTAATATACTACTGAACCACCAGTAAAGTTAATTCCTGATGAACTTTCTCTCAGAGAAGTGAAAATAACAAATTATAAATATAAAAAAGACAAAATCCTTAAGTATTTATTTGGCATAACTCCTATTTATTTAACATTTGTAGCTACATGTTTCGGAGATAATGTTTCATCATCAGGCTTCTAATTTTTTTTAAAAACACATTAATCTATAACATTATACCAATAGTTCTACAATTATATAGTGATGTGTCATTTACCTCTTAATCTGTGATTATTTTCACATTATCAATTCTCCATGTTATAAGCCATTATATAATATAAGACAGAATCCTAGTTGAAAGTGAAGATGTTAATTTCTGCTATATTTTCTAATGGGAAGTGGAAATAAGAAAACGTAAAAAACCTGTGATATACTTTCTCAAATTTATTTATAAACTGATATGTTTTACTGAATCAATTATACAATCTGTCTAACTTTAGCACAAAAAGTAATATGGATGACAAAGAATCCACTCACAAAATATGTATACTGAAATTTTATCACTGAAATTAAAACAACAAATACAAATATATAAAACACCAAATCCATGTACAAATAAATCTTGTTAAGTTTCATAACACTTTTACAAGTTGTAAATTTTATCACCTAAATTGATAGAACAAATATAAATATGTAAAACACCAAATCCATGTACAAATTAATCTTCTTAAGTTTTATAACACTTTTACACATAAGATTAGAAACAAGAAAACATGAATTCATAAAACACTTAATCCTTTATGAAACTCATTTTGTGAAGTTCTGTTTCACTTATTTACATTTAAGAAGTCTAAATATCAATATAACAAACTAAACAACACAATCCAAGTTGAAACTGTAGAAGTGATTGTTTACATGTAAGGTTATAGGAATGAACTATCGAAAAATGTAAACATGAAGTGAAGCGTAAGGATCGAACTGGTCGGTGTAGCGCGGGTCAACCTAGTTTGGTGGTGTCGCCGATCCGAACCGTTACCTTCTTTTTCTGTTTTTTTAGGGTGTGTTGGAAAATTTTCTTCGTCAGTCTTTTTTCTTCCATTCTCATCAAATGTATCACTCAAGCTTTCAATGCTTGGATATATTTCCGTATTAGTTTTCAGTTTAAAACCTTCTTCAGACTTTCTTGGTCCTAATCTTTTCCTTAATATTTTTCTCTCCTTCTTTTCCATATTTTCAATTTTTTGCTAAGAAACAAGCATTCAGAGGTATATACGCTTTCAGGACGACAGCTGTTTTATAATGACGCAATTAGGCCTTAATAGAGAGATTTTTTAAAATTATATACACTTAGTTTTTAGGAAGGCGAATTCCATTTTGTTGCGAGATTTGATGCTTTATCTAAACCATTTTATTGAATTACTTCACCTAAATATTTAAACTTATCTACCCTCCTAATGTTACCATATTTAGTTTTACTGTTACTTTTTATTAATATCTTTTTTTTAATATTTTATTATTATTATCTGTTATTAGAATTTTATTTCATTTTAAGGCTCTGAAGGCCCTTGGTTGTACATCATTTTTTATTTTTAAGGGACGTAAGGTCCCAGAATGAATAAAGAACTTTTATTATTATTATTATTTAAATTACCTGTTGAACCTTTTAACCTGTATTGAATCCATCTGGCAAAGCTTTTTAGTTACATCGTTTCCATGCTCACGATTCACTCTAAGGAAATATATTTGAAAATATAATATAACGTAAGTATAAAAGTTTCCCTTAAAAAGTATTGTTTCTCAAAAAAAATGTATATGACTTGTTACAAGAGTCATTGTGCATAAACCCTTTAAATTCCAACCCTCATAATCAATCCTGTAATAATCATTTTTTTCCCTACTATTGATATTAATGTTTACTTTACTAATCCATTAATTCCTTATGAACTGACTAGGATTTATGGGAATTTTGTGTTTGTTCTTAATGGTCAAGCAATGGGCTCAAACCTTTCAATAAACAGCTAGACAGATTTTACGTAGTTTTGAGTGCAAAGAACCACGATTAAGTTTACAGTAATCAAGCCATTTCGCAAAACTACAATGCCTCCTTGCATCATTATCTTTTGTCAAAGGGAGAAATTGTCTGCCCAAAAATTGCACCATCAATTGATGGTTTGTTTAGATCTATGGCTCATTTAAAAGGTCGGATCTTTCTTGACCACTAATGTTATTATCATTAATAATAAAAAAAAGGAGACTTATTTACCTCAAAAACAAAGTTGCTGCATTGCCCAAAACGAGATATCGGTATTACTTATAGCAGTTACTTTTCGGTAACCAGTTACTGTTTAGTTCGCGTGCATTCTAGTGGTAGCCATTCGAAATGAAAACTTCCAAATTTCCCTCATTTCAGCACGAGATCCTCAGATTCTATTCTAAATGCAAATTGAAACCACACTACATGCTTTTGAAAATTCTACTTCAATATTTAAAATTTTATTTTATTCAATAAATATGAAATTATTGTTATAATATTAAACAGACATGGTATTATAAAAGCCGAGAAAAAAATAGACAGAAAATAAATGCATAAAAGTTTTAAAATTTATTATTTTTATAAAATATCTACAGTATAATGACAATAGTAAAAAAATCTAAAATGACAATAGTAAAAAGCCTTAGAAACAATAAATAAATGGGAAGCTTAAAATTAATTAATAATATTATGTTATTATTATTAAAAAATTAATAATATTATGTTATTATTATTAAAAAATTAATAATATTATGTTATTATTATTAAAAAATTAATAATATTATGTTATTATTAGTAGCATAATACTATATAAATAATATATGAAATATATTATTTATACGGATAAATATAGTTTATTATAATTTATAAAGTAAATTATATGGATAAATAATATATGAGTATAAGGTATTTATTTTATGTTTAAAAATGATATAGAATAATAAATGAACATTCTGTGGTTGCTTTTGCTAAGAACGCGGACCTAGTGAAGAGCGGGGAGGGAAATCATCGGGGCTAAGTTAGTACTTGGTGATAAAGGGAAAATTGAGTTCTAGTTTCGAATGGGTACCGCTAGAATGCGCGTCGGTAAAACAGTAACTGATTACCGAAAAGTAACTGTTAAAAGGAGCAGGCCACCTCTTCAAAAATAATACTGAGATACCTTTTCTTCCATGATAATCCCCATACCCACTTGTTTTCCACTTGATGCCCGATATACATATAAACGAAAAAAAACACGCAATATTTTGTTGATGCAAAGTGGTAGGTGTTATTTAGATTATGGAAAAAAAGAAAGGAGAGGGGACAGGGGCGTACAAATCCTCGTCCAAGTTAAGATTGAGGGAGCTTTTTTATACTCAGCTCCCGAGAGAGATTTTAGGTAGGGTTTTTTAAAAAGGGTTCCCTGGAGGATAAGGTAGGAAGGGCAGGGAACAGGTTTAAGCGAGGCCGCGTTGGAAAAAAGGGAAATTTAGGGCTCGTCCTTTACAGACAAAAACGATTTTCCGTTTTATTTAGGTGCTTCCAGCACTAATTATCATTAATTTTGATATATTTTGTTAATACCAACAAACCTACTGTTTTGTTTTTTTTTGTTTGTTTTTTTAACAATCAATTTTAATATTTATTTTATTTTATTACTGTTTTAGGTGCCGTGTACAACAACTCGGGCTAGAGGCACCATTACATAACATTTGTCATTAGACTTCTAGATTAGTCGATACAAGTTGTTTTCTTTGAGTACGGTAAACAGTTTTTTCAAGTTTTCAGGTTTTAAAGCCTCGTAGTATCTTTGAAGATGCAATGAAGTCCTGTAAGATAAAAGCTGTGTGCAATCCTTGATAATGTGCTCCGTTGTAAAGAGGCAGTTACAGGTGCTGCATTCTGGTGGAGGATTGCCTTCAATTAGATGGCGATGTGTCAACTTACTGTGCCCAATTCTGAGTCTCGTTATTATTGTTTGTTCTCTCCTGTTTAATGGAAGAGGTGTTGACGGAAGAAAGCTTTTATAAATCCTTTTTAGTTTATTGGTATCAGGTGTTTTTGCCCAGATGTTAATCCATGCTTCTCTGCACGGGTTAAATATATATTTATGATAGTCGTAGAGAGTGACATTGATATTTGGAAAAGGGAACATGGTCCTTGCTTCCTTTGCACTTATGTCTGCCAATTCATTCCCTTCTATATTGGTGTGACTAGGGACCCAAAGAAATGTAATTTTTTTATTCGTCATTAGTGCTGATTTCATAATTTTCATGACGATAGGATTATCAGTTAAATGAAATTTTTGGATTGCCTGAAGGGCGGAGAATGAGTCACTGCAGATTAGGAATTGCTTGCTGTCCAAATTTTCAATTAAATTCACACACAGGTATATTGAAAATAGTTCGGCGGAAAAAAAAAAAAAAAAAATGTTTGGAAGACAGTATCGGAGGGTTTCTGAAGGAAGGATAACCGAACATCCAACACTCTCCTTATCTTTTGAGCCATCCGTGTAAAGGCAAACATAATCAATGTAACTTTTAGATAGTAAATTTAAAAAACTTTGCCTTAGGGCCTCAGGAGGACTGTTTATTTTCTTAATCCGGTAAAAGGAAAAATCAAATGATATTTTATGAGTTGTCCACGGTGGTAGTGGGTTTGGAGATGACATATAAAACGGTGGGAAAGAAAATGAGTCGGGTAATGGAGGATAGATAGAGAGACGAGATGGTAATTTGTAACGCGAAAATTCGGAGGACTCTGTACTAGCTTTCATACGACCTACTATTCTTAAAAAAAGATAGTGTCTGCGAAGTTCAAGAGGCCACTCATCTGCCTCCCAGAGTAAACTATTAATAGGACTGGTTATAAACGCTCCAGTCGCCCTGCGAATCATTGAATCATTGAAGCATCTCCGTAAATTTCGCAACCGTAATCGATGACAGATCTAATCAAGCACCTATAAACCCTCAATAATTTTATATAATAATAATCAATAATAAATTTTAATATTTATAAACAATTAATTGTGTTGAAAAGATTAAAACTATTTTTTTAGATATTTATTTTTTATTATAAATTATTAGTATCTTTCCTATATACAAGTTCTTCAAGTTTAAACCTCGTTTTGAATTTATTTATGATTAAGAGTGCTAGGATCGGGGTTTGCTTCACAGATTACTATTATGTTTTTTCAGTACAAACACCTACTAAAAATAAATTAACAGCATAATTGATATATAGTATTTTTTTTTTCTTATACAACAAATATAATCAATATAGTATTTTTAAGTAGTGAAATCAAGATGCTTACCGCTGGGTTTGAATGATATTCCAATAACTAGTTCAATCATTAATACCAAGATTTTTTATTTTTTATTTAGAATTTATTGGAATTTATAACATTACACAATAAAATATTAATCATCATCATCATCATCTTATGGCGGTTATGGTCCTTATAGAACCCTGGCCTCCTCAACAATTCTCTGCCATTCAAACCTTTCTTAGGCAACCCTTCTCCATCCTCTCACACCCAGAGTCCGAAGATCGTCTTCTACATCTTCCAGCCAGGGAGGCCTTCCTCTCCTTCTCATTCCACCCGGGTGCCCCTCCAACATCATTTTAGGGAGCCTACTTGCCTCCATTCTTTGCAAATGCCCCAGCCATCTAATTCTGCCTCTTTATATGTTGGCTGCAATGTCTGGAGCAGCATATAGAGTTCTCAGTTCCTCATTTGTTCTCATTCGCCAGAGATTCATTCCATACTTGGTTGGGCCATATATTTTGTGAAGGATTTTTCTTTCCCACCTGTTAAATAATTTTTCGTCGTGGGATGTCAGGGTCCATGTCTCACTCCCGTACATAACAACCGGCTGAAGGATCGTTCGATATACCCTTATTTTGAGATTGCAGGATATGTTTCTACTTTGAAAAATTTTTACTAAAGACCAATAGCACCTGTTTCCTGCTATTATTCTTGATTTTATTTCTTCTTTGATGCTATTATCCTCAGTGACAATAGCACCCAAATACTTAAACTTAGGCACTCTCTCAAAGGAATATCCAGCCCCCTCAATGTATCTATGTCCTCTTTCCTCTCTAGTTGTTACCATTTATTTGGTCTTTTCTTTATTTATAAAATATAAATATACTAGTAATTTTTTTTTTTTTTTTTTTTTTTTCATTTATTGATATTCACAACTGTACAAAAATATATACATCAAGTAAATGTGTTGATGGTGAATACAATGGCATGTAAATAACTTGTGAAGAACTACTCAATAGTAGCACTTCAATAAAAATCTACAATAAAAGGTCTCTAGGCCATCTTCTTTTCAGATGCCTCGGAGGATTATCGGAAATGGAGTTTGAAACAAGTTGGGAGACTAGTGGATTAGAGTGGATTGAGGATTTTTAGAAGGATTTTGGATTGCAAGGATTGGATACGAGATGAATTGGATGGTTTAGTGAAGCCACAAAGATCAACTCCGTACGTCCACATAGGTCTAATCACAGTCATATAAATGAGTCTTTCGTAATTAATTGGGAGCTTTGATCGATTGTCCAGTAAATGTTGAAGTAGTCTGTAAAGACGAGCAGTTTCTTGTTTTTTTAGTCTGGATGTGGATTCCAAGTATGACGTTTGTCCAAATGGAGTCCTAGGTAGTGGATCTGTTCTACATGGATTAGTGGAATATCATTAAAGAATACTGTAGGGCAGGAAGCCGTAGGTTTACGATGAAGAAATGTAGAAGCAAGTTGAGATACTAGTGGATTTGAATGGTTATGTAGTTGACTATGAATAGATAGGTATTTGGTTAGGGCTAAATCAGTAACATATCGTAAATTAAGTTCTTTGTGGATAGGTTCATTGGTGACATAGTAAGGAACATTAAGGATTTTGTACTACAGATCGAGATGAATAGGGTGGTTTGGTGGAGCCTGAGATCTTAGCTCCGTATGTCAAGATATAATTTTTTATTTTTCGTTTTTTTCTATTCCGGGATGCTCCGTTCAAATAGGACTTATTTTCTGAATTTAAAATCTACAAAGTATTGACATTTTATGTATATTTAAAATCTTAAGCATGTCCTTGGTAACGGCAACTTCGACCAGTGGCATGACCATTAACTTTGAGAACTATTTGTCGCATTAATTCGAAAAGATCTATAAATAGAAGGTCATTTTTCCACCTCCACTTCAGCTTAGCTAACCGACCCCAATTATCTAGGAATAGTTCCCTAGTCGAATCGGCAATCGAAGCACGGATCCCAAACACGCGAACCACACGCCATGGATACCGCTTCTACAGACTTAATCCCAATCCAATTCGTTTCATTCCCCAATACCAGGATCGATTCCAAGATGTTAGATGCTATTTAAAACTTAAAATATCATGCTGCTTACTAATAATATCACAATATCAAATACACGAATCTTCTTTTTAAGGAAACTTCAAAATCAAGTATTCACAGAGAGCGATAGAAATACCTCACGTTTCCTGTGAATATTTAATTACTATCAGTTTTTTTGTTAAATTATTTCATAAAACTATTTTTTATTTAAGCCGATGCTTATTAGCAGAGACCGAATATCCATACAGCCTAAATCTTTAAAGTACATAACAAAAATGTTAAAATATGAAAGGAAATTTACAATGGTCTTTGTTTTCCATCTACTGATTCTCATTTTTTGGATATCCTTTTCGACATTTTGCAGCCATGTCACCCTCGGTCTCCCTCTTTGTTGCTGTCCGTCAGGCCTGCCATATAACATTTTCCTGGGAACTCATTGCTCTGTCATCCTTTCGACGTGACCGAGCCACTTCAAACTTGTTTTTTGGCCTATCTGACTATGTCTTCGTAGAGTGTACTTAGCTCTCTATTTGAGCGGATCCTCCAAATTCCTTCTTAAAACATCGGACCAAAAATCTTTCTTAATACTTTCTCTCCCAGACCAAATGTTCCATTTCCTTGGTAAGGGTCCATGTATCACAAGCGTACGTTACAATGGGTCGGATCACCGTTTTATAAATAATTATCTTGGTTTTTCTTGACAGGATCCGAAATTTTAACAGTTTTTTTAGGGAAAACATGCATCTGCTTCCCACTGCTATTCTTGTTTTTATTTTTCCTAGTTACCGTGGCACCAATTAAGTATTTGAAGGAATTCACCGTCTTGAATTTATGAGTCGAAAGGTAGATAGACTGCTCTTTTTAGCATTGTGTGTGAGTCTATCGTAAATTACGCCACTTGGGTTTGTTCTGATGGCTCTCGTGGCCAGCTAAAGGCTTAAATTAAAAAGCTTTGGAGAGAGTGGGTTTCCCCGTCTTAAACCACATCCAATCAGCATTGAAAGACGCATTCCTTCAGCTAGAAAAGGCAGCTAAGAAGTTTGGTCTGGTAATTAATGAAGGAAAAACTAAATATATGATAGCTGGATCGGAGCGTTTCCGGGAAGAACATATTGAGGTTGAAAAATACAAGTTTGAGAGGGTTCAACTTTTTGTATACTTGGGGTCAGAGATTAATTCAGAAAACAATGTGACTAAGGATGTTATACGTCGGATCGCAGCAGCAAACAGGTGTTATTTTGGCCTCGCTAAGCAATTTAAAAGTAGGTTTTTAACCAACAAGACCAAAGTAAGGCTATACAAAGTCCTTGTACGTCCGGTCCTGACATATGGATCTGAAGCATGGGCATGGACTAAGGCTGATGAAAATAGGCTGCTTATCTTTGAGAGAAAGATCCTGAGAAGAATTTTTGGTCCGATCCGGGAGGGTGATGTCTGGAGAAGAAGAAAAAACCAAGAGATCTACGCACTCTTCAAAGACACAGACATCGCTTGGTGGATCAGTGTGAGGAGGCTCAGGTGGGCGGGGCACATCGCCAGGATGGATCCGAACGAAATTCCAAAAAAATTAATTATTTTGACTATTCATCAAACTAGAAGAGTCGGACGACCCAAAATGAGATGGATGGATAGCGTCCGTGCAGATGCCAGGAACATCCTTGGAACACCAGACTGGATGGCTGCTGCACAGAATAGAGATGAATGGCGAAAACTTTTGGAGAGGGCCCTGATTCAGCTATGAATTGTTGCGCCGCATATGTATGTATGTAAACCACATCCTACAGAAAACTCTTCTGACAGAGAATCATGGAATTTAGCCACTGCCTTTGTGTCGTGTAGTGTCATTTTTGTAAGGATAATAAGTTTTTTAGGTATACCTAAACTCTTCATAGCTTTCAGCAATTCATGTTTATTAACATGATGATACGCTTGCTTAAAATGGGACTTTACTAAACCTTCTAATTTGTCACGTCTCCAACCGTCCTATCCTCGCTATCCTAAACCCTTAATACTCCTTACTTTGTGACAAATAAACTTATACATAAAGACCTTAATGGTCCATATGTTGCTACTCGTGGTTAGTTGCTTCACAAGCAATTGACATGTCATTATGAGCGTTATTGTCTCATTTACTGGATGCATTTTTTTTAATAGTATTGTAAATTTCAATAAATAGATAAATTAAAAACAAAATTACTCTTAATACATTTTTTTTTTGCCATAGTTACTTGCCCACGAATAGAGGGGTATAACTTAAAAGCTGATTTAAAAAAAAAAAGAAGTAAATTTTTGTACTATTTAAAATCAATATTTTTTATCATTTAATTTTTCGATTAAGAAAGAGTTTTATTGAAAAGAGTATATGTGTTTTTTTTTTTTTTTTTTTTTTTTGTATAGGTGTGTTACAAAAAAAATAATTTGTATTTTTTCATGCAGATTATAAATTATAAATCCAGTTATGTAGAGGTGGGGAAATATATATATATATATATATATATATATATATATATATATATATATATATATATATATATATATATATATATATATATATGTATGTATGTATGTATGTATGTATGTAATATTATACCCCTTCACTAACGCCTCCCCCCACCTCTATCCACCAGAACTGTCGATATTTTTCGAACATTTCCCCTAATAGGCACGTTTGAAACATTCCTAATAATACGTACTTAAACCAATTGTGGCAATTTGGTTGACGATCAATGAAATATTATGGTAGCGTGCCCCACTGTGCTAAGGGGTTCGCTCAATTTTCCTTTTCTACCATTTTTTTTTTAATCTTGCCTGTACTGATTGGCGTTCCGTAAATGCTCTAATCATTTCCAATTCTCTTGCCAATTAATAAAGCCTTTCAACTATCATTATCATTCAACTATTACTCCAGATTATTGGTTCGAAAACTATTAAGGAATAAAAAGAGCAGTAACTTAATCATATTTCTTGCTGAAAAAAATATTAAATATCACACAAATTATAATTTGATTTAAATGAAAAAAAACTTAAAATTATTAACAAAACAAATTTATTTATTTATTCATATATTTATACGATTAGAGAATAAGATTTTGAGAAATCCGGAATCCGAAGGTATGGACGTCCGCTTAATCCGAGCACGCTTGAAAAAAAAAAAAAAAAAAAAAAAAAAAGTAAACTTAAAGTTAAATATTAATAAATTAGACTAAATGTAAGCGTCTAGATCGTTTGGTAATATAATGTTTCAATGTGATTCCGAAAAATATTATCGTTTTCAATATGTGTATTATTGTTTCATTTATTTGTGTCGACATACTGTCTTCTTAAAGCCCTGTCCCGAATTTATAGATTATTTAGAATAGGAAAAAAAAAAAAATTTATCCTAGGACAAAGTCCCTTCAGGATAACATAACATGACAGAAAATAAATCATATCTGGCCAAGATATTTCAAATAAAATAAGATAATGTAAATACAAGTTTGTAATAAAATAACATAAAGAAAAAAAATCTATTGATATGAATATATATATATATATATATATATATATATATATATATATATATATATATATATATATATATATATATAAACAGACTCTCACATATTTATATACATACATAAACTATACATACACTCAGTATAAGGAAGATTATTATATAAAAAGATGATTGGACGGTAGATTTCTGAAGTTACACATAGTAAAGTATGAAGATAAATAATATTTGTTGAGAGGGAACAGAAAAAAAAATAAAAATAAAATAACGATGAGAAATGAAAATGAAAATTATCTTAATAAAAGTGAAAACATTATCATAAGAGATTGTTGAAACAGCTAAAGTTTTATATGCTAGAATGAAATTCGTTGTGAAACATCCATATAGTTAGATAGCATTCGTCTGGAGGAAAATAAAGTGGTGGAAAGTTGCTTTTATAAGATTGGATTCGGTTTAGTGGAGCCCAAAGCTCTACTCCCCATGTCCATATAGGTATAATTACTGAATATCTACTCCTTCATAAAGTCCTTTATAGTCCTTATTGTGTCACTAATAAACATATCAGAAATGATCTAACTGTCACATACGTTGCAGATTTATCTCAAACAAAATATCTATTCTTCCATGACAAGCTAAATACCCATTCGAATCCACTAGTCTCCTAACTTGCTTCTAGCTCGATTGCCGTAATCCTCCGAGGCGTCTGAAATGAAGATGGCTTAGGGACTTTCTAATGTAGAACAGTTATTGAAAGGTTGATGAATAGTTCTTCTCAAGTTATTTACATATCATGTTGTAAATATCTTCTTTTTTCTTTCTTTTTTTTTTTCGTTAGGGCCATCTATGGACCACAGCGTTTTAGATGTTTCTAGATGTCATCGTCGTTGCTTGTCACGATTGATGTTCTTAGTGGTGGGCTCAGCAGTTGCTTTCTACTTGGTACCTAGAGGTTTCCTGATGGCCGAGTAGTCCTTCATTTCCCGGCTAAATTCAATTTTACGTTCCTCAGACCATTTCCTGGTTTCGTCTTTCGGTCTGTGAGGGATGTTATGAAGGATTTAGTTTTAAGAATTTTATGATAGTTCCTCCGGACGGATATGCCATTTTGATTTATATGGAGTTCCGAAAGATCCTTCTCCACTTGATCCACAAGAATCCTGTAGTTTTGCCCTTATTAGCAGCCTTGAAGATTCTATGGGATAGCCTGTTTGAGTCCATTCTGGATAGATGTCCATAAAAAGCCAATAGATCGCCTTCTTCTGATAGCATCAATGAAATTTTCTTGTTGTTTATATAGCTCACGATTTAGTTGATACCATCGGCTTCCATCTGGTAGAATTCTTGGTCCTACTATCCGTCTCAGGAACTTTCTTTCTTGTCCTGTGTTCAAGAGCCATTGTTTCGCTTAGGTCCTCTGAAAACCATTCCCCTAGGTACTTTATACTTTTGACTCTCTTGATGTAGATATTATCACTGACTCTCATCATTCTAGGGGTATCCGTAAATATCTATAAATTATAAAATTAAAAGACTTCCTACATATTACTTTTGTACTTATGGTAGACCGTATGTAATATTGTATCAAAAATCGTTCATCGTCTTCTTCAAAAAGAAATAAAATAAAATAGATACAAATATACCACATATGTAGCACTTAACTAATTAAAAATTAGTTATATTATAAGAAATTCACATTTGTTTGAGTAGTTGGCCATGTATTGTGCAAGCAGCTTGCCAACAGAAAGTAGACAGAAATGTTGAGGGACCGAGGAGTGACAGGAGCACTATCTGGGGAGGAAGTGGCCCCCTATCTCCTGCTCCCCTCCCCCCCTTGATGGTCCATTCAGGGAATATAGGGAAAAGGCAGGCATTGAGCAGGGAGCTTATTGAGCCACTCTCAGCCCACTCCGCAATCTCATCATCCTATTCAGTCCCATCATAATTGATAGTTTATCAGCCTAAATCTGACAGGACTCCAAGGTCCATTGATAGAGGTCGTCTAAAGGTCTTTTTACACTTAGGTGACATTCAGAACCGTCGTTTATTAATTGTCTTTGTGTTTGAATTCATGTTGTATGAAGTAATAGGTCTCTTACAATTTAAACAGTAAACTAAAGACTTTTTTTTTTTTTTTTTTTTTTTTTTTTTTTTTTTTTTTTTTTTTTTTTTTTTTTTTTTTTTTTTTTTTTTTTTTTTTTTTTTTTTTTTTTTTTTTTTTTTTTTTAAACACGTGTAAGTTAAATTCAGAGAATTTGTTATTTTATTGATATTTACAACTGTATTCAATATATACAATAAGTAAATGTGCGGTAAAATAATTACAATCGCACGGCAATAACTTCACTTCACCTAAAATTTTTAATTAATTTTCTGTTTCATTTTGATCTCCGCACGATTAACTATTTTATACATAAATTCCATCACAACCTTTCCTTCTATCGTAACCCTAATCACTATTCAGTTCAACACATACTGATAACGCCCCTCGCAGATTAAAACGACAGTGGCCCCGATACATTTTGTAAAAAGTTATTTATGTCTGAGTTCTGTTACTGGCTAGCTTTTTACTCATGTCCTGAGTGACTGTACTATTGCGAGTTTTCTTTAACACCAGTGACGCAGCTGAGAGAGAAGAACTGGGACCTCTATGTGCCGGGCCTGTCTCTCCATTTGTGGATTTTTTTTGTATTCATATATTTCACTTGTATATATTGTATATTATTTATGTATAGCATAGTTCTTTTCTGTTTTGTTTTTTTCAATTATTGTTATTTTGTTTAATTTTTTTTTCTTTCTTAGATAATGTGTGAATGTAATCATGAACTCATCTATATTACTTATTTCCCTCATTTGTGGCAAATTGCTATAGTTACTCAATTCAAATTTTAAAAAAACAAAAAAAAAATTTTTTTGGTATTATAACTGACCTCCGTATTTTCTTCTTTTATTTTTATTTTTTTTTTGTTTAGAATAACTGAATTCAGTAGAGTTCCGGTAATCGGGTATACATTTCTCGTAAATACAATTGTTACTCCAGTTTAATCTTATTTTCAATACTTAAATCTAAGTTTTCGGTCAACTAACTGAGGTGGAAATGAAAAAAAAAAAAACATGTTCATGATTAATACTCAAAATTTATTTATCCTAATAACTAAAAAAAAAATCTGTGTCATTTTTACTGTAATAAAAATTAATAATTATAAAAACAAAATAATTTTTAAACTCTTAATAGACTTTAAATGAAGACTGTACAGTAGACAACAAAAATAAATTAAACAATATTGTACGTGATATATTTTTTTCTTTTTATTTATTTATTTTTAAAATATTTATTGATGTTTACAACTGAATGCATTAAATTGAGGATATAAATATGAAATATCTTTAAACCACTAAATATGTATAAATTTTTCTCTATATAAGTATGTTGCTTGATTTTGTTGAATTTAGAATTATTTATGTTATATAACTGCTTGTTCTTATTTTATTTTTTTTATATTGATTTTTCGACACATGTACTATCTATATGTATATGTAAAATAATAATCAAATCAAAAAATAAAAATTACATATACATTGTATACTTTGTGCAAGGAAAACACTAAAAAAAAAATTAAAAAACTGTATGCATTATATACAAGTAAATTCAAGGGAAATGATTACAATGGCATGTCTATAAAATGTAAAGAACTACTCACTATTAGCACTTCAATAGAAGGCCTCTTGGCCATCTTCTTTTCAAACATCTCGGAGGGTTATTGGGAATCTAGTAAAAAGAAAGTTGGGAAACTTTTGGATTCGATTGAGTTGCTTAGAAGAACATAATAAATAGCATTCAGGGTTTTACGAAAGACTTTGAATTGTAAGGATAGGATACGAGATAAAATGGAAGGTTTAGTTGAGCCATAAGGTTTACCTCTGCATGTCCAAATGGGTCTAGTTACTGACATGTAATTGAGAGCTTTGAACGCTTGTCAAGTAAATGATAGATTCGTCGAATTCAGAGAACTTAGACCAACATTTTTTTTTTTTTTTTTTAATGCCAGGACTGATAGGCCTTAATCATTTCCAATTCGTCAAGCCAATAAATAAAAATCACATATTTTTCACAAACAATGAGCATAGTGCAGAAAACAAGTGGGGGGAAAATTAATAATGTTATATAGCTGGAAGGTTTTGGTTCTTCTTCTTTGTTTCTTACATAACGTTTTAAAATTCACAAACTTACAGGCTGTACAAAAAAAAAAAAAAAAAAAAATAGACCAGTCTCAAACTTAAAATAGAATAATGATAAAAGTATATTTAGCTGTTATGATGAATGGAGAAGATGATCAGGGATGCAATCAAAGATGAACACCACGTCTAAGAAGAAATTCTTGAATACGTGCCAACGTTGCGACCTGCGTTGCAGGTCTTCTTCAGGGCTATAATAAACAAAATACTAGATGTGACAAAAATAATAGACCGATAAACAGATGACAAATGGAATTGAGAATGGCATGGATAAAAAACAATATTCAAAAAACAAAGCAGCAAGGTAAAATCTTGTAGGTAAGATCTTACCTTGTTGCTTTGTATTACAACTGATTTATGTATCTGATCATTTCTATGCTGGTTTTTGTATATTGTTTTTTATCCATGCCATTCTGTATTCCATTTGCCATATGTTTATCGGTCTGTTATTTTTGTCACATCTAGTATCTTGTTCATTATAGCCCTGAAGAAGACCTGAAAGGCAGGTCGAAACGTTGGCATGTATTAAAGTATTTCTTCTTAGACGTGGTGTTCCTCTTTGACTCCATCCCTCATCATCTTCTTCTCCATTAAAATAGAATACTATTTAACAACTTAAATATATGTAGATTTAATTATAATTTACAATGAAAGAAAAAATATACAAAAAAAAAATCCAAGAATAACTGAGAGTTAGAAAATAAAGAAATCTCCTCGGAAAAAACAACTATTTTACAATGCCCAAAATGAAACAAAATTAATTTTTTTTTCTGACCAATAATTATTTAATACAATTGTTTCTTATTTTATTCAATGGCCCGTAAAAAATCTACATAGGCGATTTGAACAGCTATTAATAGTATACAAGACCGTACCTTTCTGCTCGGTGGAACGATCTTTTCAATTTTTTTTTAACTTGTAATAAAACCAAACTTAGCTTTATACATCTTGGAGGTGGATGAAAAGCTCTTGAAGCTTGAAGATATAAGCCGTTGAGACTAAGAATAAATGTGCTCAAATTATACGATTGAGTGCTTAATAATAGTTAGGCTGGGACTAGTCTGTCGCTTTTACGACTCGTAACCCACTGAGATTATTGTAGCTCAAAACACAAAACTGCTGTTATTTTTTCTGAATTATTACTGTTATTCACAATTGAGTAAAAAACAAAATAAAAAATAATGTTTCCCTGATTGGGAAAAGCAATAATCTCGGATATGTCTATCTATAATCTACTGCTTTTACCAATTTATATTTTAGAATTAAAATTACCAAATTACTTAAATTAGTAATTTCATAAATTGCTATTAGTAATTTCAATGAATTGACAATTAATGATCATTCGAAACATACAAAGTTGAAAAAAATAGGCGTATCAAAGGTGACTTTTTTCATTCAAACCAATATATATTAAAAGAATGATGACACTAGAGAAAACTTTCCCAAGTTTACAACATATACTCCTAAACGCTAAGTTCTCGTGACAGATGTTATATTACCAAAAATTTTCGACATTAGTTTTCTGATCAGGGAATTGGCGGCAAATTTTCCATCAAAGCTATAGGGTGTCAAAAAAACCACCTACTCTTAAAAAATGTGGGTCAAACGTGACATTTTTCATGCAAACCAATTTAAACAAAAAATGTTACATTTTTGAGAATGAAAAAAAAACAAACAATAATCCCGCAGTCAAAAGATCATGTCAAAAACATTTCAATAAAAGACTAAAAAAAATACTAATTAATTCATAATAAATAATTATTATGCTTGTTATGTACATTGGGAAAAATCAATTTGAATCATACTTATTTAATAAATAATAACTGGCCCCATGTACATAATTACACTGAGAGAACACATGCTTACCACAACAAAATGAATCAGCGAATTCCATCATTATAGCCAAATGCCAAGATGTCTTCCATCCTGTGAATGATTTACAGCTTATTACCGAACTTAACAATAAAAATCATATACTTAATTATAACAAGAATCTCAGAAAAAAAGAACCCCATTAATATCTAATACTAATTTCGTTAATACAAAAATGTTACATTTTTTTCGATCAAATATTTACATGCAAGCTATGGAAGATTCGATCGAATTACGACTAATGTCAACGTATAACAAACTTACACATGAGGCTTGTCCTCCATTATACATCGACAACTCACTAATTTCACAGACAGGCGTATTAATCCCAGAAACGTTTCATAGAAGGATAACCTTGGACCCACACACAAAGAAAAAACGCCTAGCCTTAAACCAAAGGCTTAAATTTATGTGCCCACTACTCAAAAGACAACCAAAACTAAAAACTGAAACAGAAACTTCTTATATTCACTTAAAACCGGTTTGAACTTAGCTTCTTAGATTTCCAGTACAGCAAAAAAGAGACGAATAGAACGACTTCGGACATTTCAATTCAAAATCTTTGGACTTATTTCAAAAGCACCTTTGTATGTTAGTAATATAACTTCACATACAGACTTACGTATACCAAAAGTTAGTGAATACAAACGTTTTCAAAATACACGACTTCACAACTCACTGCAAGGACACAACACACTCATAGAAAAAATGGCCAAAAAGTGTATGCCTGAAAACACGAGGAAATTGAAAAGGATGTGGATGAGAGATTTATTTACTTAAGCCCGAAAGAGTTACCGTTAAATATTATTTAAAATGCTTTTATCCAGTTTGAATACAATAAGCCACCTATCGACCAAGTTACTTTCCTTACTAAGTAATAACTAGGGCTGTGAATTATATGTAATAAAACAGAAAAATATGCACATATATGTAAAACTATATAGGGTGAAATATGCAATTATCAACATTATCATTATTACACACGAATTGACCACTTAGGATCATGTTACAATTTTTTTTACTCTTATACTTTTCCATTTCCTTTAGTTTCCTCTGTCTCCAGTACTTCTTCATGGGTTCGCTGGCCTGCTTCTTTTGTTCTTCTGTCCACGTTCGTCCGCTTCTCTTAGGTCTTCCTTCAGCTTGAAACGCTTCCACTCTACACCTAAATGTACCTCTTTCCAACATTTGGGACTCTGTAATGTTCAACTGTTCCAGGTCTTTGTAACAAAAATAAAATCAAATTTGGATTTCTCACCTTTCTTTTATTTGCATTTCACTGTTGTTATGTGCTGAGTTACTAAATACCGTGCAGTAGTTGATACAACTTCATCTAAACAAACAGAATATAAAACGACTCCATCATACGCAAAATACTCAATTGAGAAATCGCCTACCCTCTTTGCAAAAAGATCTTTTACCTTTAAGGAGTAAACAATGAGGAGTCTTAGTGGACAGAAACGAAAAATTATTCCGATTAAACAATTCCAAGAGATGCATTTGCGGTTGTTTCGGTTTTTATTTATATTTTATTTTTTCGTCTGCTCAGAAACATAAAAAAAGTCAAAAAGTCAAAAGCTGTTATGCTGGATATGTGGATAAATATACAATTAAAGTTCAAAGATAATAAGCAGTTCAAAATATGCAAAAATACGTATTTATGGCAAAATACGCACAAATATACAAATTAAAAATAACTCATATTGATTCCAAAAGCCTCAAAACATGTACATTTTAATGATATTAGGTTTTTTAGTTGGTTAGGAGAAATATGCAAATTCATATATTTCACAGCCCTAGTAATAACATGTGGTGTCTGGCAAAAGAGAAACTATAACTCTGGAGTATATAATTAGTGACAGCCAAACACATAAACCAGGATATACTGGTTTTTATACAAACATTTATTTTTCAATGTTAGGGAAAAATAGACACCAACATTCTAGGAATGCTTATTTTATGTCGAATAACAATAAATTTATATTAATGTATTCTATTAGAAACAATGAGTAAAAAATAGTGGTTTTCATTTATACGACTCTCATTTTCATATAATTCGATAATTTCTCAATTGAAAAATATAAATTTTTTTTTGGTGTCCTCTAATTCCAATTACCTCAAGAAGCCGTTTTGGAATTGATTTTTACTGAGGTTTTTTTTTTTTTTTATAGTTTCTGAAATTAAAAAAATCCCTATTTTAATAATAGTATTAAAATAATATTTTAATAATCCCTTTTCAATAAAAAAATTCTTTCTTTTACTCAACATTTAGCGAACCCTATTTCATTTTTTAGATCATATATAACTTTTAATGTATATATGTATTAAATGTATATAAAAGGAAAAAACAAAAAGAGCAAATAATGAAGATGCAGTGTATGAAAGCTACTGTCACTGAAGTGTATATAGCATTGGTGTTACGACAATAATTAGCACAAAAGTAACAATAACGTATTAAAAGTATTTTTTAATTTAAAAAAAGGAAAATGACACTGGAGAAAATTTGATTCACTGTCCCAAATTTATAACAAACAAGAGGGATATAGGACAACATCTTCATTAGGTCTCATGGCCATTTTGATCAAGTTATCAAGTACTCATAAATATTGCTTGGTTGTCTTTGCTTGGCCCTTATTAGTTGTCTCTTCCAATTTGTGATAAAGTAAGTTAACCTTGGTGAGAATACGGTATATATTAGACACGTATTTTGCCGTTCCGACTAATGGGCCCTAAAAGCCGATTAAAAAAAATAAATAGCATTAAACTAATATATTTTATATCTCGAGTTTAAAAAAATGATATCAACATGAATCTTGCACCAATTTTTTTTATTTTTAAATGCAAATTTAACGAAAAATAGAACCATTTCATAGGCTTTGGTTTAGGTTAATTAAATTCTAAGGCAATTCTAAGCAATCTTTGTTTAATTTGACAAAAACTTGAATTGGACGGTTAAACGTATCAATTTCACATTTTTACTCAAAAGGTAGGGTTGTAATACGCTTGAAATTTTTGGTTTTATCTTCCTATCTGGTTTCGAACTCAAGTTAAAAATCAAAATGTATTTCGGATTTTCCAATTTTTTTAAACAACTTTGTATCTTTCCAGCAAAACCAATCAAGTTGCATTGCGTAACAAAGTAATGGTGATTTAAAGAAAAGTTACCAATCGGTTTAAAAATGTCATCGCTTTTGAAGAGAGTGAAAAAATCATATTTTTTGTTTTTTAATGAATAAACGTTTTTAATATTTTTTAAGGTGCTAAATTAGAATCGACGTAATTTTTGGGTAAATATATCTATAAAGGGAGTTTTCTTGAAAATCTAATCATTTTTTTATAATTTAATTAACCTAAACCAGAATCTCTGAAGCGGCTGTATTTCTCATTGAATCTACCTTCAAAAATAAGAATTTTGGTGCAAGAATCATTTCGATTTTAAACTTGAGAGATAAAAAAAAAAAAAGTTTAAAAACAAGTTCCATGAGAGATTGAGTGTGTCCTCCTCTTGTTAGCGACAGTCATTTTGATTGATTACATCTCTATTCATTGCATTTTTCACTTTTTTCTTTTCTATAAATAAATATATATTTAATTTTATGCATGAAATAAAAGACCTAATATGGTTTGCTAACTTTTGAGTTAGAGAAATATTTTATTTATTGAAGGGAATTAGTAAAATAATCCGAGTATAGTAAGAAAGCTACGAACTGTTTTCAAAATTTAAATAATACCAAAAATCTTAATGCCTATTTTCTAAATTAAAAATCAATGCCAAAGTTGCTTCATGAGGTAATTACAATGAGAGGATTATTAACTGAATACTATATTTTATTTTTACTAGAGAAAATGATAATTATCAAACTATATGAAAATGAAAGTCGTATAAATTGAGAAACACAATTATCTTTCAATGTTTCTGTTATAATATATATTGTTGTCTGGCTTTTTTTTTTAACGTGGTGGTATTTTTTTCAAAAGTTGAACACTAAATTTTTAAGTTGAGAAAAAAAAATACCATTATCAATGAATATGACTGTCACTATATGTATCAATATAAAATTGATCATATTATCAATTATATAATTTCGTATAGTCAGTATTAGGTTAACAGATTTCTCCTGGAACATTACCAAATTCCAAATTGTTAACTAGAACGCACAGTATAAATCTAACAGATTAATTATATATAGATATTATAAAACCAATGAATAGTAAAACATATATTTGTAGCATTTTTTTTTCTAAAATTTTTTTATTGAATAAATATTACAAGCTGCCTCTTCAAGGGCAATGAGTAATATGGAGGATAGAGAATCAATTCATACAATATGTAAAATAAAAAACTATAAAAGATAATAATATAAGATAAATCAGAAAATAAAAGTATAAACAAAAGTAATAATAAAGGAGCAAAAAGGAATTATTATGTATACATTTAAACTCATAAACTGTCAATTCTCACGAACTGTTTTCTTATATGATAAGTAATTCTCATTTTCAAAATGGAGAAAATTATTTCATATTTAAACAACTACATAATTAACAGCTCGTATTCATATTGTTGATGTTTTAATTTTTTCAATGTTCTAATGTCTGTACTGGTCATGAATGTTCAACATTTAAAACTAGTATTTGAATCAAAAATACCAAAAGTGGCGATTGATTACTTAATTTTCAACCTCTGAATGACACGCGGTGTATCTGAGCAATACAAAATAGTTTGTACACTGTTTTAAGATTTTTTAAGTAAATAATGTGTGAACAGCTTAAATTAACAATTATGTTTATTGAAACAGGTAGAAAAATAATAGATTACATATAAAAAAATTAATAAATCCATTGAGCTCTTAAAAATTAACTCTCCTTAGAGCTGTGTAATGTAACATAATTTATTAGGAACTCACTGAACTTGAGAATAGCATTTTCTTTGGAATGAGAGTTACTCATTCATTACGGAATAAACTATTTTTCTATTAAAAACCGACCTCAAATCTCGATTTAATGCACTAAAAAGACCTTATCATATGTGAAATTGTATCAAAATAAAAAAAAAAAAGAAGATTTTCGACCCTTTCCGAGGAGGAAGTTTAAATTTCGAAGGTGAGACTTCATCAACTTCTAACGGCCATAACAACTGATGGGTTCAACCGAATACAATAGTAATAGCATCACAATAATCAGCGTACATTCTTCATTTTATCCATGCATATAACATTGGGTTTACTCCAGATTTTAGTGGACAAAAGCGGATGTGAAGAAAAAATTCCGAGGTCAACTATAACTTGAGATATCTCAATAAGGAGAAATCCTGCGACCTCCGGATTTGAGCTAAACTATGCAGTTTTACAGCTTCTTGATGACCTTATCATTTGGTTTCAATCGTAGGCGAAATATGTGAGATAGCACAAAAAAATTAAAATATGAAAATCACGTTATATTTTTTTTTCTCAGCTCTCAGTCAAGATAGAGAGATGATTCATTCATGCATAATTGCAGTTATGTATGCTATTTGGAATAAAAATACTTCCGCTATACTCAAGACACCACCCGGCTTTAGGTTGCTCAAAATCTCTAAAAGAAATTACAAAATTCCAAGAAAATCCGCTGTAAATCAGTGGAATTTTTTTTTTATGAACAACTGGCCTCAAATCTCGATTTAACGCACCATGAAACCCTTATATGTGAAATTTTATCAAAAACAAAAAAAAAAATGTTGATTTTTAACCCCTTTCGAGGTTAAAATTTTGAAGTTGAGATTTCATCAACATTTTCTACCGGCCATAACAACTACTTTGTTCAACCGACAACAGTAATAGCGTCACTAGAATCAGCATACATTCTGCTTTTTATCCACACGTATAACATTGGATTTACTTCTGATGTTAGTGGACAAAAACTGATGTGAATGAAAAAATCCAAGGTCAGCTATAACTTGAGATATCTCAATAAGGGGAAATCCTGCGACCTCCGGATTTGAGCTAAACTATGCAGTTTTACAGCTTCTTGATGACCTTATAAATTGGTTTCAATCGTTGGCGAAATATGTGAGATAGCACAAATTATTTACATTTTTTCACAAATTAACATTCCCTTGCCAAAAAATTTAATTTTTGATTTCGACAAAATTTTTCCTTACGTGTATTATATAAATAAAACGTTTTATGCACTAAATTTCCAATAAGACCATTTTTAAAAACTATAGGTAACGGGAGTTTTTATTTTTTTAAAATTAAAACCTGATATTATTTTTAGATTATTCATCAATCTAAGGGTTTCAGTGCTGTTTGAAATATAAATTGTAGGTGAGGAAAATTTTTAAACTAAAAACTGATATAATTTCAAATTCCTTATCTTAAAAAACATGTAGAAACCACATTTTGTCGAAATTAAAAATTAAATTTTTTTTACACATATAATTTTGTAAGCTGTCAATTTCTGACAAAAAAACATAAATAATTTGCACTACCTCACGTATTTCGCCAACGATTGAAACCAAATTTTAAGGTCATCAAGAAGCCGTAAAACTTCATAGTTTAGCTCAAATCCGGAGGTCGCAGGATTTCTCCTTATTGTGATATCTCGAGTTATAGATGACCTCGGAATTTTTTTCTTCACATCAGTTTTTGTCCACTAAAATCTGGAGTAAACCCTGTGTTATATTCATGGATAAAAAGCAGAATGTATGCTGATTCTTGTGATGCTATTACCATTGTATTCGGTTGCTATGGCCGTTAGAAGTTGTTGATGAAATCTCAACTTCGAAATTTAAACTTCGTCCTCGGAAAAGGTAAAAAATCAATATTTTCTTTATTTTACAAAAGTCCATGCATGGGCATCACCCTTAATCCTACATTTATAATTTTAAAAAAGCTATGTACATGTTTAAAGAACTTTTGTTTCTAAGTTTCTGATCTAATTTCCCGGTCTGCTGGGGCTAGCTATAGAGAACCAAATGCAGTTTAAGGACGTGGAAGAATGGATGACAAGAAGTAAGCAGTGAATCTAAAATGAATTTTTACGGACGATGAAATAACCGATAACGGCAGTAAAGATTATGGCAATTGCAAGGGCGAAGAATAAAATTGCAGATGAAATAAATACAAGAAAAATTACTACACTATGCTGAACATCAAAAATCGAGATGTATTTGATGTATGTATGAAGACAAAAAAAAAAACATATATTCCACCCTTATCGAGTATTTCTCATCTCCAAGAGTATTTTTCAATTTTAGAGAAAAACACACCAGCATAACTTATTTTATGTTAAATAATAATAAATTCATAGTGACATATATAAATAAAAGGAAAAAGCAAAACGTGCAAAGAATATTAATATTGAAGAGATTTTCATACACAAAATGGCTGTCACTGATTGTGAGTGTGTGCCTGTGTAATGTTAACTATATTTAGTTCTATAAAGATGTTATATTAGTCTGTTTAATATTTAGTATTTTCAGATGTACGTCTTTGGTATATTTTATATATAACCATAAAAACTGTTGTGTAAATATTTATTATTGAAATATATCCTAGGTTAATTTTAACATATAATTTAATAACTATTAAAATATTGTTCAAACATTTAACCTTAATCTAACCGACAGTATGCAGTAGTTTAATTTTAATGTTTTTATTTTTAGGTATGTTCCTGGCAACAGATGATGATACATCTGAGCTGTAATTGTAAGTTCAAACAACCTAATTTTCCAATTCTAAATACTTAAAATAATTCAAATAAATTTAGTTATTATATAATTTCTGGGCGTGGAAGATCAAAAAATATCGATTGTGAAGTGTAATCGATTCATGTCGACCATTGATTGTTAAAACCTATCTACTTTAATGGCAAACTAAATAATTGTTGAGAACCCTTTGAGCCTCTTAGTTCCTTTGAATACGCCCTTAATACATTTTTATTTATATTTATTTCTCTACTATTAGTTCTTTTTACTTTTAACCCTGTCTATATCTAAATATAGAAATTTACTGTATCAAATATAGTTTTAAATATTAAATTACTTCCTTCCTACGATTTCCTGTCCTACAGCAGTCTTTAATGGTTTTCCACTAATCCTTGTTGAACAGATCCGCTACCTAGGACTCCATCTGGACAAACGTCTTACATGGAATCCACATACAAGACTAAAACAACAAGAAACTGCCCGCTTTTTCGACTACTTCAACATTTACTTGACAAACGTTCAAACTTTCCAATTAATTACAAAAGACTCATTTACATATCAATAATTAGACCAATTTGGACATATGTAGCTGTGCTTTGGGGCTCTACCAAACCATTCAATTCATATCGTAACCAATCCTTACAATGTAAAATCCCCAATGCTGCTTACTTCGTCACAAATAAACATATCCACGAAGATCTTAATATACCTTACGTTTCTGACTTAGCTCAAACCAGATGTCAATCCTTCTTCTATTGAGGCGTCTGAAAAGAAGATGGCCTCGGGACCTTCTAATATAACAAACACTTCATTATACAGAACCTTTATAAGTGCTACCAATGGGTAGTTTCTTTAATAACAAGCGATGTGTCATTTTTAGCATCACATTTACTTGACGTATTATATTTTATATACAGTTGTATATTTCAATAAACAGATTAAAAAACAAAAAATACTTTCTTAACCTGAATAGAGAGAAGTTTTGAACTGTAATAGATTAAGAATAGGACTTTATAATGGATCATAGAGCTTAATTATTAATGATAATAATGAAACTTAATCTATCCCAGAAGATATATATATTTTATTTATGATATTGTTAAAGTTGCTTATTTCTACAGTTTAAAAAAATAACATGGTAATGTTGAAATTCCTATTGTTGTATCAATGCGGACAGTGTAATTAATTTCAAATATTAGGGCAATAATAACCATCAGCAATTTTTTGCCCTTGAAACCAAACAAAAAATAACTTAAAATTAACTTAATAAATAACTCTCCGTGAAGTTATGTGCCAATCCTACAAATAATAGAATGCAATAATAACATATCATCACAAATGTTTTATGTATTTTTTTCAAAAACAGTTTGATGGATTACCTTGCGGTAATAGTTTTTAATGTAATACTATTCTAAATAATAAACTGTAAAGATTCTTCACTAAAATTATTTAATTATATATATATATATATATATATATATATATATATATATATATATATATATATATATAATGTATGGGTAAATTTCTTGACTGTTTCTATTAAATGTTTAGTAAGTTTCTTGAGGTTTAGTCAATAAATAAAAACAACTATTTTGGCGACGTTTCGAGACTATATTGTTCTCATAATTATGCCCTACAGTGAAAAAAACAGGTTACAATAAAATTATATAAGTTATACGAGTTATTTCAAAACATCAAGTTAGCTACAATATAAGTATATATTAACATGTCTTAGAATAATAAAAATATGTATAATTACAGGATATAGAGGAGACTACTATGTACTATATAGACTACTTACAATGTTACTGGTGGATATGCTATCGACAAACTAAATTTTAACAATCCTAGTACACAACTGACCTGGGGAATTTTTTGAAAAACTGTTACAAGGTTTGGGGGAACTTTCCGAACTGGGGTATCTGGTAATCCAAAAACAAAACATTCTATTAAATTTGATTCCCCCAAAATTATTCACCATGAGAAAAATAATTTTAAAAGAAATATTAAAGAAATGATAACCATAGAAAAATTTAAAATTGCGCTATAAACAAAAAATCAGACGTTCTAAATCTCAACACCTGTTATTCCAATTTAATAAATAATTTTATTGTAACCTGTTTTTTCACTGTAGAGCATGGTTATGAGAACAATATAGTCTCGAAACGTCACCAAAACAGTTGTTTTAATTTATTGACAGAACCTCAAGAACCTAACTAAACATATAATACGTAGTAAGGTCCACAGGTTTGGGGCCTGGGATAGAAGGAAAGGTGAAAGAAAAAAACTGGTCTTACTGTTTTTCAATATATTCTCCTCTAAGTTCAACACACTTAATACAACGCTTTGGCAACATTTCTATACCATGAAAAAAATAACTTTCTTCTTTGGTAGAAAAATGTTCTTCCACTGCGGCTTGGAAAAACGCGTAAAAATTCATTGCAGGAGTGAACTCGTTCCTGTTTTTGAGCAGCTGAAAGAATTCGAAAAAACTATCCACAAAACTGCAAATTTAGCAAAAACTTGCAAATTTAATTAGCTTTCGTATGATATGTTAAAAGTAATGATTCTATTTCGATTTCGAGAAGACATTTACTTTTAAAACCGAAAAAACATGGTGGTGCTCTCATTTGGCATACAAATCAGTTACTTGTGTAAATAAAACATTATGATAATCCCTTAACAGAAAGTTGCATTTTAAACATAATAAACTGTTTATTGGATTCAAAATCAAAGAAAAAAATATTGTTTAATAGATAATAAAGGAAAACTGTCAATAAAGCAGTGATAGCAGATCAGAGGATCTTAAGTTATCATATTTATTTATTTATTATTATTAAGGAGATGAATTTGTCAGGGGTGCAGTCAAGGTTGAATAAACACAGCCAGTTTTTAAATGAAAAACTTATATTTTGGCGTGCCAACGTTTCGACAAAAATTGGATGTGACCAAGATGATACAAACATTAGATAAATATACTATTTACTACTATTTTGTATTCAATTATCTAATTAACTACAGATTTTTTTCTTGTTTCTTTTTCATTTTTAAATTTTTTTTATTATTTATTTATTTTTTTAATGTTTGTATCATCTTGGTCACATTCAATTTTTGTTATTTTAGCCCTGATGAAGACCTGCAAGGCAGGTCGAAACGTTGGCACGCCAAAATATAAGTTTTTCATTTAAAAACTGGCTGTGTTTATTCAACCTTGACTGCACCCCTGACAAATTCATCTCCTTAGTAAAAAATCACAGTCAACAATACAATCGTCATCATTTATTATTGTTATTTAGGATTTATTGTTTTAGATTTTCAATGTAAGGCTTAAAACCCAATGATAATAAAAACAGATCTCAATTCTGCCGTTAGCTTCTGAATGCAGATGATATTTAAAAATACCACTTTTTGAGGTGAATTTTATGGACAGATGAGTATGTTTTTAAAGGTGGAAGGTATGCTACCTTTCCATGAGAGGAATCGTTATTTTATTCATCTTTTTATTGCTGTCGAATAGTGTTGAAAAATCATAGTTTGCCCTACAGATTGAATGATGAGAATTACTAATTGTAAGATTTGTTACAAAATATCCTACCACAACTTCATCAAGACAGTTTTCCTTTATTTTCTATTAAACAATAATTTTTTTCTTTGCTTTTTAATCCAATGAAGAATTTATTATGTTTAAAATGCAAATTTTCATTAAGGGATTATTATTATGTTTTATTTACACAAGTAACTGATTTCAATGCCAAATGAGAACACCATATTTTTTTCGGTATTAAAAGTAAATTTCTCCATGAAATCGAAACAGAATTATTACTTTCAACATATCATTCGAAAGCTGATTAAATTTCCAAGTTTTTGTGAGATTTGCAGTTTTGTGGATAGTTTTTTTCAAAAATCGATGAGCGTTGAAATGATATAAGGCATTGTAATAAGGTGAATATCAAGCTGCTCTTTAGGTCAAAAGTTTGTTAAATTCAAGCTTACATGTACACTACTCTTATAAAAAATTTAATACTAAATCCAAAAATGTGGTCAAAGTTTGAAAAATATTTTTAAAAAAAGGAGATATTACAGCTTTTATGATAAAAAAAAAATCGTGGTTTCCTCAAAAAAGTTTTGTTTATCGTATATACTGTATATATATATATATATATATATATATATATATATATATATATATATATATATATATATATATATACATATATTGATGTACTATGCTACAAAATTTACCCTTGTAAATAAGAAAAATTGTATACGATTTCTTTATTTTAGATTGATATTAGTTTTTTAACACTGCTTGATTTATAAGTTAAGATATTTGAAAAAGGATACAGAATTATCAGACCTTTCTGAATATTTAAATCCAGTATTAGCAAATATTTACATTTTTGACAAAATGATCGGCACACTGTTTTTGTTTTTTTTACGATTTACTAAGAGCGTCGTTCGATGTATTCACTAATGAGGATGGGATGTGTTCTAGGGAGACCGCAAACCAAGTCAAACGCAGTTTTTCATGAGTTGCGAACTTAGTAACTTTAATTTAACAAATTAATAACTTTCGTCCTTTCAGATGCCGCTTTGATAAAAAAAAAAAATTTCTGTTCTTGGGTCATGAAACTAAATAAAAATACAAAAGGCCCAACCAGATTAAATATATTTTCATCAATAAAGACAACTTCCCTTCGCTGCTCAGGCCATAATGTTATATCTCGAGCAAAGGACATACAAGCTAATGTGAGACGGGTAAAAAACTGGTTTTATTTTTTTCTAACTAGTGTTTTTGATTTTTTTATTAATATTTGGATTTTCCTAAGGTTCGTTTGAGCTCCAGGCTTCCTTGGCGATTTTCCTTGCCATTTTACAAGAGTTAGATGCATATTCCGTTTTTCTTTTAATGACAAAGGAGGAAACCCTCAGTTGAGTGATGGGTTTCATATGTCTTTCCTTGCCTCAATAAGTTTGCAACTAATGAAAAAATTGCGTTTGAGGCGTTTTTCGACCTCCCTAGAACACATCGCACCCCATTAGTGAAGGAATCAAAAGGTGATCTTTTAAAAAACATTTTTTTTTAACCATAATTGACGTGTTTAGTTGTGTCTAATTTCGTTCCAATTCAACACAGTTCAAAATTAGAAATGGTATTTATTGGTATTGACCTCAAGAAAATTAAGAAAATAGTAAAAAACGACTGTGTGTCTATCATTTTCCCGCAAATAAAACTTGAATACTAATATTGAATTTAAATATTCAGAAAGGTATGATAATTCTGTCTCCTTTTTTGGCGAAATTTGGGATTACATCTGATTAATAAAATATTGTATAAATCAATATATATAAATAATAAAATTTATTTGATGATATTGTTCAGATCTTATAGTCATAGATTGGTTTCAACAATTTTTTTTTTTTTTTTTTTAATATAAGTTTTACTAAAGTTTTAAAGAGAAGTTTACATTTCATTTCATGAATAAAGTTCTGAAGATAAAAGCTTTTAAAAATACTTTACTGAACTTTATGAATAAGAAGAAGTTGAATACAAACTTATCATGAATTAAAAATGAAAGTGAAAGTAAGAACTAAATCAATTCGAAATAAAAGGGAAGTTTTTAGTTTCAATATATATTTTCTACAATTTGAAAGTCCACTTTTTAATATTTTTATTATGAACTTTCAGTGCCTCATAGTCTTTATATTAAAAAAAACAAAAAAAAACTGATAATATCTCCCTAAAAAGTTTATGAGAAAATGTGGTTTTTTTGGGGGGCAAGGTTTCTTAGCTAAACCATGTTATCAATCCCGGAAATTCACAATAATAATAATTTATAACAAAAAATATGTATCATGATATTAAAAAACAAAAAACAGTATTTTATGTTAATGTGCATCACAACTTTATTTGCCTGTTTTTAATATCTTCAAGTATAAAAAAAAATGTATACTCTATATATTTCGTTATGTAATTAAAATTATTATTTCTGACACAGAGAATGGTTGCAAAATTTATTCAAATATAGTTTATAGCTAAATTTTTTTAATACCCTTTAGATTAATGGGCATTTCATAAGAAAAAAAAACATTTAAATGGCAGTTCCCATGTAGGTTTATGTTGAACTGATTAAAAAACTGGACTATAGGTAAGGTAAAAAGATTGGTAATGGAAAAACATGAACCAATTTTTTTATTTATTATGTAAGTTCCATATCTCTACTGCAAAATAATTTTGAATCCCCTTCCTTTTATGAATGAACAGTAATATTTTATTCAAAATAACGTAGAAAGTGCTAAGTGAGATGCCTTTATCAATAATTTAAGAAATGTCAAGCTTTTTTTTGTATTATTAAAACAAAAATAAGTCATACAACTACATTATTAAAAAAAAAAATAAATAAAAAGGCTTAGCGAACCCGAAAGTTTGATACTGACAACACCAACCGTTGACCACTCCTTCAAAACCCAAATCCCACAGGTTAGCCCTGAAGCGATCCTCCCATCTTCGTCTCGGTCTCCCATTGGTCGTTTACCCAACGACTCAAAACTGATTAATTTATTCGGAATTCCATCATTACAAAACCCAACGAGTTTACATTCCCATTTTAAGCGTCGAGCTGCTGTTATTTGAACTGTATTTTCCGGATGTAACTCGCGCAATTCCGCATTGTGAAGCCTTCTAAATTATCCTGTTTCCTCATCCCATTTTGATCCAAAAATTCTACGCGGTACTTTATTTTTGAAAACTTTAAGGCATTGTTCCTTCCTTAACGTAAGCGACCATGTTTCACATCTGTAGAGAACTTTTGGTAGTATAATAGTCTTGTATATACTAATTTTTAAATTTCTAGGGAGTAAGCGCGAACTGAGTAGTTTTGCGACCAAGAAATAGCAAGCATTACCGGCTTTCATTCTATCCCTTATTTCCTCTTTAATTTCAATTTTCTTTGATATAATAGACCCTAAATATTTTAACTAGATATCAAACTTTATCCCTGAAATATCTACATCACTAAAATGTTCACCGTTTCTACTACTAACCATATATTTCGTATTATCGGTATTAATTACTAGACCTATTTCCTTACCGGTTTTCACCCAACAGTACCAAATCATCAGCATAACCAAGGACCGGACATTTACCACCTATCTCTCATCCTTTTCCCATAAGCATTACCTTCCTAATGACTTACTCTAGTGCAAGTTAAACAAAACCGGAGAAAAATAATGTCCCTATTTTAAACCCGAACGTGCCTTAAACTTTTCGGAGTAAAAAGTACCGATTCAGGCTCTATTAAATGTTTCGGATATGCACATCTTTACTATTAGGTTGATGCAAAAATAATGCAGGATTTTATTTCCGTCCCATTATTAATTCCAATTGTGTAAACAAAGCTAATCCACAATGCTAAGTTATACACATCATTTCAAAGCCTTTTTCTCTCGCTTACTTTCCTATACAATCTTCTTTTTTTTTTACAGTCCATTCAGTGCCTCCAGACAAAATTACGTCTAGGAGCGATTTTCGGCAAATTTACTTGTATCAGTTCAAACTCGTTCAAAGTGCTGCGCAAACAGCTCGGAATATTAATGAAGTTGGGGGGCCAGGTACCATTCATGAATCAACAGCGCAGCGATGGTTTCAAAAATTCCGTAGTGGAAATTTTGACCTTTCAAACAAAGAAGGTGGTGGCCGTCCCTCTGCTATTGACAACGACCAGTTAAAGGCAATAGTTGAAGCTGACCCCACCAAAACAACTCGAGAAATAGCGGAAGAACTCGATGTGGATCAGTCAACAATCGTACGCCATCTCAAGGCAATTGGAAAAAGAATCGATGTTTTTACTGAACACCAAAAACCTGCATTATTTTTGCATCAACCTAATAGATTAACCAATTTCTTTGGTATCCCCAGTTCAATCAAAATATCAAACAGTTTTTGGCGGTTAATCGAATCGTAAGCAGTTTAGAAATGCACTACGCCCTTAAATTCTACTTTTTTCTCAAAGTATTTGACGAAGGGAAAATATTTGATCGATAGTTAGACGACTCCGTCTAAAACCTCATTGATAGTCTCCAATTATTTCCTCCACCTAATCATTAATTCGATTCGTAAGAATTGATGTTAATATTTTAAAACTGAAATGCCACGATTGCTGCTACACTCTGTTCTAGGACCCTTTTTTGAAACGGAATAAGTATAGATTCTTTTCATTCTACGGGCATTTTTCCTTTTTCCCAAATCATTATTATTAATTGATGAATTTTAGAAACTCCAGCTTCTCCACACGCTTTGAATTATTCAGCAGGGATATTGTCAATTCCGGATCCTGTATAAGATTTTAATTTTATGACTGCAATTTCAACTTCCTCCTTACTCGGTTCTTCTATTAACCAACTACATTATTAAGGGAGTAAAATATAAAATAATATTAATATTGTTTTTTAAATACCAAGATACATATTTTTCTTTGTTAGAAATTATTATTATTGTTGATCAAAGGGCTTACAAATATGCCACGAAACATTGCCCAAGAAAAAACTTTTCCTAATAAAGTCTTGAAGGAAATATTATTTGCTCTCTTCTTTATTATAATATTTAATTAATTTCAAAGTTTAAGTCAAACAACAGATTTGGGCATGTTCAAACCTATCAAAGAATTAGGAGTGCTTCAAATTACAAAAACGTTGGCTGACTCAGATACCGCCTCCACTTAAGTTTATCGAGGGTGCCATAATACACGAGTTTTTTGAAATGTATCAAATGTTTTTCAAAGGAGCGGAGAAATTTTAATTTATTGGCTTTCATCATATGTCATATATTAATATAATTTATTTATTTAATACACAGTTTATCAAACTTGAAATATCAAGTATAGTATATACACCTCATGTCTTATCTGTTCTATGATACTAAATATATTCGTATTATCAGACGAACAATTTCCTTCCTTTATCTGCTGAACCGACTTCGTAATTTCCTACCACAATCAATTCACCAAGTATGGTCTCGGAACCAGAAGAGGCAAGATTGAAGAAGATTACGGAATGTTGTTTAAGTTATGCTTCGTCATGACCATGTTTATCACCAATTAACCAAGTTCTATGGTTATTTCTCTCCTTCTGACGTAAATACTTCCCTGGCTCGTTTACAAGTCTCTTTCATCACCTTCCTACATCATCAAAGCATTAACATTAAAGTCATCAGTGAGTGTCCGAAAAACGATTTGGTTTTTCATTTAATGATTGTTACCTCCAATTTTTTTTTTTTTATTTTTTTTTTTTTTTTTTTTTTTTTTTTTTTTTTTTTTTTTTTTTTTTTTTTTTTTTTTTATTTTTTACTGTATTTTTTCATTTTCTATCTTTATTTACCCTCTTATTTAACGTTTAAATTTAAATAATTTATTTTAGTTTACTTGTAAATAAATATGTGATTAGCTTTTATTTCTGTTAAAATTATCTGTCATCAGTATTGTTTTCTTGATTATAAATACGGTAACTAGGCCGCCATGATATTATGAATTATAATTATTCCTAAGTGGCAGTTGCCTTAAAATAAAATTTATCATGCTTTCATTATATTCCGATAAATTTGATGGTTGATTTATTTTTGGATTTGTTCTAAATGTGAATAACCTTATTTCGTTGATGAGACTAACGGGGTGGAACACGCAAGGTCATTTTCTTTAGATCAGAATAGACCTAGAAGTTCTCTATTTCAGATTGTATTTAGTGTATTAGACTAAAATTAGTATATAATACTTTCCATCCTGATTTTATCGGTTATTTTGGAAATATAGTAGAATCGCGATACTTCCTGAATTCCCCTGATCCGATTAAGAAGAAGAAGAAGAAGAAAATGAACTTTATTCTAGGACAACTTGTCCCCTTATAATAACATATGATTACAGTACATAGGAAAATCATCTGGCTATGATAACTATTAATAATAAATAATAATAATAAAAATTTAATAATAATTAAATTATGAGTTAAAAAATAAATGAGAAATCTTGTAAAAGGGTACGGGGGAAGATTAAAAATTCAGGGGTTAAATAAATAGATGTTGTTTAAAGGAAGTCAGAGTGGACCTTTTTAGAATTGAGATGGGCAATGAATTCCATAAAGAGGAAGCGCAGATAATAAAGGGCTTTTCGAAAGATGCAGTTGGATGCGCAGGAGTGTACAGGATGATGGGTTAGGTTCTAGTATTTAAGAGGTGGATGGAGGAGCACAGAGTAAGGTCATGAATATAGGTGAGTTTTTTGGTTTTTAAGGATTTAAATACGAGTGCACCTAGGAAGTATTGACGTCAGAAACTAGGGTAAAGCCACCGGATTTCTGTATACCTATGAGATATGTAAGAACTTGTGGGGTTCATCAGACAGTCCTCCACATACTATGCATCCGTAGTCAAAGTTGGGAAAAACGAGTGATGTTACCAAAAGTTGTCTAGTACTAAGTGGTAATGAAAATGTTCTAAAAGATATAAAATCAGATCTTTAAAAAAATCGCGTTAATTCTTTCAAATACTATTCCTTTCCATCTTTTCGGCAATTCAGTCTGTGTTTTGTACTGTAGGTCAATTAAACGTCTTATTATTCATAAATTTATTTACATAATTTCGTTTAGTTGAAAAGAAAAAGACAATATACTACACGAGACGATCATCGAAAGAATATTCAAGAAGCTAATTGACCGGCAACAAAATCTAACTTTCCTGAACTAGAACGATTCCTTGTCGCATAGTTTTCATTGTTAAATCAATCAAATGACCTAGTGGTGGGTGGGGGATCCATTATAAGGGAAAATTCAACAATTTCGACAGAGAGATTGTAATTAAATGATTTTGTTTTATGTATTTCTTTCTTTTTCTGTTTTTTTATTTAAGTTTTGTCATAAATGTTATATTTTGCTAAGTTCAGGCCGAGCCTATTGCATGCCTATTACAAAAGGACATTTGGTAATAGAGATAATGATGCATCCATCCATTCCCTGTACAAATACACATACACACAAGTAAAAAAATAAAACCAAAAATTAAACGAATGGCTAAAAGCTACTTATAATAATACTAAAAGCTAATTATAATAATATCAATGAAGGAAAATAATAATAATAAAAGTAATTATAATATATAGAAATAGAACCAATAATAATAATAATCTTAATAAATAAAAATAAATAACAATAAAATTAAGATAGAGTCATACTATATATACAATACAGTCAGCCAAGAGAACCCCGAATCAAGCCTGTCCCCCTATTTTTTGGGGGCCAAGGCAAGACCCAAAGAGATCCCAGCGCTGCTCTTTCAGCGGCGTCACTGGTTAATATCCAGTGGAGGCTGAGTGGAAGCGCTATATCAACGCTCTTCTAAGGTCCAAAGAAAAACTTGAAAGAACTACTCATTAGCAGCTCTTTAGAAAAAATCATTTCTAAACTAATGAGCATTGAGGATTTTTCGAAGTATTTTGGATTGTAAGGATTGGATACGAGATGAATTGGATGGTTTAGTGGAGCCCTAAAGCTCAACTCACTACGTCCAAATTGGTCTAATCACAGACACGTAAATGAGTCTTTTGTAATTAATTGGGAGCTTTGAACGTTTGTCAAGTAAATGTTGAACTAGTCGAAAACGACGAACAGTTTCTTGTCGTTTTAGTCTTGTTTGTGGATTCCTAGTAAGACCTTTGTCCAAGTAGCCTTTGTTCAACAGGGATTAATGGAATATCATTGAAGGATACTGTAGGGCAGGAAGTCCTAGGTTTACGACAAAGAAAAAGGTTATTTGGTGAGATTTGTTTGGATTTATTTTTATTGTAAATTTTTGACACAGTTCTTGAAGTTTTATGATATTGGATTGGAGTGTTTGGGAGGCAATGAAGGGATCATTATTTACTGATAACATGTGTCATCAGCGAATAGCAAAATAAGAATACATCCTTATTTTGTTTTACTGTAAAAAAGGAGGACATTACATTGTTTACTTTTCTTTTTAAATAATCTCCAAGTTTTATTTATTTATTGTACTCCAACTAGGGCAGGAAGGACGGGTTATCCTACAGGTCACCAACCTATTCTATCCAAGGTAGGATGGTCGAGATCCTTTTCGTGGGCCCGCCACTAAATTAATTTTAACCCGCCCAGGTGGGATTCGAACCCGCGATCTTCAGCCCCGAGCGTGCTGAGACCCTCGCACAAACTCGCTCGGCCATCGAGTCCCATTTCGTTGTTTTTATTCTGAATGGAATAATCAAACTCTTTTATATCAGCTTTTTGTTAAATAAAAAATTATTTTCACTACATGTAGCCATGTGTGTGAAAATTAAAGACTGAAAATACTCACTTTTTACGGTACGGTAAATTTCAAGAAAACGGAAAATCGGAAAATCTAGAAGGGATATACAGTAATTCCATATAACTCTTAAAATTATTTAAAAAAATATATCCGATTTATTATTTAACTAAAAAAGATTCCCGATTTAGAGTTAAAACAAAGTAAAAATATCTGTAATTTAAATATTGAACCGCATCAAAAAGTTCTCATCAAAAGTTGGAGCGTTATAAACGGAACATTTGTGCGTTATAGCGAATAATATTTGTATAGAAAATCATGCCTGGGGACTAGGACCAAGGAGAAACAGTCGAGAATTTTATTGCCGGTGAAACGTCATAAAAGGGAGATTTAAAAATGCGCGATGAATAATTGAATGTTGAACAACTATCTAGTGGCGTATTTTTTTTTTTTTTTTTTTTTTTTTTTTTTTTTTTTCAACGCGTTCTGAAATTTATCTAATTATATTGTTATACTCTGTTATTTTTTTTTTATACTAAAACCTTTAATTCATTTTATTTTCTGGAAAATTTGTGTGGTACTCTCCAGGCCTCATATAAAAAACCAATGTAAGGGGAACATCTCTGTGAAGTTTCTTCATAGGAAATCATGAAAAACTACTATTTTTATTTTTTTTTTCAATCAACTTATGTGACTACAAATGAACCTTTACCGGAAATTAGATCCATTCTTTATCATTAACCTAAAGCTAAAACTTGTAGTAAGTTAAACTGATTTTTTTTGGCTTAAAAAAAAATTTGAATTAATAAACAAAAATTTTAAAAAAAAATAAAAAAAACCACAACCGGGTGTGGCACTAGTTTTTCAACTGTTATCCTATCGATGCCGGAGTACCACAAGGTAGCGTCCTAGGTCCCGTCCTCTATAATCTCTTCACTGCCGATATACCAACCAATCCTAATACCTTTTTAACTACATTTGCAGATGATACTGCCATCCTATCATCCCATTCAGATCCCAAACTAGCTTCCCTCAACCTCCAGAGACATCTTCTACAGATCGAAGCTTGGTGCAATCAGTGGAGAATAAAAGTTAATGAAGCCAAATGCAGTCATATAACTTTTACACTTCGCCGCAAATCCTGTCCTCCCATCCACTTCAATAATATCCCTATTCCTATATCCGGCACAGTACGTTACCTTGGCTTTCATCTTGACAAAAGACTGACCTGGAACCGTCATACTAGACTCAAAAGACAAGAACTAAACAGGAGATTCAGCCAACTCTACAGACTACTAGGCAGGAATTCTCATCTTTCAATTGATAACAAACTCCTCATATACAAAACAATTTTAAAACCTATGTGGACCTACGGACTTGCACTGTGGGGGACAGCAAGACAATCCAATATCAAACGCATTCAATCCTTTCAATCCAAAGTCCTCCGAACAATTGTCAATGAACCATATTATGTTATCAATAAAACCCTACATAACGACCTAAAAATCCTATTTGTCCTTGACCTCATTCCTTCAAAATTCTTATAATTTCATCAAAATCTATCCAATCATCCTAATCCTCTGGCTCAATCCTTGTCCATCTCAAACCATTCCTATAACCCCCCCCCCCCCCCCCCCCCAGAAGATTAAAACGGCAATGGCCCCGAGACCTTTTGTAATATAATGTTATGTTGGAGTCCTGGTATTGACCAGCTTCTCTACTCAAGTTCTGAGCATATGTGGCTATAGCGCTCCCCCTTAGCCTCCACTGGATAGTACTAGTGATGCAGCTGAGATCTCTACGGGTCTGGCCTTGACTCCCAATAAGTGGGGGAATAGGCTCGATTCGGGGTTCCCTAGTCTGAGTGTGTCTGTATTGTACATAGAGTATGAATGTATTTAAAAAAAAAAAAATTCTATTTTAATTTTTGTTAAATAATTTTATTATTCATTTAATTTTAGATGTTTGTAAGTAACTATTATTATTTATATATATATATATATATATATATATATATATATATATATATATATATATATTTTTTTTTTTTTATTTATTTATTTTATTATTTTCTTTTTTTGTATAATGACTATTTGATTTATTTTTTGTATTATCCATTGTGTATAGATGAGAACTTATTATATATGGTACGAATGAACTACATCATTAGCACTGTTACTTATTGCCCTTAACTGAGGCAGATTGTACATATATTTCAATAAAAGATTATTAAAAAAAAATAATAAAAGAAAATACCATTCTCAGAGGTAGACAGCAGACTGTAAAGATTTGCACACACTATTAACGGATTAGAACTGAGCACACTGGAGCGGATTTTCCTATACGGTAGGTAACGTTGGTACGTTACCGTTTTCTTATATGACCAACTTTGTTGGAAAATCCGCTGCGGATGTGCTCTGACAATAGTGTGTGCTAGTCTTAGGACAGTTGAACGACTTAACGAGTCTTAAAATCTATGAAAGTTCTTGAGTAGTTGATCATGAATTTTTAATTGAATCAAATTTTGTTAAAACACGCTGAACCAATCATAACGGAATGCATCGAAGGATTAAAGGTATTTTTCAAAGGAACGAGGAAAATTTTCGGTATTCGACTATATTTGGATACATATGGTAATATTTCCATTTGGCTAGATAAACACATCAGGGAATTAGATAAGAATTATTTATTGCGTCAATGTGTACATTACGTCATATTGTATTTGCGGGGATACGGAATCAATTATGACCTTCGGTGTGGAACTAAAATAGATTAGTTATGTATAAATAACATGACCTTGATGTCCTAGTTGAATAATTGGAGGTGACAAACTATCAATATTTTCTCCGCTCAAAATTCTTTTGTGGCCACTGAAATTATGATCAATTGGCCGCTACCTTGTTATTTTCCAACCTAATCACTCTTATTTCGCCACCTTCCATATTTAATGGATCCTTTCTATTAACTAGACATGACGAAATGAGTGCTTTCAAACGTCGGCTCTCTCTTTGGCTAAGTATACATAATTTGCTCTTCCCGTTAGAAATGCATTTGATGTACTATTAAAGCCCAATCTAGCCGATTGAAACGTAGAAAGAAATTTCGTTTCCTGTATAAAAGGAAATAACTAGCTTTAACTGATGCCTAGGAAAGGATTGTTACTGTGAGGTGTCGTAAAAAGATTTGGCAGGTTGTTCTAACACACGCCAGATGATGTCATAAAAAAGATATTTGAGGTAAAGGTGGCGGTAGTAGCAACTGCTCTAGGAAAACATAGCACACTTCAATTAATCTTTGAGGCTATCAATTCTAAGATAAATAGTTTTTGCATGCGCTTGATACATCAGAAATCCTAGGTGTACCTGAGGGTACTCTTGGATCAAAAAAATAAGAATGGAAATTTCCTTATATTACCGACGTATTTACCTTAACTTGAAAAAAATAAAATAAAGTTATCCATAAAGATCTTAATGTTCAATATATTGCCGAGTTAGCCTAAACCAGCCAGATACCTACCCTGTCATAGTAAACTCCATAACAACTTAAATCCATTAGTCTCTCATCTTGCTTCTCATTCTATTCCCGATATCTCTCTGAGGTGTCTAAAAGAAGATGACCTCGAGACCTTCTACTACAGAACTTTGATTGAAGAGCAACCAATGGGTTGTTGCTTTAAAAGCAATTTTCATGTTATATGGTATACGTATACTCGATGTATATAGTTCAATGCAGTTGTAAATATCAATAATAATATGAAGAAAAATGATTCATGTAATCTTTAGTGTAATAAAAAGTAGCATACCCTCAAAACGAAAGTCAAATGAAGCGCATACGTAATAGGCGTCTCAAAAAATATTTAATTTTCAAATTTGATGTGTTACTTTTTGTTATCTAAATTGAAATAACTCAAACAGAACATGCATTCTGTGATAAGGCTGGCAAGCTTACTTAATTGTTAATTGTTGTCAAGAGAGGGTAGGATGATGTCTAGGCGGGTTCCAACCATCCTTGGGATGTTACTTCAGCAATACATGATTCCAATATTTATTTTTGGTCTTATCACGCTGAGGGAAGAGGTGAACACATATTTGTACTGTAATTCTATTTATTTAATACTTCGCAGATGTAAGATAGAGATGTGTAATCGAGTATCGAGAAACCCAAGTCGATTCGTAGGAACCGATCGATGCCGTCTAATTTTCAGACCAGGGTTAGCAGACGATAACGGTGTGATAATTATTGTGCCGCGCTATAAGTTTGCTTCCGTGACTTACAATAGTTTTGTGATACCTAATTACGTGGTTATTAGACAATATGTTGTTCCACGAGAAATTTACGTACTTATAAGAAAATCAAAGCCGGATTAGTGGACATATGTTGTTTGCCAGGTTTATGTTTACAGATAAAAATGAGCTGTTATTAATCATCTCTTTTTTTAAAAATATTTACATCATTGAGATAATACTAAATAACACCATGGAAACACGCAATTTTAGAGAAGTTTTTTTATTAGTTTAAATTTGGGCACTTTTCTTAGCCAGACTCCCAATTTTTAGAATATAAATATTTTTTTAAGTTTTTTATTTATCTATGGTATTCATAGACTATTATCAGTAAAGCATTACTATTTTTATATTTTTTTAGTAAATAGGAATGATAGGCTATTTGCTTTTGTTCACTTTCAGTTTCCATTTTAGGCAATATTTGTTAATTCTTTTAAAAGTTTGTTGTAATGTGTGTTACTATTTTACTGTTTCCGATAAAACTAATACTAGTTATTTTTACTGATAACATGTTTACTGCCACAAGTTCCAATATGAAAAATAATCATAAGGCACAATCCATCCTCTACCGCCTGATTTGCGATTCAGCTAGTCTTAGAAATGAAAGCATAAACGTTGCTGTTTGGTTAAAGATTGACGAGAATAACCGCCTGTAATTTTAGCACCATTATGCCCGAATCGTATCTTGCTTGACTGGCATTCATTGCCAACGGGTGGTATGGATTTTCGATTACTGCATCATTGGGTTAGGGCGCCCTGGGGATTCTCGCTTTTACGAGTATTACAATCCTTTAGAGCACAGACCACGCTCAACCTAGTTTTCCGTTCTCGTGGAATTTTCCCACAGGCTTTTCTTATAGCTACAGGTATTAAAAAAATTATTCAAGGTCAATATTAACGTTAACATTTATTCTAATATATGATATTAATAAGATCCAAAGTAAAAGGAAACAAAAATGGTTTCATATAATCTGGTTTTACCTTGTTAACTTCGGTGACGATTAATTTTGTTCTTATTTCTTTGTAATGAAAATAAATTAAATTAAATGGAAACTTTATTCTGGGACTTACAGTCCCCTAAGAATAATAATAATGCACAGTTACAGATGCAATTGTTTGGCCGTATTATTTACAAATTAAATCCTTCAGAAATTAAGGCATGCATTTTCGACAGGAAAAAAAAATAATAATAATAACATAAAATACAATCTATATATATAAGAATAATTCTAAGTGTTTACTTAATTATTACCATATTTGCGAAAGATCGCTTGTCTGAAAGGTGTAAAAATAAATTATTTTTAAAGGAAGTTAAGAAAGCTGCTTTACGAACAGAAGTGGGTAGGGAATTCCAGAAGGTGGTGGTAGCACGAATGATGAAGGCTTTTTCAAAGGAGGCAGTTTTATGAGAGGACATACAGGTTAAAAGGTTGGGATCTAGTGTTTAAGAGGTAGATAGAAGAGCGTAGAGTTAATTGATCAAGAATATAGGAAGTGTTTTTGGTTTTTAGAGATTGGAATAGGGAAGTACCCAGAAAATTTGCCGTCGGACTTTAGGAAAAAGCCACCCAAGCTCAGAATATCGGCAAGTAATGTGTGACCACCTGTAATCTATTTTTTCTGTAAAGAATTATTTTTAGATTTCCAAACCAACACTGATGAATTTTTCTAAAAATATATTTTTTCATGCATTTTTTTTATCATAAGCAATGGTAGCCATGATGGTATAGAAGTATCACTTAGATTAGAATTAATGAATTATTTCTCACTTATATTGTAATATTTTCATTTTAAAACTAGTTTCGAATGTTAAACATCTATCATCCGTTCTAAAACATACAAAAATTTCAAAAACAGCATTTTCCTATATAGGTTATAAATATATATATTATTTTTAAAAATGTAAGACAAGAAATATTGTAGATACAGCTAAGGAGGCAAAATTAAAAGGGTTTCTGACAGATATCAGGATTTAGAGCAGACTGACAAGGAAATGGCACACTCAGTCCCTCACGGATCTTGTTGGCAATTTTTTTTTTTTTTTTCGAGGTTCTTGGTCAAAATATATTTGACGTATATTTTGCCGTTCCGGCTAATGAGCCATAGAAGCCAAAAAAAAATAAAAATAGCATTAAACTAATTTATTTTTATATCACGAGTTTAAAAAATGATATCGACATTGTTCTTCCACCAAAATTTTTGTTTTTCAAGACAAATTTAACGAAAAACACAGCCGCTTCTAAGAATTTTGTTTAGATTAATAGAATCCTAAGATCTTTAAGTCTAATGATATTCCACTAATCCCCGTTGAACAGATCCGCTATCTAGGACTCCACTTGGACAAACGTCTTTCTTGGAAACCACATACAAAACTAAAACGACAAGAAACTGCCCGTCGTTACAGATTACTTCAATATTTATTTGACAAACATTCAAAGCTCCCATTTAATTACAAAAGACTCATATACATGACTGTGAGTAGACCTATTTGGACGTACGAAGTTGAGATTGGGGCTCCACTAGACCATCCAATTCATCTCGTATCCAATCCAAAATCCTTCGAAAAATCCTCAATGCTCCTTACTTGGTCACCAATAAACTTATCCATAAAGATCTTAATGTTCCATATGTTGCTGATTTAGCCCAATCCAGATATCTATCTTTTCATAGTCAGCTCCATAACCACTCAAATCCATTAGTTTCTCAACTTGCTTCCCACACCATTCTCGATAATCCTCCGAGGTGTCTGAAAAGATGATGGCCCAGAGTCCTTCTAGTGAAAAATTTTATTAAAGTACTACTGATGAGTAGTTCTTTTCAAGTTTTGTCATATCATTGCAATAGTTAACCACACATTTACTTGATGTATATATTTTGTACAGTTGTAAATTTCAATGAATTGATACAATAAAAAAAAAAAAATTCTAATTCAGCATTTAAAAGAACTCTTAAATACAAAATTTCATCCAAATTGAAAAATAAAAAATCGTAAACTTTCAAATTTGCCAGACCAAATGATTAGCAATTGTTTTTTTAGTTTTTTTTTAAGATGGTTCTAGATATCAATTTCATATTTGTGCCCAAAATATAGGGTGGTAATGCGCTTGAAATTTCTTTTGAATCATCTTCCTATCTATTTTCAAACTCAAGTAAAAAATTAAAATGTATTTCGGATTTTCCAACTTTTCAAACAGGTTTTTATCGAATTTTGCATTTATGTACATCAAAAGAAAGCTGAGTCTTTCCTCTCCGCAGCGATACCAATCAATTTGAATTGCGTAAAAAAGTAATGACGATTTAAAGAAAACTAACCAATAATCGGTTTAAAAATTTCATACCTTTGAAGAGGGTGAAAAAAATGATATTTTTATTTTTCACTGAATAAACTTAAAGCTTTTGAGGGTGATTTTATTAGAATCTGACGTAATTTTGTGTGTGAATAAAATCTATAAAACGTAGTTTGCTTAAAGATCAAATCGTGTTTTTATAATTCGATTAACCAAAACCAAATTCTACGAAGCAGATGTATTTTTTGTTAAATTTGCAATCCAAAATAAAAATGGCACAAAAATCATGTCATATGAGATATAAAATAAATTAGTTTAATGCTATTTCATTTTTTTTTTCTCGGCTTTCTAGGGCCCATTAGTCGGAACGGTAAACTATGTGTCTAATATTTTTTAACCAGAAACCTCGAAAAAAATTGCCAACAAGATCCGTGAGAGACTGAGTGTGTCCAAGAATGTAAAGAGACGAAAAGGTCAGGTGGATAGGTGGGTTAAAACTTTTTGGTTTTTCCTATGACTGCTAGCTTTTTTTTTTTTTCCGTTCCTACAGAAATTAAAAACCGACTGTTGGAAATATTTATCCGGTCATTTTAAAAAAATTTTCGTTTGGTATTGAACGATTTCATTTTTCTGATAATTCATAAATATTTTCTAGTTGATGTATTAGTTTCACTCCTGAGTCTTTGCTAATTTTACCGTTATTTCCGTTTACATATAATAATATACAAGTCTTATATATAATAAGACGCATAATTCCAACTTATTCATTTACATTTTTAAACCCGACCCATCCTAGCACCGACCTCACCACGTATGCTAATGACACATGTTTGTTATCAGTAAGTAACGATCCCTTCATTGCATCCCAGGAACTCCAATTTCATATCATCAACCTTCAAGAATGGTGTCGAAATTGGACAATTGAAATAAATACTAGCAAATCCCACCAAATAACCTTTACCCTTTGTCGTAAATCTACGTAAACGACTTTCTGCCCTACAGTATCCTTTAATAATATCCCACTGATCCCTGTTGAACAGATCCGCTATCTTGGATTCCAACTGGACAAACGTTTAACTTGGAATCCACATACGAGACTAAAACGGCAAGAAACTGCTCGTCGTTTTCGACTTCTTCAACATTTACTAGACAAACGTTCCAACCTTCCGATTTATTACAAAGGACTCATTTACATGACATTTATCAGACCTATTTGGACATATGGAGTTGAGCTTTCAACTAAACCTTCTAATTCTTCTCGTATCCAATCCTTACAATCCAAAATCCTTCGAAAAATCCTTAATGCTCCTTACTTTTTTACAAATAAACTTATCCTAAATGTCCCATATGTTGCTGATTTATCCCAAACCAGGTACCTATCTTTCATAGTGAACTCCATAACACACAAATCCACCTGTCCTTCAACTTGCTTCCCATTCTATTCCCGATAACCCTCTGAGACGTCTGAAAAGAAGATGGCCTAAAATTTTAAATTAAAATTAATGTATATGATCTATGGAGCAAATCTATGCACTGATGTTTTGGAATTTTTAAATGTTTGAAAACGGATGATAAATGATTAACATTCAAAAATAGTTTTCAAATAAACAAAGCACAGTAGAAGTGGAAAATAATTCATTAATCCTAACGAATACTATTGTATTTTTTGTGAAAATAGCTGTAGCGTAGGATCTGCAATACCCACGTACTTGAACTTTGATTCATTCCCTTTCACCAGCCTTTGTTTGCACTCATTCTTAATCAGGGGAATTGCACTTGGTCAAATCAGACAATATGTTGAGATCGGCAAAGTGAGGGGAGAGGTATGCCATCTGTTAACAAACCTCTTGGTTGATAAAAAATTAAATAATTAATACGATCGAAATCAATATGGGTTACAATGTTTGGTATACAGTTGAATAAGCCCGTAAACTTAAAATTATAGCATACGGATGTACGGTTTTGTCCTCTTTTATTTTTTTTATGACATTGTACGAGGACTTTAAAAACATAAATGACTTCATAAAACCAATATAAGTCACAAGGAATCAAAGAATCAGTCAAAGTAAGCATTGGCATAAATATTTAAAACAAACGAATTATTATAGAATGAATTATGAGAGATGGAATTAAAGGTTGTGTTCGTGCATAAGGAATTTCCTAACAAACTAGTAGTACTGAAAATATCTGTTTGCTAGGATCTGCAACAAAATCACATACTTCATTTATTCCCTTTAATCCTCTATCGGACAATATAACGATCAATACGTTTAATTCAACAAGCGGGGAGGAGGGGAGGCGGTAAGAATCTGTTAAACCTCTTAGTTTATAAAGAAATGAAATAATTATAATAATAAGAATTGATTCATGTTTTTATGTCAATTTATTGAAATTTTCAATTGTACAAATATATACATCAAATAAATGTGTTGATAACGATTACAATAACATGTCAAAACTTGAAAAGAACTATTCATCAGTACACTTAAATAAAAATTCTACATTAGAAGATCTCTAGGCTATCTTCTTTTCAGACGCCTCGGAGCATTATCGGGAATGGAGTGAGAAGCAAGTTGAGAAATTAGTAGATTTAAGTGGTTATGGAGCTCACTATGAAAAGATAGGTATCTGGTTTGGGCTAAATCAGCAACGTATGGAACATTGAAATCTTTATGGATAATTTTATTGGTGACAAAGTAAGGGGCATTTAGGATTTCTGATTGTAAGGATTGGATAGTTTAGTAGAGTCCCAAAGTTCAACTCCTTACGTCCATGTTGGTCTAATCACAGTCATGTAAATAAGTCTTCTGTAATTAACTGGAAACTTTGAGCGTTTGTCTAGTAAATGTTGAAGTAGTCTGTAATGATAAACAGTTTCCTGTCGTTTTAGTCTTGTAAATATAGAATTTAAAAATTGTATGCCAAATTTTGGGTTTTGATGTTAAAGGCAACATTAAATGCACCTGTAAACTTAAAATAGTAGCAAAACTGTAATTAATTGTTAATTTCACGATTCTTTATTGTAATCATTAACTGAACCGACTCGATGTGTGTGCTAGGCCATTCCCCCCACTAATTAAGGTGATGTATATCCTCTGGTTAACACATGTAAAAAACAAAATAATAATTAATACTAATGAAAAGAAAAATATATTTGCGTAATTGTATTTGTCGAATAGATTCGTTTCAATCAATGTTCAGTTTTATCATTTAAGTCCGAAGTCAGTCATTATATTCCTTGATCACTGGATTCCGTTAAAATATTTATATGATATAGTATTTTTCTCATAAATATTTCGTTTTTTAAAAAACAATATTTACTATTTTTTATTTTTTTTAGAATTTTTTCCATAACATTTTTTTCAAAAATTTATTCTCTAAGTGTCTCTTGCTGCTTGCCCTGAAAATCACCCGCAAGTTTTTCTGAAATAATTCATAATTGTCAACTTTTTCTCCTAGATGTATTTAAAAATGTTATAACAAATAGGAAAAATTAATGTTAAAGAAAGGAGAAGCTGATAAAAATGGATGAACAGGAAAATGATATCTTAAATTGCTAGTTTAACAGATTGACTGAAATATATAATTATTATTTATTTATTTATTTGTAAGCAGCGGCCAACACCAAAGGGGTTCGGTTATTCATTATGTACTATTAAATACAATACAAATATTATGTACAATATAATACCAATAATATAATAAAGAACCTTAAATATAACTAAGAATTAAAAACTAAGAATAAGAAATAAATACAAGTTTTTATTTCAACTGAAGGATATTAAAATACATTTTTCTAAATTTTCTTCTGTTCCTTCCCTAGACCAACTTGCTATGGTTGGGGTCTTAAAGGCCCAAACCAATTACCTTCTTTACTATTCCTCTGCAAAATAGTTGTCGAACAAGTTTTCTTAATGCATCGTCAGCTGGAGAAATGTGCAGCACAGTTTGGTTGATTGGAAAATTAGAATATACCGAGGGCTCGGTCCATTGTCCGAAGTACCATTTTGCCCTTTGGAAGACTATTCACTTACTGATAATTTTTTCCGTTTTATCCGAGTGGCAGTGGCAATGTTCGAGGCGCTTTCTTTATATCTTTATAGTCATCTGTACAGTATAGCTACAGATTTTTGTTTATCTTATATTTTTCTTCCCTTTTTAACCGACTTCAAAAAAGAGGTATATGTTTTTCTTGTTTTCTGTCATTGTTTACCTTTTCAGTTCACACGTACACCAGTCACTTATTGGTTATTCACTCGAGTGGTTTTCAATGGCTTTACGAAAATTTAAAATTATTTCAATTAAGGAAAAGTTAAAACTCATTCGCAAAGTGGAGAAAGGAGAAAAAGTAGGGTGGTTATTGCTATTGAATTTGAATTCCTGCGTAGTTCGCTTTCTACCGTCCTGAAGAATAAAGAATAGATCGCTAATGGTGGAAGACGGTAAGTCTTCTTTTAGGTACTGTCCGAAAAAAGCGAAGTTCAGAAGCATTGAAAGTTGTATTATTAAGTCGTTCCGGGTATTTAATTTTCTGTTTCAATGACGTTATATGTATGTACAAACAACATACATATACCCATTAGTGAAAAATGTACGTAATGATTTCAACTCCAATTATGTGTTCATTTTCCCAATTACATGAAGATAAGTCGAATGATAACCTCGATAAGTCGTTGTTAAATTAGTCGAACTGTGGGTAATCGAAAGTTGACGGAATAAACAAAAATGCACTCACCACTAAAAAGTGAAAAATAAAAATATTTTTTTGAAACACCAACTTCAAGACTAAACCTACATGTACAACTTGATCTAAATAGTAAAAACATAGTATTTTAATTACTTCGAAACAAAGAGCATTAAATGACATATATACCTATTCACAATTTATTAGCAATTATTTTTGGAGTCAGTGCCAACCAAAACAAACAGAATTCGAAAAAAAATGGTAATCGTAAAGATCCCTCACTATTTCATCATGCCAGACCGCTGTCTCATACTATTTGAAAGTTTGTTACAAAGATAGGACTAAACTGTTCATCATAACTGGCACCGACTCCAAAAATAACTGATCGTTATAAGTATATAAGTATTGATAATTTCGTTGAATGTCATTTAATGCTCCTTGTTTCGAAGTAATTAAAATATTATTTTTTTACTTTTTGGTTAAAGTTTGTACATGTAGGTACATAGTCGGATTTTTTTTTTTTCAAAGAAATATTTTTATTTGCAAACGGAGTGTAAATAAAGCAAAAGGCAGAAATTTACATTACTTGGCTTGGATAGTTAAATGTGAAATTTTGAATTATATCATGCTAAAAAAGATATCGTGTTTATGGACGTACATATGTAACACAGAGATATCTTACATGTAATATTAAATAGGAAGTATGTAAATTGCGAAAATAGCAGTTTCCTTTTCATGTTCCAACCTTAATATTATCCAAGAGTAAATATTTTTTTTAATTATGACACTAAAATAATAGTAGATTACGTAAGATCTTTATTCAGCATTGTAGAAGTTAATGAATTTATTTTTCGGTAATATCATAATCTTTCTTAAAGTTCGATTTATTAAAAAAAAAAATTATATCCCTAGAATAAATATAAAACTGTAAAGATGTATCTAAAATAAAAAATATAATCAATCAAAGCCAAGTTTGCATTTCATTCCACCTGTTTTTAAGCGTATAAATGATCGGCTAATCGGCGATTTTTGCCGACTATTCGGCCAATCTCTACTTAAAAGCCAAATTTTGAGTGCTATAAGAATATTTTATTTATTAAATAAATAATAAATTAAGAGTTGCCAATTTTATTTTCATTATTAGTTAAAGACTAGTGCCCTCATGTGACTGAAAACGTGAACTAGGAGAGCCAAAGTCCTTATCATTATTAATTTATTTTTTTATATTTTTTCTATGATATAAGCAATATTAGTATACTTCAGACGCTACTAAAAATGTTACTGAAACCTGGTTCTGATCCTCCATGTTGTGCTACTTCAGTGAAGATGTGAAGTAGGTAGGGGGGCGTGGATTCCATCGATTTGAGGTGGGATAGCCCATGTCTAACAGTTTTCGTTACTTTTCCCAGAACTCTAATGATTGGGCTCCCCCTTCGAAACAGATCAATAATTATTACAGCCAACTCCAGGCTACGATGAGAGTCGCACATGGCATCAACATAATTATGATACTATCACGAAATCACGACTTTATATTTAGTCGGAAAAAATATTTGTAAATACAAACATTTAGTAGATTTCGAATGTACGAATTTTACGATCAACACTTTAAAGTACCGTAAACGGCGTGCATTTGCCTTTGAGTTAACTTTGCACCAAGCTCACTAAAAAGTTTCAGTTGAGAAAAAAGTGTTTTGCTGCTAAATGAGGGATATTTGATATTTCTTACTTACTTAATAGCACTGATTGGGTCTAAGGAATTTTCACGCTGATCATAGTTACATCTCATGTTTTATAACAGTTGATTATAGTGTTTCAACAGGTGTGATTCCTTTCTGGGATAAAGTCGTGCTTTCAACAACTAAATATTTCTCAAATCGATTAAGTTTTGCATTAATTTTATTCTATAATTATTGTAATTTTAATATATGATATTCACTTTGCTCAAACTATATATGCCAAACGTCATGGTATTTGAAAATAATATAGAATCCCCTTTTTGATACGAATTAGGAATGACTTTGCACCAAGTATATTTTGGCGCAAGGTGACCTTCCTGTGGGAAGAAGTCTTAGGCAGCATTGCTCCTTCTAAAAAAATCAATAAACGAGGATATTTTGAAGTTAAGGAGTTAATAGGCTGGTTAGTATCCAAATTATTTGGGATAGCGTTTTGCTTCTTGTTAATAAGGTTTTTGTCATCTATGTGTAAGTATATTGACTGTGTTCGTTTTTATATTTTAACAATTTTTGTCTAATTATTGTAGAGTGCATTTTCCCAAAAGTGTTTCTCAAAGAATCTGTGTGCAATTTATTTTTTTGTTTTCGTTTTGTTCCTTGTTTACCATAATTATAGTTGTTTACGTTATTTAGGCAAGTTTTAAGTCGTTACTTTGTTTCTATATAATATTTTGTTGGTATGTTCTTGTATTTTCTATCGTTCTTCCATTAACCTTTAAAAATTGTGCAATTCCGTTTCTCATTTCAATGAAAACATTGTAACTTATAATCGTTTCCTTTAACAAAATCAGAAAAAAATCACTAGGCTAAACTTCAAACACTATTAAGAAATGACGTTGCATCTCATAACTACTATCAAGATTTGACTTTGCTCCAGAATACGTTTTTAATGCTTTTTTAATTGAAAAAATGTGGTGGTGCAAAGTCACGGGTATCCGGTTGACTTTGCACCAAAGTTTAAAAAAATAAAATTAATTATAAGTTTTGTTAATTTTGCAAATCCAAGATTATGCGATGAATCAACAGAATTCTTAATACATTAATACATCAAAGCAAATATTTTAATACATGCATTTTAAACATTATTGATATTTAGTTAAAGAATGAAGTTCAACAAAAGTGGTGCAAAGTTACGCCGTTTTACGGTATATTGAACTAGCACAACCCGTCGCGGTTTCACCCGCTCTCACAAATAAAGAACTAAGATTATTTTAACTAATTACTGAATTTCATTTGTTTATCGATAAAAATCTTGTATTGAAGTATAGAATTTAGAATTATTTCTTCAATATTTTCACGCATGGCGGTAATTTTTAACCTGGTAAAAACTGCGTTTATTAGATTTTTGAAGAGTAGGTAAAAGCATAATTAAACATCCATTTTAGCATAAATAAATTTTATTTATTTCATCTGGTTGGATTTAAATGTCTAACCATAAAAGTATAAGACAGTACGGCAAACCTCATTTCTGTCACTCAAGACTACGGATTTTAATTATCATTATAGTAAAATTTATTATTATAAAAATTTCTAGAACTATGAATATGTTATAGTTAAAATTTGGTACATTTGGATTTAATAGTTTTACAATTCCAAACTCTGTTGCAGAATGGCCACAGATTTTTCGAACTGCACTGGGATCCGCATCTCGCTCCATAGATTTATAAATTTTTAAATAGCAGCTTAGTTGAAAATTAGTAAATTTTATCATAAATTTATAGCTCAATATAACATCGTATCTTTGTAACCTCTCTCGAATGGTGCTCACAACCCATCGGTCAATTATTAAAGTTCACTACTCACTACATATTTATTGCTTATTTATTACTATATAATTGAAAATCTTTAAATTTTACTATTGCTAAAGCTTCCTTAAGCTATAATGGTTATATAAGTTAAAATTTGGTACAGATTGGTTCAGTAGTTTTCGAGGTTAGTGATCGCTAGAGCCCGGATTCTCATGCAATTGCATCTTTTTATTACAAGCTCGTAATCAGCCAAGGAAAAATTATTTATACGAATTAGGATGTTTAGGCCAAATTTACCTAGTTTAATATTGCACATTTGGTGGGCTACTGCTTAAAATTGCACATTCTGCTGTTTTAATGCACAAAATTGCACATTCTCCAGTTTGAATGCACAAAATTCCTGCATTCAAATCGTAAATGCACACTTTCTTGTTTTTGAAAAAGTAGCATCTTTAAGAAGAATGAATAATTTTATTTTTATATAGGTAATAATTTTTCTTTTATAAGAGATATATATTATTCGTAGTAAAAAATCCAAACGTGTTAAAATGAATAGGCTTCTATAGTGTTCTTAGAAATGTTTAGATTGACTTGAGCTAGGGAACTCGGATCCCCAACTTCCAAGAAATTTTGACTCTCCCTCCTAACTTTTTTCATCGGAAGCTATAATTTTTTAGTTTCCGATTTCCCTCAACAAAGTAACGTTGTCTCCATTAAAATGCCTAAAATTTCAGCTGGTGTTAGTTCAAAGATACGAGGATGGATAGAAAAATATCCGGAACTAAAATCCGATGGCAAAATAATATCGGCAGCGAAAGAAAGTCACAAGTTGATGCACACTGTAATTCGAGTAAGTTTTTAACTTTAATTTTTATCCGTATTTAAAGATTTAGAGCACAAATGTCCGGTTATTTTTATTTGTAATTGCTATTTTTAACCACAGGAGGACACATACAGTTAAAAGAATCGGGAAAACTCAAAACTGGCCCTGTGCAATCTTTACTGCCCGAGTCTTCCTCAGATCATGTCCATGAAGAATTTTTAATGGATTTGTGTTACACTATGGTTGCAGAAAATATGCCTTTTCACAAATTGCAATCGACACCTTTTAAATCGTTTTTAGAAAAGTACACCAACAAAAAAATTCCTGATGAGAGCACCCTCAGAAAAAACTATTTAGACAAATGTTTCAATTTAACAATGTCAAAAATTAAAGAATAAATCCTAGGTCATTTTAGTTACATAATAGTTGATGAAACTACTGATCCTCGGGGTAAATACATTTGTAGTTTAGTAATCGGTATTCTTCATCCAGAAATTTTACCAACTTCATTTTTAATTTCTGTAAAAGAACTTGAAAAAACAAATAACGAAACTGTTTCCCGTTTCATCAATGATAGTTTAACAAATTTTTTTTTAGATAATACGTTCCAAGACAAAATTTTGCTTTTGTTAGTGATGCAGCTCCTTACATGATTAAAACAGGAGTCAATTTAAAAGTTTTTTATTCCAAAATGATCCATTTAACGTGCATGGCTCACGCTCTGCATCGAGTTGCTGAAATGATCCGTGAAGTATTTCCAGATGTAAATAAATTGATAAATAACGGGAAAAATGTTTTTATTAAAGCACCACACCGTGTATCAGTGTATCGAGACCAAATGGGCTGTTATTACTAGATGGGGAACCTGGTTGGAAACCGCCTTGTTTTATGCGGATAATTTTACTAAATATAAGGGGTATTACAAGTAATTGCCGAACTCGATGAAGATGCTAAATCTTTCACAAACGTAAAGGGAATTTTAAATAAAACGTCTATAACATCTGATTTAGCGTTTATCCGTGCTCACTATAACATACTTTCCGATTCAATGAAGAAACTTGAAGAAAGAAATCTATGAATAACAAATAGATATCATTGAAAAAACGGGAAGCCTACTTCAAATAATTAATACTGAAAAATGTGTAATCATTTACGATAAATTCAAATCCTTGACAAAAATCCCGGTCACAATATTTTAAAAAAACCACAACGCTGCTCTCAATGGAATTAATGTTTCCTTAGAAGAAGACCCAAGAATCTTGAGCTGTTTTAAACATTGCCCAATGATGAGTGTTAAGGTAGAGCGTGTATTTTCGCAGCTTAAATATATTTTAAACGACCGAAGACATAGTTTTAAAGAAAATAACTTTGAAAAATATCTGATTATAAATTTTAACAAAATGTAACATATTTATATTCCTAAGTAATATGTACACATAGGTTATGTATAGCATGTACAATAGAGAGATGCGATTTGTTCTTATTGCGTTTTAGGCAATCATTATTTAACAACTAACTAAGGACTGGATTAATAAATTTTAAGATAAAAACCACTGTTGGGAGAGAAATGTAACTAGCGAATTGTTTGTTCAACCTGTTTTATCATTTGCATTTTATTTTGCATGATTTTAAGTTTTTATTTCAGAATTTTTGTTGCACGAAAATCCGGGCTTTAGTGATCACAAAGTATGGCTTGTCCTTATATAATAGTATAGATTTCAATAGTTCGTCTAAAATTTAGTACTCCGCAGTATTTTTTAAAAATAGGATAAATCTTTTTTCTTTTTTTTTTTTTGGTTCGGGGAATGTATTCTAAGAACAATATTACAATAAACTTATATGGTACTTACTATTAATAATAATTAATAAAATAAACAATAAACTCAATCAATAAACAAAAAAACAACATATCAGTGATGTCGGTACGACAATTTTTCGATTCTTGACACAAGTACCAATACCTAGAAATCGAATCTCCAAAACCAAGCTAAAAAAGCAAAACAAACATATTAGAAAACCGATAATAATTCAAGAAATAAATTAGTAAACCGCTAGTATCATTTATTATCCATGGCATATATTAAAGAGGTATTCCACTTAAACAAGGTTTCACTTATCCAAGTCATAAGGTTGCATGTATCATTAAAAGAGGTTTTCAATCAACTTGTAATTGTTATAATTGTAAAAATGTATAACGTGCAAAATACTGGGCCTTTTGTTTTATCAACGTCCCACCAATAGGTGTATTCTTACTTAGGAACTGCCGCAGCTATGTTACGCCACATTTTTCTGATTCAGGGTATTCGCAAGCCAGAAATCTCTTTATTTTTCAAGTCCTGAAAACTCATGTTCAATTTTGTAGAAGGGATCAATAAAAAGGATTCAAAACCTATGCTTGAGGATCATTATACAGAGTGAGTATATCTTAGTGTATAAAAAACAGATTGAGTGATGAAATAACAAAGATTTGTTACAAAATATCTTACCACAACTTCATCACGATATTCAAAATTCACCGCAAAAAGTGGTATTCTTTAATATCATCTGCATTCAGAAGCTATCAGCAAAATTGAGGTCTATGTTCATTATCATTTTGTTTTAAGCCTTACAATGAAAATCTAATAAAATAAAACCTAAATTATAGTAATAAATAAATAAATGTAATAACATAGGATCCTCTGACCTGGTGTCGCTTTATTGACAGTTTTCCTTTATTTTCTATTAAACAATAATTTTTTTTCTTTGCTTTTTATTCCAATGAAGAGTTTATTATTTTTAAAATGTACATTTCCATTAAGGGATTGTCATAATGTTTTATTTACACAAGTAACTGATTTGTATGCCAAATGAGAACACCACGTTTTTTCGGTTTAAAAACTAAATTTCTCTATGAAATTGAAACAAAATCATTACGTTTAACATATCATTCAAAAGCTGATTAAATTTTCAAGTTTTTGTAAAATTTGACGTTTTTTGGATAGTTTTTTTGAAGAACGGTGAGCGTTGAAGTAAATACGACATTGTGACTTCCCCAAATAAGGTGAAGTAAGCTGTTCTTTAGATACCAAGTTTGTAAAATTCAAGGTTACAGGTACTCAGTTATTATAGAAAATTTAATGCTAAATCCGAAACTGTGGTCAAAATTTGAAAAATATTTAAATAAAATGGAGATATTACAGCTTTTATGGAAAAAAACGTGGTTTCCTCAAAAAAGTCTTTGATTTATCGCATATCTGCAACGGGTTGGAATAGAAAAGTGAGGTTTATGGCATTTTGCTACATTTTTGATCTAGTTTCACCCAATTTTTTTTTTATACACTAAGAGATACTCAACCTGTATACGATCATTAGATACGACTACCCAAGGCACACAACAATAACTGACATGCTGCACGACCTTAATTTTCAAACAAATGAACGATTTTTTTTCACCCAGACCTAGAACTAAGCAAAAACCTCAAGGAATCCCATAATACAAGCAATAGGCAAATATAACAAACTAACCTTAAGAAGATACGTACACAAACATACAAGACACATACTACTAGAATAAACTTTATTTAATAAGACATTCGTAGAAATTATTAGTTTTAGTTAAATTTTAATTTAACTAATCAAGGCTTTGTATAAGTTAATTTATTCTTTAATTTTAATAAATTTGAACGCTCAAAAATTTTGTTTATTTTTATATATTTATTTTTATTACTTTATTTTATCAACCGACTTCATAAAAGAGGAGGTTCTCAACTCATCTGTTTTTTTATTTATTATTTTTTTTTTTTTTTTTTTTTTGTATGTTACTACGCGATTACTCGGTCAATTCTAAATCTATTTGGATGGTTCTTTTTTAGATCGGTAGGGCATACTTCAGAGGTGGTCCCATAAAAAAATATTTTGAAATCAACTTAGCACTTTTTAAAAAAAATAAAAAAAAACAGTTTATAAAAATCACTTTTATATTACCTTCCATTTTTTTAATTATTATTATTATTACTTTTTTTTTAGTAGGTTTTTTTTGTCAATTTTTCCTACAGTTTAAAAAATGTATTCTAAGTTATAATTTATCATACTGAATCGAAATCGCAGGGTGAATTGTTTTATTACTAAAACATGTATTATACAAATATGTTAAAAAATTGTGAATTGTTCAATTCCGTAAAATAAAGCTCTTTTATATTGTATTATAAGAGTTTACTTATAGGGGAAAATGATGGGGTAAAGTTTTGTACCGCTTATAGATGTATTCCACTTATACCACCAGTTTCAACTGAATTTGGAAACAAAATTTATACCAATACAAACATATTTGGACTGTCAGGGAAAAATATAGATATTTCGATGTATCGCGTATGCCCTTTCATAGACGTGACGATGGCAACTATAATATTCTTTAGTTTTTCTTTCCTCTTATTTTTCCCTGAAAAACGTTTTCAAAATTAAAGCTAGACCTATATTCGGAAAAATACGTTATAAATATTTTTTTTAAAATAAAACTGTTAATCCTGTTTTATTAAAAAATAATAGTCCTTCAGAACCACGAAGAACGACCTACCCAATGGCTAACACAAGGTAAATATTGTTCTCAACAAACAACTGTTGACGTAATTCAGCTGAGCTTAGAAGCCATAAAATCCTGCAGCTTCCTCGAATTTTATCAAAGCTAATTATTCTGTCAGCGTTTTCAATGCTCTTTTGTTTCTTTCGGGAAGTTTTCTTTCTTGAGCAAGAGGTTGCAACCTTGTCTTCCCTTCAGTTTATGCTCGGGTTACCTTGAGTTATACTTATTCTACTGAGTTTGGTTTTATACCCACAATAATTTTTGGCCAAAAACCAAGAAAAACAAAAGACTTTTATAATTATCTATCGAATATGTTATTCATTATTATGCATTTTATTTATACAAAAACGTAGAATGTGTTCGAGTTGGTATGCATTCAAGTTTGGTTTTATTTACTCAATAAGTTTTCACTAAAAGCCAAGAACAAAAATGTCTTCAGTAATCTATTTAATAATCTATTCATTATTACATATTTTGTAGTTGATGTTTGTTTTTAAGGGCAAAAAACTACCAACGATTATTATTGCCCTTATATTTAAACTTCATTTTACTGTCAGTATTTTAACAATTGCCAAAAATATATACCATATTAAAAATATACCATAGTTATTTTTCAATGATGGCAATAAGCAATTTATATATATATCCTACCCACCACTCCCGCGGGTCCGACACATGGTTGGACCTGCATGTCATAGATTCTCCAAAAAACCTTCTTTCCTCAAGTCAACGACCTGTTTCATTCCTATCCTCTCATGACCTGATACAAATATCATATGATATCCCAAAACCTCGGTTCCTTCCTAAAACAATCTCCTTCCGTAACATAGACTCCCTTACCCGAGATAAGATTTTACCTGACATTGAAACCATAGATTGGAATCCAATTTACTCCTGCTCCTCCATTGATACCATGGTTAAATTACTCACCATCAATCTCCTATCTATACTTGATACCCATGCTCCTCTTAAAACCTCAACATTTCGCCGGCGCCGCCCTGCTCCTTGGTTGAACCAAGATATTAAAGATTTACAAAGAAGATGCGAGGCTGCCCGAAGACGCTTCAGACGCACCAGGCTTGAAGATGACTATCAAGCATTTAAGTTTCTTAGAAATTTAACACAATCCACGATCCGGCGAACTAAATCCTATTTCTTCCACGAAGCCCTCTCATCTGCACCCGATCATAAATCCAAATGGCTGCTCCTCCGCAAACTTTCCTGGTGTGATCCTCCTAGTTCCTCTCCCTCGGGAGTTTTTCCTGGCACTCCGGACGAGTTAAACTCCTATTTCGTTTCTTCCACTTCATCTGCTCCTTCTCGACCCTCCTAGTCCTTAACCTCCGCCTACATTTAACGACAATAATTTTTATTTTTCTTATATCACTCCCTCTGATTTCATTACCTCCATTATGAAGTCTCAATCCAACTCATCTGGTTTAGACGGCATTCCTGTTAAATTATTGAAATTATTCCTTCCTGAAATCCTACCGGCTAATCTGAACAAATTAACGTTAAACACAGATAAAACTCAAGCAATTGCCACAGGATCACATTCCCTTCTCCATTCAAATGCCAACTTTCTCACATTATTCCTTAATGGTCATCCAATAACTTTCCATTCCCTTGTTAAAAATTTAGGCTTAACCATTGATCAAACCCTCTCCTGGAAATCCCATATTGCACAAATCTCCCGAAGGTCAATCGGTATCCTAAAACTATTTCACCGCTCCTGTCACCTCCTTCCCCTACCCTCATGCAAAGTTCTAGTATCCTCCCATATCGTCCCCCAATTTGACTATGGTTGCGTAATATATCGCGGGCTCTCGACGGTTCTTGAAGACAGATTAAAACTCATCATGAATTGCTTCATTAGGTTTGTCTTCGGAACTCGAGACGTTCCCATGTTTCTCATCTCTACACTGAGTTAAATTGGCTTTTCCCCTCCTTCCGCAGAAAGTACTTCCTAGGCTCCTACCTATTCCAAGTTATCAACACCCGTCACCCTCCCTTTTTATTACAGTAACCTGAAATTCAAGTCTGCTATCAAATCACTGCATACAAGATCTCGTCTTTCCGATCTCTATACTCCATCCCACAGAAGTACTGCATTCCAACGTTCCTTCCTTGTCCGATCCTCTACTCTTTGGAATTCCCTCCCCCCCCCCCCCCCCCCCCTGTATCCGCAATGCTTCTTCCCTTGGCACATTCAAAACACTATTCTTTCACCATCTTCCTTCCCTCCAACTCGACGCTCTCTAATTATAAGGATGTATGTACTATGTATGTAATCGTCTAATTGAATTACTAAGACCGTCAGACATAAAACATTAGCATAAATTATAGTTTGATAATGTTTTAATTTCTTGTAATGATAATTTTTGATTTTCTATCTTTTATTTTTCTTTAAGTTTCTGTTTGGTTTTATTCTCTTCTGCAATTGTATTTACAATATTAACCTCTATTTCGTATATTTATTTTACCTATGTTGATTTATCTTTAATAGCTCTCGGCCAGTTATGATCTTACTTTGGGTTATTTAAAGTTAATCTTAAGGGACTTTGTCCCAGAATAAAGGTTTTTTTTCTATTCTATTCTATTCTATATATATGTATATATATATATATATATATATATATATATATATATATATATATATATATATATAACTTCGAGAGGCAATTTTGGGCATCATTTGCAAGAAAAAAATTCATATAAACTATAGCTCGATTCTCATCCGTTTTATAGATATTTTTGATTTTATGTTTTATCAAGAAATTTCTAATTTTTGACAAATAATTGACTATATACTTTCTAATGAGCATATTGAAATTGCTCATTAGAAAGAAAATTAAAGTTCCTTTAAAATAAACTTATTTAAACTTCAAAATAGCAGCGTCCAGTATTTAACTTATTGATCCAAACATATGAAATAGCTAGTTTCTAATTCCGTTCCAAAACTTTGACTGCATTTTTCTCAAAAATATTACATATGTTACAAACATGCACTACTCAAAAAAAAAACTTCTATACACAAACACCTTTCGAATACTTATAAATTTTTCTAATCTCCGGTGCTTTATTTATCTGAGTGGTTATTGTACCATTAGATAAGAAATTTAAGGGGCTATCGAACCCTGTTGTCTTTATTTTGAATAGTAATTTTATATTTACGAGAAAATAATGTTTAGTAACTTACTGATTAGTGTCCATAGGTACCTTCCCCCTTTGTACCTGTGGACACTAGTGGTTGTACCAATGGACATTCATTTCTTCATAGGTTTATAGGGATAGTTGAAATATTTAGAGAAACACATCAGCAATTTTTTTTATAAAATGTACTAAACAAAATAGAATATTTAAACAAAAAATTCAACTTGGTTATTAAACTACAAAGTCTTATAGAAAGGTGACAACAATAAATTTAGCGAAAGAAAGTAAATAGAAACTTAACTTATTTTTAAACCTTTTAACAAAAATAAATCTTTTATGTACTTATAATTATTATTAACGAGTGTCACAGACTTTTTTTATGGAAAAAATCGAATCATTAGACATTGTATCCATGAAAATATGTAGGAAAATGTAATTGTTTAGGTACTCTCCCAGTTTTTCTTTTGATAGCTCTTATTTCAATTTCATAATTATTAGCGATGTCCGGAAGAATAAATTTTGGGGTTCTATCATTTGATTTTCTTCAAGTAGCAAATGTTGAACGTGAACGAGTCTACTTTTTCTTTGATCAAAGCTATAAAATGCTTTACAACACAAAACATAGCTACCAACATATATTTCTTCATCTTCAATTTCTTTACCTTGTTCATAATGATTCATCAATTCATCCGAAAAATTACAACCTTCGCTTGATGGATCACATTTGTGAAATCACTATCTTCACTAGTTGAATAGTTTGTCATAAATAGGGAGTGGCGAGTTTTCTCCTCTTAAAAAAAAAGGTTATACGAATAGTAGTTATCCAAATGGGGGCATTTTCAACCGACTTCAAAAAAGAGGAGGTTCTCAACTCGTCTGTATTTTTTTTTTTTTTTTGTGTGTATGTTACGTGATTACTCCGTCAATTCTGAATCAATTTTGATGATTCTTTTTTAGATTAATAGGGCATACTTCAGAGGTGGTCCCATAAAAAATATTTCGAAATAAACGGAGCACTTTTTAAGAAAAATCAAAAAAAAAACAGTTAATAAAATCACTTTTTAACTGTTTTTTAGATTTTTCTTAAAAAGTGCTCCGTTGATTTCAAAATATTTTTTATGGGACCACCTCTGAAGTATGCCCTACCGATCAAAAAAAGAATCATCAAAATTGATTCAGAATTGATGTAGTAATCGCGTAACATACAAAAAAAAAAAAAAAAAAAAAAAAAAAATACAGATGAGTTGAAAGCCTTCGTCAATTCTTAATCAATTTTGATGATTCTTTTTTAGATCGGTAGGGCATACTTCAGAGGTGGTCCCATAAAAAATATTTTGAAATCAACAGAGCACTTTTTAAGAAAAATCAAAAAATCAGTTAATAAAAATCACGGTTATATAACCTTACATTTAAAACATATTTATGATTATGATTATCTAAAATCTCCATGGTAACTAAATCTAAATTATTAACAAAAATAATTTACATATACAGTCAACTCTCGATGTGTTGTACTTCGATAAGCTAAATTCTTCAATAAGTCAAACAAAATCTGCGGTCGGAAGTACATTACACTTAAATTTCACCTCAATGAGACGATTTCAGACAAAGAACGTGAAAAATCAATGTAGGGTTCGGTAGGACCACCTGTATGAAAAGAACTATTAGAAGTCATCGCCTCTATTCGAACTCAAATTAAAAGAATTTCATGTGTAATTTGTTTTTCCTGTTTTCTGTCATTGTTTGTCTTTTCAGTTCATAGTTACACCAGCCACTTATTATTAGTTATTCACACGAGTGGTTTTACAGTGGCTATTGAAAATTCTTTCAATTAACGAAAAGTTAAAATTGATTTGCTAAGTGCAGAAAGGAGAAAGAAGTTGGGCGTTTGTTGCTAGTGAATTCCGAATTCCGCAGCAAGAATTCCGTAGTTCTCTGTCAACCGTTCTAAAGAATAAAGAAAAGATCGCCACTGGTGGAAGGCGGCAAGTCTACTTTTAGACATCCTCAAAAAAAAGTGCAATTCAGTTAAAAGTTATATGATAAATTGGTACCAGTTATTTAATTTTCTGTATCAATGATTTTATATGTATGTACAAACAACATTCCCATTAATGAAAATGTACGTAATGATTTCAACTACAATTTTATGTTCAATTTTCCCATTTACATGCAGATAAGTAGAATGATAACCTCGATAATTCTTTGTTCAGTAAGTCGAGCTATTTTTCAGGGTAACTTGAAGATCGAGAATTGACTATATAAACAAAAATACACTCACCACTAAAAAGTAAAAAATAAAAATATTTTTTAGAAAAAAAACAAAACCGACTTCCAAGATTAAATCTACATAAACAAACGAACTAAAAAATAAAAAATAATATTTTAATTGCTTCGAAACAAAAACCATTAAATGACAATCAACAAAATTATCGACGGTTATATACCTATTCACATTTTATGATCAGTTATTTTTGGAGTCGGTGCCAACCAAAAAAACAGAATTTTAAAAGAAATGGTAATTGTAAAGATCCTCCCACTGTTTCATCACCGCCACACCGCTGTCTCCGGCCATTCGAAAGTTTATTACTATGGCAAGATTAAACTGCCCTTCTTGGCTGGCACCGACTCTAAAAATAACTGATCATAAAATGTGAATAGGTATATAACCGTCGATAATTTTGTTGATTGTCATTTAATGGTTTTTGTTTCGAAGCAATTAAAATATTATTTTTAATTTTTTAGTTCGTTTGTTTATGTAGATTTAATCTTGGAAGTCGGTTTTGTTTTTTTTCTAAAAAATATTTTTATATATCACGCGGGATGCATACAAACTTTTCCGCAATATTTATAATCAAAATAATCAATTAATAAATAAAGAGAAATATCTGTTGTACCTGTGGACAATTTAACCATCTGTCCACAGGTTTAGCTGGCAATGGTGTCCACAGGTACAACTGAACGCCAAGTTGTGCGGAAAGCTCTGTTTCACTAAGTGATAACTGATATGAAAACATATGGAGTTATGATATATTTATAGGACAACACAATGAAATGTTACAGCCTAGAAAATTTCTAAGTGTAGGTCTTAAAAAAATTAAAATCACTGGTTATATTGATCAGGATTTGGAAGAAAAAGACTTAAAAATAATAATTTCTACTAAACTCTTGATCTGACAATCTTGAAAACACACGTGCCTCTGCAGGGATATGCGTAGAGCTGTGCCAATCTAACAATTTTAATTTCCCTCCCCCCACTCTCTCTTAATTTAAAATGTCCACTGGTACAACTGTGCTTTAGGTACAGCACCTTCCCCTATATAAATTATAAAAGTACCAATCATTTTTAAAAGAAACTATTTATTGATATTTAGAATTGTATACATTATATACAAGTAAATTTGAGGAAAATTTCATGTCAATAACATGTAGCACTAGTAGCACTTAAATAAAAGTTCTACATAAGAAGGTCACTCGGACATTATCTTTTCAGGCACATTATTTTCGCAAACAGTGATATTTGTCAAAATAACAGAAATTAAAAAAATAAATGAAATTACGTTTAAGAAATTCGTCCCTACCATTATTTACTACATCATGAAAAAGACTGCATCGATAATAAAAATACTATTTTATTTAATATAAAACAACATCGTCGCTGTAATCTAAACGGTGTGATCAAAAATAGTTAATAAATTATTTGCGTATATATCTTTAGTTTGGAAACTTTATTTATTCTATTATGGAACGTTCAATGGAGTGAATAATGGATTGCTTTTGGAATAATCCACGAGTTTTACTCGGTTTGAATAATAAATAACTAAAGTGTTTCCTTATGCGTCGTAAAACTTTTTTGTCAAGGTCGGATTATTTAATTGATATCTGCTCGATGGTAGTTCTATGTGAAACAGGTAGTATCATTTTGTCAAGGTCGGATTATTTCATTGATATCTGCTCGATGGTAGTTCTATGTGAAACAGGTAGTATCATTTTGTCAAGGTTGGATTATTTCATTGATATCTGCTCGATGGTAGTTCTATGTGAAACAGGTAGTATCATTTTGTCAAGGTCGGATTATTTAATTGATATCTGCTCGATGGTAGTTCTATGTGAAACAGGTAGTATCATTTTGTCAAGGTCGGATTATTTCATTGATATCTGCTCGATGGTAGTTCTATGTGAAACAGGTAGTATATCATTTTGTCAAGGTTGGATTATTTCATTGATATCTGCTCGATGGTAGTTCTATGTGAAACAGGTAGTATCATTTTGTCAAGGTCGGGTTATTTAATTATATCTGCTCGATGGTAGTTCTATGTGAAACAGGTAGTATCATTTTGTCAAGGTCGGATTATTTCATTGATATCTGCTCGATGGTAGTTCTATGTGAAACAGGTAGTATCATTTTGTCAAGGTCGGATTATTTAATTTAATTATATCTGCTCGATGGTAGTTCTATGTGAAACAGGTAGTATCATTTTGTCAAGGTCGGATTATTTAATTGATATCTGCTCGATGGTAGTTCTATGTGAAACAGGTAGTATCATTTTTTGTCAAGGTCGGATTTATTTAATTGATTTATTGATATCTGCTCGATGGTAGTTCTATGTGAAACAGGTAGTATCATTTTGTCAAGGTTGGATTTTATTTCATTGATATCTGCTCGATGGTAGTTCTATGTGAAACAGGTAGTATCATTTTGTCAAGGTCGGATTATTTAATTGATATCTGCTCGATGGTAGTTCTATGTGAAACAGGTAGTATCATTTTGTCAAGGTCGGATTATTTAATTGATATCTGCTCGATGGTAGTTCTATGTGAAACAGGTAGTATCATTTTGTCAAGGTCGGATTATTTAATTGATATCTGCTCGATGGTAGTTCTATGTGAAACAGGTAGTATCATTTTATTTATTTTTAGACACAGTCATGAATTATTATTGAAGCTTTTCTTTTATTCGGATTATCTAAAGTCTAGGGAAGATATATAACCATTAATTCGAAATTAATTAATTATCAGTTACAAATTAATTAGAAACAATTAATGATTATAAGATACGGCGCTGCATGACAAACCCGACCAACACTGACAAGATGCCCTGCGGGTCTGCCGACCAGCGCCGTGCATTGGGACACAAGTGGAAAAAATCGTAAAATTCGATGTTTTTTTTTTTTTTTTTTTTTTTTTTTTTTATTTTCATTATTTAAATACCTAAATAAATGTAGCATAAGATTGTGGAACTGATTTTTCGATTATTTCATTGCCAGGATCTTTACACGTCCTTGAAGTTGCCTCTTTCTGGAGTTAAGAAAATAACGAGGTTTTAAAGGGTTATAATATAAATTATTTTTGGTTAAGGTAGTAGGTTTTAATTCTTCGTCTATTCAACATTCACACACAATAAAAATTAACTCCCGTATTGAATGTTGGATTTTTGTCCACGTTTGCAACACAAAGCGCCGCTTGGCTCACAAATATCAAATATGGAGATTTTGTCGAATATCCACTTTTAACATGGTTTAATTGCGAGCTAGTTTTCGCTTTTCCCAGAGACATCCCCAGTACATGCAAACTATACATTAATAATTGATCTAAAGGGGGCACAGTGGGGAAAACAGCGATTCTAGGAGGGCAAAAGTCAAAAATCGAAGGTACGATTTTGAGCCCGAAATGGTTAGGAATGTAAACATAAGTGTCTAGATTGATTTGTTGGAATTGTTTAATAATCGTTTTAAATATTCTTTTTCTAATTAAGAATGAAATCTTCAAGCGAAAGTAACAAAAATAATTAGCTTAAAAAAATATAAATGTACATAATGATTTTTTTATTCTTCCGTTTGTATTTAATTAATGCACTCCCTGTAATTAATGCAGATTGTCGTCCACTATTCTTCCGTCGGTATTTGAAGAGAATATTAATTTTTATTAATACATGTAATAGATATATATTTTTAATGATTTATTTATTAACATATTATGTTGGTTTTATTCATAAAATAATTAAAGATGAACATTTTCTTTCGCTTAGAATTTTTTTTTTTTTTTTTTTAACCCAAAAACTAGACCCAAATGACGCAAACTTTTCTTGATAACTTCCGTGGCATTTTATATGCTATTTCTTAAATATTTTCAATAAAAATGCGAAATCAATAAATTTCATTAAATCTAGCGGCATCAATTTCTTCAAAATTTTACGCTCATATTTAAAAGTGAAAAATTGATTTTGTATTTCCTTTAAAAAAAATTAAATAATAATAGCACATGGAGCGTTTACTTAATTTAACATGTTTAGAAGACATGAGATTTCAAAACTTAAGGTTTTCTGGAGAATACGACTTTTGCACTCCTAGACTGGCTGTTTTCCCCACTTTGGGGGGAGGGGGGACTAAGGATGGCTGAGAAGCCGCTTGTTCCTACTCATCATTCGATACGACAGCTAATATAATGTTGTCAGGGCAAGCATGCATGTTTAAATAGATTTAAATTAACTCTTTTTTTTTCTTGGATATTAGTCTAATGTTAAATAAAACCGTAAAAAAAAAATATATATATATATATATATAATTTCATATTTTATAAGTTTTTTGTTTTCAACCTCAGTTAATGATGGGGCCCCTCCAAACAATCTATCAAATTACGGAGTACTGTAGTACACTGAGCCCTGAAGAGGATCAAAGCGGTAAATGTTGAAATTTTCCTTTGTCAATTCAATCTACCTTTTTTTTAAAAAAATGTAATTTCATTTTTGATAACCTTTAGGTACATATGTACCTAGTATGTGTAGTATATGTAGTATGTGTAGTATATGTAGTATATGTTAACTAACATATATTATAGTAGCCACCGAATACAAACCATTAAAAAACAGAAAGCCTAATAAACTGAATAACTAACTGTTTTGTTGGTTGGCAAGGCAACAGAAACATAGTGTAACCTTTCCTCCTAGTTTTAGGCGAGTTGACTTAAAATCTCTGTAGAAAACATAACACTAATTTGCTGAAATATTACAGAGCAAACCGCGTTTAGTTGGCATATGTTTAGTGATGTAAAATTCCCGGGAATTTAAAGTCGAGGAAATATTCCCAGGGAATATTACCGGCAATATTCCCAAAATTCATTAATTCCCGAGAATTTATTATGAATTAGCAAGATAGTTCAAAAAACTGTAAATCAATAAGTATAATCATTAATCATATGGCTAAAAAACTCAAAAACGGAAATATATTTGAAAATAAAATTCCTGGGATTTTATAATTTCAAAAGTTAAATCGCTCAAATTAATAGGTCAATGTAGCAATTGTGCGATCAAATAAAACATAAACACTCTTATGATTTTAAAAAGTATTATTATTGATTGAATAAAAACATCAGAAAATGTAAAGGACCTTTTCTAGGTCCTCTAGTCACTGTCACTCTCAATAGGTTTCGGTTTTTGGATCTGAACTTAACCTTTTCGTTAGAAATAAACACATCATTTTATTTCAATGTCTTATAGATCATAGAATTGAGCAAATATTATATTAAGCTTTTAATTCCCCTCTTGTTTATCAAAACTTTAATGTGCTAAATAGTGTGGCAATATTGACTATTATGTTTCTAATAATTACAAATTGTTAAGTTGAAATAACATAAAGAAAATGGAAATTTATAAAAATAGGCATTTTTTGAATATTTTAGACCTGCGATGTTTGAATATGTGTTTCAAGGAGAAATTGCTTGTTAAAACGCATGGTTTTTAAATGCTTGCGTTTTTAATAATGGTTTAGGAATCGAAATCCATTTAGTTTAGTTCTATAAGTTCCCAGGATATTGTTTATACCGGAAATTAGTGCATGGAATAATAGTTCTTGGATTTAAATGTATGAATTTACTTAGTTAACCTAGTTTTAAGATTATTTAACTGTTATTATGTGTTAAAACATCCAAAATCTAAAAAGTTTTAGATTTAAATTTTTGGGAATCTTCCCGAGCCAAAAAAATATTCCCGGCAATAATCCCATTTTATAAGTTCCCTCCCACTGGGTATATTCCCGGCCCACATCGTTGCATATGTTGTATTAATATCGGGATGTATCGGAGAATCCCTACAAATTCACCTGCATATCCTTATATAATTGGTAGTTATCGTAATTTGTGTGAAAATGTTCGCTTAAAAGTTTTAGGATCATCTGACCCATATATTTTAATGGGTATTTTAATATCCTCAATAATCAACCTATCACCTTCTGTTCCTCCGCTAAAAACCTAGGAATCATTATTGACCAAAACCTTTCCTGGAAGCCTCAAATCGCCCAAATAGCCCGTAAATCAATAGGAATCCTCAAATTATTTCTTCGTTCCCGCCATTCTCTTCCTCAATCCTCACGAAAACTCCTAGTTTCCTCATTCATTTTTCCTCAGTTTTACCACGGGTGTGTGGTGTATGGAGGCCTCTCGATGGGGCTCCGGGACAGATTACAACGTATCATGAACAGTTTTATCAGATTTGTATTCGGAGCCCCGAGGCGTTCCCATGTATCTCACCTCTACACTGCCCTGGAGTGGCTCAATTCATCCTCCCGTAGACAATATTTCCTGGGCACCTTCCTGTACCATGCCATTAATAACCATTGCCCACCCTACATCTGTAACCTATTGATATTCAAGTCTTTCGTCCACTCCCAACTCACAACAAGATCACGTTCCTCTGACCTGTATACTCCTCTCCACCGAACAGCATTATACCAACACTCCTTCCAAGCTCGCTCCACCACCCTCTGGAACTCGATCCCTCCTGAAATTAGACATGCTTCTTCCTTAAACTCATTCAAAACACTTCTATTCCGATATCTCCTTAAATCCCAGTTACAGCCCACCAATATGAGTGATAATTGAAAGTCAGTTAATCAAATTAAGCATATCCGATGCCGATGAGTTTGCTTCAATTAGTATATCATTATATAAAAATTCGTTTCTCCAACAATTGTTTCTGTTTTGTTTTTTTCTCTTATAAATTATTGTTATTATTCCTTTTTCTTCTAACTGATAAAGTGCTATTATCAATTGTATATATATTACCTTTTAGATATTTGTAAATATTTTGTCATATTATCATTCAAATAGGTCTTATTATTTTTCTTCTCTATATATCTTTTCCTTTCTTTTCACTATATTTATTTTATTTTATTTATTTACTTTTTTTTTTATATTTCTTTTTATTTCTGAATGCATTGTAATTATTCTATTAGCATATTGTTATTATTATTTTTTTTTTTTGTCCTACTTTTTTTTTTTTCTTTTTTTCTCTCTCTTCTTTTCTCATGTATATATTCATCCCAAAGTTCTATTTTCAATTGTATATTCATATATTACCTTTTATACTTATTATTGTCCATTTGAAATTAAGATAGCCAGACTATTGTACAACTTATTATACATGTCTGTTATTCTTAGGGGACAATATGTCCCAGAATAAAGATTTTTTTTCATTTCATTCATTTCATATTTCGACTATTTGACCCGAACCAAGAAAAAAACATATCACAATTCCTAGTTTTCGCTTTTCACAGAGACAACCCCAATACAGGCAAACTATACATTAATAATCGATCTGGGGGAGGGGGGGGGGAGACTAAGGATGACTGAAAAGCCGCTTGATTAAAACCAAAATTAACTTTGTAATTGTGACCGGCCGACCTTGATTCACATGATACTACGCCTCAACTAACGGCATGACGTGGAAAACCAATGTATAGCTAGCCAAAAATAATTTAATTTATTACAGTTTTTATAGTAATTATGGTAATAAACATTCTGCAAGCATGCACACCCGACAACTGGAACACTAAATGTCAGCTGTACGTACCATTATAGGAAAGCATACTACTTTACTCAGCGGAGATTTGGGGAAGTTATTCAGAATTATTTGAGCAAGGCAAGTTAAAATACGTGAAGTACTTACTAGAGTTATCCTGGAACCTAACTTTTATATAATGGTAGAGAAAGGTATGACTCACTTTTGAAAAGATTTAAAAGGAGGGTGAATTGGTGACTGAATATATTGGGGATAGGAGAGCTGCCGAAAATATGTTACGGTGTCTAATTTTTGTAAAACTACCAATATGCCTCATTATTGGTTAAGAAAGCTAAGAAAAATGCTTGTCATGGTAGAAGACCCTGACATCTGGACTGGTTTGAATCTAGAAATTATTTAAAGGGACAGCGTTGACCTCGAGTTCAATCTATATTGTAGAAATGTCACAACCTCTGGATCAGCTAAACCGTTCCTTCATTTTAAAATATATAGATAAAGAAAGAGTTCTCGCTCAACTGAGGATGGCCGGTAAAAAGAAAACACTGTTATCTTGTAATGGCTAAGTCGGAAAATTTAACAGTACAAATCGTGAGAATTTTCTTATATAGATAAGAAGCCGCGTTTACCTTAGAAAATCAGTTATCTATTAAGAGTGTGAAGAATTTAAAAGATATTTATTAATAATTAACGCTTTTATTTCGTATCGCATCCCTTGTTGCGGCTTATCCCGCTCTCATAAGTAAAATTAGATAATTTGAACTAATAATTAAAGTTCAATTTGTTTATCGATAAAAATCTTGTATTGAAGTATGCAGTTGTGCATTATTTCTTCAATGATATTTTCACACATAGCGATCATTTTTAACCTAGTTAAAATTGCACAGATTAGATGTTTGAAGATTACGTAAAAGCATAATATTCAATTTTCATGTATGAGTTGGTAATATAGATGGAAAGAGACTATTAAAAAACTCTTGTGGATAATAGACTGCATTATCAGTGCTTACAACTAAAACCCAAATCATTTTCCACACACAATATCAAAAAGCAAAGGATCGACATTTTGATTTGGTTATAATTTTTATTCGGCTAAAATAATTGTGTTGGTTTCATTTGGTTGGATTTAAATTTCTAACCATATATGTACATGACATTGTGGCAAAGATCGTTTTTGCCGCTCAACATTGTACATTTTAATTATTATAATAGTAAACTTGACTACTGTAAATCTTCCTAGAACTACAAAATTTGGTGTAGAGGGATTCAATAGTTTTACCATTGCGAACTCTGCCGTAGAATGGAGCTAACCACACATCATCGGCCGATTTTTACACACCACATGTCGCACCAAATATTAATAGCTTGTTTAATAACAATTTCATTGAAAATAAGTAAATTTTGTTATAAATTAACTAACTCGATATAACACCGTACCTATGTAACCTCTCTTGAATTGCGGACGATTTTCAAACTTCACTGCGTATCACATATTCATCACTTTTTTTAATATCAATTTTATTGAAAATCTATACATTTTATTTTTGCTAAGCCTTCCTGAGACTATAAGGATGATGTCGTTAAAATTTGGTTCTGTAATTTTCGCGGTTAGTGATCACAAACGCAAAAAGGCTTGTCCTTTTATATAATAGATATCTCAAAATATTTTGTCAGATCTTTGTAATTTTTAACACGGTTGGTGCATGTTTTTACCTGGACTAACTCCGCTTCAAGAGTGTAACCGTCCGTCCGTTAACTCTCATAACAATTATTTTATTATTTCTCATTAATAAAAAAAAACTAATATTATAATTTAATATTAATATTTATAATATTAAATTCCAGCTTCAAGGTCACACTAGAGTAATGTGAATTAATATTCATATTATTATCTATTATTATATTATTCATATTATCATATTATTATATAATAATATTATTAATTATAATAAGATTGTTATTGTTATTATTATTATTAATATTATTCTAGTGTGACTCAGTAATAACAACATTTCCAACACAACACGTTGTGATTCTTGTATTCAATTGGTGTTTGCACGTACTATCAACTTCACCAGTAAGAACTACGTTACCTACTTTAGTTATGATAAACCTATTAGGTATAACCGAAAAATGATTATACATACTAATGTAAATATTTAACTATTCAGAAAACATGTACTTTCTATCCTTGTTTTGATCCTTAACCTAAACGGAGATAGTCCGGATGTCTGTGGTGTCCCATAGAAGTAATAAGACAATACATGTAGAAGAAGAAGAAAATGAACTTTATTATGGAACTACTTGTCCCATAAGAATATAATATGATTACAGTACATAGGACAATCGTCTGGCTATGATAATTAATCATAATAAATAATAATGAATGATGAATTCCATAAAGAGGAAGCGCGGATAATAAAGGATTTTTATAAGGATGCAGTTCGATGCGCAGGACTGTACAGGGTTGGGTCCTAGTATTTAAGAGGTGAATGGAGGAGCGCAGAGTAAGGTCATGAATATAGGATGGTTTTTTGGTTTTCAAGGATTGAAATATGAGTGCACATAGGAAGTATTGACGTCGGAAACTGGGGTAAAGCCACCCAATTTCAGAATACCTGTGAGATTTGTGAGAACGTCTGGAGATCCCGAAAATAAATCTAATAAAACAGTTCATTACTCTTTTACATCTCATCTGGAGCTCATCAGACAGTCCTCCATATACATATCCGTAGTCAAAGTTGGGAAAAACGAGAGATGATACCAAAAGTTGTCTAGTACTTAATGGTAATGTGAAAGTTGCTTAAGAATAAAAATAGATTTCCTCGTGATTTGGGAAATATGGTTATTCCAGGTAAGATGTTGGTCAAAAGTTTTTCCCACATTTTTAAAGGAATTTGGGAAATGAACTGAACAGTTTTTGAGGAAAAGCAGTGGATACTAGAGAAGGGCTTTTAGGTAAGGTTTTGACCCAATGAGGATAGCCTTTGTTTTCTTTGGATTCAGACTCAACTTATTCTCTACAGCCCATAGGTTAATGCTATCTATGTCTTTCTGCAGCTTACAAGTCGCCTCTAACATATTTAAAAGATGAAAGGATAAATATATTTGCATTGCCATTATAAACACAAATCAAAGGAATATTTTTGGCACTATGGTTTATTTATTATGTGTGACTTAAGTATCAATGGATTTTGTGTTTGTATTCGATTTTTTTTTCCGTTTTACTGATTTTATTTTGTTTTGAAGTCAGGCCTCCAGTAATTGTAATTTTTGTTTTACAAAATACAGTGTATATTTTTTCATAATAACAATGTTCATGATCTTCACCAGTTAATGTCAATATTTTGTCTTTTAACTTAACAGCCGATTATAAAATCTACAAATACATTTTAATTAAATGCTACATTTTTTTTCCAGAAACAAGCAATGTTAGTACGCCAACTTGAAGAGGAGTTGAGGTTACGAATGCGGGGACCTAGTATTGAAATGCAACAGCAAATGGAAGTCCTCTATGCAGAAAACGAACACCTTACCAGAGAAGTGGCTATTTTAAGAGAAACAATCAAGGTAAATAATTTACTTTATTTTATTAATATTAAATATTAATATTATTTATGCTTATTTGTCTTCAAAGTACATCTTAGGTGTAGGGTCTGTGGTCAGGGGGTTATAGTCTCTCCAAGAGGAAGTCGAGACATTGATGTTGCCTATCAACCCATTAACGGCCAAGGGTAGAAATAATATAAAATTTTATAAATTTATTCTTAAAGATTGTTATTATAGGATAGAAATAGGCCATAAAAGACATTAAAAAATTCTGAACCTCAATGAGTCCAAAATTTTATGAGGCCAAATAGTGCTATGAAAATAATATCATAAAAAAAATATTTTCATAAGATAAAATAAAATTCCAATGGTTATTCATTGTGTTTTATTTTTTAAGTAAAAACAAATAAAAGCATAAAATATATTGTTTTCCAATATTCTCTTATTTTTATAATTATTATGCATAATCAATTTTCTATTTATCACTATATCAATCTATCTATATTTTGTATGGTATTTTGAAAAACATTGGAAACAAAATCAAGAAAATGAGATTAATAAAATTAATATAAAAATATACAATGCTAAAATATTTTGTCCTTGGGTTCATAAGTAAATGATTGCATATTGTAATCATTGAGAAAATAATAATTAATACACGGTCAAAACAAATTCTTGAAGGTAGTCTTGCGTTATCTTAACGTTGGCTGTAAATGGGTTAATGGTACAGTAATAAAATGTTCTTGATTCTTATTTAAGCTAGTGGAAAAAACCATACGATTATTCAGGTAGAATATTCTGGAACGTTTAAACTTCATAAATCAATTAAATATGTTTTAATATGAATTTTGAACAAAAAGTAATGAAACCAGCTAAACGAATAGCATATCCATATACTAAATAAAAGAACAAACATAAAATTATCATAAGAAAAACTAGGAACCATTAATCATTTCGCGACATGAGCATTTACATGTTGCGGATTTTCATTTCCACCCTTCAATATTGTAGTTTCAGAAGTAAACGATTTTTAAAAAATCATTATTTAAAGGGTACCATTTAAACTCCCCGGCTTAGAAAAAAAAAATCATGAATATTAAGTCTTTAGAGAAGAAGGCTCACAGCTTTTACTATTCCTCTAAGATGTTCTGCCTGACTTTTGGAGAGAAGAAAAACTTCTTCAAGAACAGAAAATATCGGTAATCAGTTAAAATCCCAAAAAGGGTGACATTCTCCCCTCATATCATATGTCCATGAATTTTTTTTTTTTTTTTTTTTTTTTACAATAATCTTCTTTAATAGAATGATCCCGTATCCTGAGAGAGAATTGGGAAAGTACCAGTGTGGCTTCCGAATGGGTCGATCGACTTCTGATCAGATAGTTACCCTTACCAAATGATATTATTTTGAATACATTCAAACATTTTTACTTTAATAATTAAAAAAAAAAAAACCTTTTAACACTATCATTTCATAATATGATTAACATATGTATATTTTTTGTGTGTGTGTACTATTTATTTTCTTAGCTGTCAGAAAACATGTTTCTGTTAAGTAGTTAAATTATGCTTTATACCCTTAAATATGCTTTAAAATTACATCTGCTAAACCTCGTTGGTAAATCAAGAATGTAGTAAACTAAAAATATAGAAGTAAATAAAATAATTAAGATGAGAAAGATTATTTTTACTTTGACCTTAAATAAACATTGAACGCATTTTCACATATCATCGTCACTGTGTAATTCCTGGGTTATCTCCTGTTTTATTTGTATAACTGCCATAAATAAATTTTACATCGAGTCTTACAGAAACTATTGTTACATTTTTCTCTTAAAAGAAATAAAACTGATAAAATAAAAAGGGTGTTTTGTCCCAAAATAATTACGTTGAGGTTTGAAAATGAAAAGCTGTAAACCTGCAACTTCATATCCTACAGTATCCTTTAACCCAGGGCAAGCATATGTATTTAAAAATATTTAAATTGACTTTTCTTTTCTTTTTTATTTGTCTAAATCTTTTTTAAATAATACTTTTATATAATATTTTACAATTTTTTCGTTATTTAACCTCATTTAAATTTTTTGTATGATAGGGCCCATCCAAACAATCTATCAATTTATGGTGTACAGTAGAACACTGAGCCCTTAAAAGGGTTAATATCTAAATATCTTCTGTCGAACATATCCGCTATCTAGGACTCCAACTGAACAAACGTCTTACTTGGAATTCACATGCAATACTGAAACGACAAGAAACTACTCGTCGTTACAGGCTACTTTAGTATTTTTTTAAAACTTATCCATAATGATCTAAATGTCCATACTTTCATAATAAGCTTCATACCCAATCGAATCCACTAGTCTCCCAATTTGCTTCCCACTCGATTCCAGATAATCCTCGGAGGTTACTGAAAATAAAATGGCTAAGAGACTTTCTAATATAGAACTTTTATTGATGTACTACCAACAGGTAGATGCTTTACAAGCTATTGTAATAATTTTTCCACACATTTACTAAATTTATATAATTTAATTATCAATAATTATATTTTTTTTTTAACATAAAAGCACTGACTTTCATAGACCTTTTTTTTAAAAAACAAAACAAAATAAATATACTCAAATAAGCTTTAACCCATTCAACGCGGAGAGCATTATATAATTCTACGTGAGTTATGGCGCCGGTCGGAGAGAATTATTTAATGCTCCCGTCTGTCAACATTCACAAACTAATGTGGAGGCTCCGATCGTCGTATTTGCTTCAAACCTTTTCTCCGACCCTCAGTTGGGTTTTCACCATTGAGAGAAAAAGTCCGTTTCTGGCTATTGTACTTTTAAGAGCTTCGGTTGATCAAAATTTCTAAAGTTAAGTTTACCCATTAAATACTCAAGTGTACATTCAATATGCACTTGAAAAGTAAATAATTTTATCATTAAATGTGTTTAATATTGGAATCTTAATTTAAATAAATAAAAACCATCGTGTAATAGGTTTTTATATTTTTTGTTAATTTTTTTTTTTTTTTATTGTAAATATACTAATATTTTTAATTAGTAAGTTATAGTAAGTAGTAATTTATAGGTTTTTATCGTAAAATAAGGTGTAAATATTTTATAATGTTTATTCATAAATATTCTAAATTTATTGTAAATATTGTGGAAATAGTAAATTACAAAAAATTGATTTAGTTTTGAAATAGTATTAGTTTTATATAGTATTTTTATTTAATAAATTATATTTTTTTAATGGCTCAAATAAGCGTTTTAATATTCCCTTTTTTAAAACTAGTTGAATGAAAAACATTTTTCTTTTTTGCTTCTAAAAACGAAAATAATTTTGGCATAAATATTTTATGTATACAATATAATCATATTATAAAATACATAATTTTACAGTTTTTAATTAGATTTTACATTTTTAAGCCAAATTTTTATCGATCTTTAGCTAACAAAAACGAGTGCTATGCGGGCTTAGTATAGGCAAACTTTCGGACAGCATTATATAACGCACCGAAAAAAATTCAATTTCGCGCATATATTTCAGTTTAAATTTAAAATTAACGCAACAGCAATAAAAATTAGAATAAATAAAAGTGAAATTTAATAAAAAAAAAAAATCCGAGGGAGACAAAAAAAACCATTTGCATTTCCGCATTGAATGGGTTAAGGTATATAACCGAGTTATTTTGTTATTCATATGACTTCATTTTAATGTTTATAACAAGTTAATACGAATTATAAGATACAATTATTGTATGACCCTTGTTTAAACAACATACAGAACACTCCTTGATTGAAAATCGCTTCCTAACAATTTAATTCTTTATTACTGTTCATCAGCAGACGCAATTAACCTGGGTTAAATATTAGAAAATTTAGCATATTTTTATTATACATAGTAGTTAATAAAGTATTGTAGACTTGGAAATATGATGCAATTTGCAAAGATGGTACAATAAAGAGATTAATTTCCTGAGAATTATTAATGATCAACCTGTTGGACCTTTGTTTTCCAACTAGCGTGACCGGAAATCATATGCAACCCTTGCAATTGCTATTCCATTTCAGTCAAGGTCAATCTCAGATAGGATCCCAAGGTCAACGTATTTGCAATTTTCAAACAATAAATACTACGATTGCAGGGGGTATTCTAATACAGATCACCCTATCATACAATATCTAGAGATATATAAGATATCTTCCATGTATTTTATTCAGCATGGTTCACATAAAATAAGCAACCCTACACAACAACAGAGCTATTAAAATAAATCATTAGATGGGTGCTGTTATATATCCAACAAAACTCTACATAATGATCTCAATATACCTTTTGTCCTTGACCTGATACTCCTTAAATTCTCTAAATTCCATCAAAACTTTTCCAACCATCCCACCCCTCTTGCTCATTCATTATTCAATTCCACGCATCCTTATAACCTACCTTGTGGATTAAAACGGTAATGGCCCCGAGACTTATTGTAAATATTTATTATTGGAGTTCTGGCAATGGTCAGCTTCTCTACTCAAGTCCTGTGTGAGTGTGTCATGGCGCTCTCTCTCAGCCTCCACTGGATTCTGCTAGTGACAGCTGAGAGAAAAGCTCTGGGAACTCTCTGAGCCCGGCTTGCCCTCCAAAGGGGGAAGGCTTGGATCGGGATGTTTCTCGAAATGTTTGTAAATATTGTATATAGAGTATGACTGTATTTATGATCCTTTACTTTTCTTCTTTAATTTTTCGTTATTATTTTTTTTTATTATTAATTTTTTTTTTTGTATGTATGTATTAGTTTCAACAATTTTCACCCATTTGATATTATCATTTATTATATTCTATTTTACTATGCGCATTATGTTATTTTGTTCATTATTTTATTTCTTGTATATTTAGAGGCTGTTTATTTTAATTTTATTACTTTATTTCTTTTACTTTATGCTATATAATTGTACATATTGTGTGAATGAGTCTTCATCATCCATATAACTTATTGCCCTTGAGTGAGGCAGCTTGTAATTATTCAAAAGTAAAATAAATAAATAAAATAAAACAAAAAAATAGGTCCAACACATTAATTTATCAAAATTATCTTTAGTACGGTATTCTTCTTTGTGGAAGATGATCTTAATTTTATGATTTATTTTAAAGAGTGTTTAATTCCTTTCTTCAGGTTTTCTTTTCATTTATGTTTTCACGCACTTTTTCATAGTTCAGTTAAAGTTCTTTCTGCCATCCAAAACTATTTTCATCATTACTAACATTCGTGTTCCCAACAAATATCGCCTAAATATCGAAGGAGATGATGCTAACAGTAAAGAATAAATGGTTTCCAATCTGTCTGTATACCCACACAGATTTTTTATAAAGACTATTGTCGCGCTTCCTTTTCTTTTTATTACGACCTAACTTAACCTGATATTGTAATTTGTTAAATGAACTGCTAATTAATGTACCATATTATTTATCAGTATATATCTACAAATATTTATATGGAAAAAAAATATTCTTCATCAATGTCATCAAACAATTTAGAGTAGAAATTTCCTCTTAATCGGTTATTTTAAATCAATTCTGCAACTCTTATTATACTGTTACTGGTATTTGTGAGGGAAGCCAGAAAGTATCAAGCTTTTTTTTCAAAAAAAGCTTTTGTGTCAACGTTTTTGTCAAGCTCTGGCTGTTATCAAGAGGTCACCGCGGTGAGTTTCAAGGCTCATTTCGCAAAGATTGACACGATAATGTTTACTTATTCAGGTTAATATTTTACCCCTCTCTCTATAAACCTCGCCACAACGCGCTTGGCCATCACGGACTAAGTTCTTATAACTTCATAAACTGCTTGCAGATCTTCGCCCGTATCTTATGAAACAAGTCTACGAATTGTGTAGTATATCCACATGGCACGAGGAGCCACCTTTCAAACTACTCATACCTCTTGAACTTTGACTTACTTTTAACATTCAAAAATATTTTTTGTAATTGTAAAATTGTTGCCCCTCTTGTAGGCTGATCCTTCTTTCTGCTCTATCGCAGCACCCATAGCGTTGTTAAAGTCATTATTATTGCCTTACTGACACTTCTTGAAGACTACTATCTTCTGATGTCCAATTTAGATATATTTCTTACAAATAGCTAGCAATGAGTGGAGAATGTTTTGAACTTCCGCAGCATTAGGAAATGTGAGCGTTGTCTTCTATGGTTTAGTTTGCAAACATAGCAATTTTCTTTTCTCTCTCAGGCAAGGGGATGATTCCATCTGAGCACATCTTAACCCTTATACTGGCAATAAGTCAATTTTTTTAAATTTTTTAAATTAAATATACCTGTTGACAGCCTTCCAACAGCCACACAACTCTACCAACGTTCACTCATAGTTCCCTGAGAGAGCAGGAAAGGGTGAAATACTTGTAGATGTCCGTCAGATTTAAAAAAAAAAAAAAAATTTGCTATACTGAAGGTGTCATTTGTGACACTTTGCCAGAATAAGGGGAAAAAGCGAATAATGGACAAAAGCTGAATCTTCCAGAATTGATAGTTCGGCTTATCTATTGATAGGTGTTATCTATTATATTGTTTCCATCGTAACAGGGATGCATGGTTACAAAGCATCCCCCAGACACAAATTAAGCATTAAAGATTCCCACATAGTCAGCTGTTACATAATATATCTTAAAGATCTGTTAATAATTTGTGATTTGCAATTTGTCTATTTTTTATAGTTTATCTATAAAACTGAGCCTAATTAATTATGATTTATAGGACTTAGAATTGAGGATAGAATCACAAAAACAAACTCTTCAGGCAAGAGACGAAAGCATCAAGAAGCTGTTAGAAATGCTGCAGAACAAAGGTGTCGGTAAGTTTTATTATGATTTCTTTTAGATTTCATTACCATGCTATCTGTGGAAAAAGCCTAGTCGTCATTTAGTAATAATTTTAAAAATTATAAGGTAATGCAAATTTCAAGAAATAACAAAATTCATGTAAGTGGTATTCCAGTTTATAAAATATTGTTTATTTTTTTTTCAATAACATAAATTTATAAACATTTTGTTTAACAATATAAATAAAAGCTTATGATTCTGGTAAAAATTGTAATATTACTAGAATAATTTATATAAATGTTTTTCTACAGATTTCAAGGTTTAAATTACAGTAAATCTTTGATGAAAGAATTTCCATTTACTAAAATTTAGAAGATCAGTTTTTATTGATTTTTTTAATAGGCTAAGATTTACCCGAAACTAAGACTTATTTAATTTTCATACTCTTTTTTGCTTAAAATAATAGCAATAGTTTTATAAAATAAATGTAAAGGAGTGAGAATATTTATAAATACTTTCCAGCATTCAATGAAAACTTGATGATTTTATTAACTCTGATTAGTATTTATACATAGTATACATTATGATTAGTATACATTGTTAAGTGCACACTCTTGTTTTATTCCATTTTTCTATTACTTATGTTAATGTTTTCCGGTTAGTTTTTTTGTAAGTTCATTTTTACTGGAAACGATTTTGAAATGAAAGTTCAAATAACAAGATAGTTTCTTCTTGAGAAATAAGTATTGACAATTTTTATTTCACTGCTAAATTACATGATATAAAAAACACAATTCTAGAAGCTCCTAATCATGAAACAATTTCAGACAATTATGTCTCCTATCTCATCACGTAAGCTACTGTTGATTATTAAATAAGAATTTGATTTTATGAGCGGTATAGCTCTTTATCTAATTTCTTGTATGTTTACTATTCTAATGTTATAGCACTGTAGCTTCACATCTAATGCCTAAGTCTAATTGTATAAGGCTTCAAATATTCCATCACCAGATTTTAGACATTCCTCACCCTCTTTCCTTTTTACTTCTTTCTTCTCTCAATATAGTGAACAGACACCCTTGTCTAAATGGACCTCAAAGAAATCTATTGTATTATTTTGTCTTTCACCATTCTAATGTGATATCGACATATGCTAGTGTCTATATATCATAAATTATTGAAGGCTATAAATTGAAATATAGCTCTGCCTGAAGATATATAGAAATAATTTCAACCAGCTACTACCATTTTCCATTAAATTAAAAAATGGTTAATTTAAAACTTTAATGTAAAATTTCAAAGCAGCTGTTTGGCCCTCATTATGATATTTTTCAATTTTTCAGTATATATTCAGTATATCATCTACATAAGTAATATTATTGATATTACCTTACATTGTTCTGTTGACCATCAAGCCTTCTAGATATACTTCTAGTAATTTTCACTGCAAACTAAAGAGATTTCCTCTCAGGTCCTCCACCAAAGCCTTTCTTAGCACCTTTATATGATCAGGAGGTTCATTGTTTCTCACACTCTTTCCAACTTCATTCTACCAGTTTTAGATGATAAAATAATATGTTAATTATAAATGTATGTAAAACTGCCTTGTTTACATGTAAAAAAATAATAATAATAATAATTAAGAAAGTCTTAAATAATTTTACAGAATAATTTTGTTTTTTTTCTAAGCAATTTATATTTAGAAATCTTGAGTATTAACCCATCTTTTAGTATGTTTCACTTGTCTTTGGAGAAACAGATCTTACATTTACTTGACTTTATTAATGCCTAATAAAATATTGTTTTCTGATTACACATCACTGCTTTCATTTAAGAGAATAATGGAGAAGATATAATGAATACTACTTCTGCGCGATCATTCTAAACAGTTAAATACTTGAAATATAAATCATTCAAAAATAACAAAGTAATTAAGTATGGTCTTGTATATATCTTATTACATACAATTAAAATTTGTAATGAGTATTGAATTAAATATTTAAATATTATTTGTAGACAGTAAATCTATGTAAATCTGAGTTAGTAGTTTCTGACTAAGCACTGAGGAAACATTACATATAATTCAGTATTCATAATCAAAGAATACAATTGAAATAATTAAAAGTCAATCATATCGGTAATGAATTATAAATATTTAAAATTAAAAAAAAAAAACAATGATTAGTTATTCCTTATTATATAATTTTCTATTCAAATAATATTTTAATTAGCTTTGTGTTAAAAGATTTGTCTACTGAAATTTGTCTATGTATAAATAAATAAAGAAGGGATATTACATGCAGGTCGGTCAATCCAGTGAAAATTTGGAATATGTGGAGATGGAAGCTTTCGGGTTTGAAAATATTAAAAATTTCATTTTCATATATAACGTTTGTATAAGTGAAGTTACAATTTAAATCATAACTAATATGTTACAATACATATTAATTGGTAATGTATAAATGAATGTCTTTATTAAAGTTATATAAATATAAAATATTTATTGAATTTAAGTTGTTTATCAAATAAGATTAATAATGATTACAATAATTCATCCTTAAGCAATTTTATAAATCATCTTCCATTCCAACAAGGATAATATATTAACTGTTTCATTATACTATTTGTTAAATGTCATTAATTTCCATAGTAAGAACTTTTTTTAAACCAAAGTACCCCCTCACTTAGAATTTTAAATTCATTTCTTTATAGTTTCCTCCAAATGATAAGTTTTGAATATTTATTTAGAATGGTATTTTTTTTTTAAATGACTTAAGAGAACTGTTTTGAAATAATTTTAATTTTTTTTTTCATAGAAAATTATTTAATTTTTATGTTTTCAATATTTTATAATAATATCAATAATTTAATGGGTCACATAATGAACAAGTATCCGTTTTTCTAATTATATATATGTGTATGTATACATATGCATACATTCATATACACACACATATATATATTTATATTATAACAATTGTTCTTGTCAACAATAGATGCTCAATAGTAAACAACAGTTGGTTTACTAATTATTAGAAATTATCACACTCAAAAGTTTTTTTTCACAGCAACTTCAAGTTACTTTACATGGATTCAGTATTATTTTTAGCTTTATGAGTGGTTACAGATTAAATATGAGTGTGATAGTTATGAATAACTATTTGTTTTTATGATATTGACTAAATCATAATAATGAATTACAAATTTTAAAATCACTTTGATACAAACAAAACATGAGTAAACATTATATAACCTCCGAGATCACATGGTTTCAGCTTCCCTGGTACTGAACACCTCTTCCTTACAAGTACCAAGTTATATTTAATATGAATTCATTGATCATCATATCCCGATGACATAGCAAATCCTTCAAAACTGTCCAAAACAAATTTAAGAAAAAGTCTTAGTTTTGGGTAAATATGAATTCTCCTGATTTTTACTAAATGCCATGTAACCATGTATTTCTTTATACAATCTCTAAATTATATACTGTCGAATCTATTTTTTTTTTTTATTTTGTTAATATCGGTCAAACACCTGTTTCATCCAAGTTAAGACCCGGCATTTTTTGTGTAAAGGTGAAGTCGTTCTGTTTTAGGGAAGGAAGAAGAAAGGCAAATGTTACATCAAATGCAAGCATTGGCTCAAAAACAGGTGGTTACTTTCAAGTAGTATTTATCGATTCTTCAATATGAATTAGTGGTCGTCTTGTCTATATTTTATTATTTGAACAATGTTCAATGCACTTAAGATTTCTTACAATTATCTTCACCTTAACAACAAAATGGTATGTTCATTTCTCCCATGTTTTGATGCAGTAAAATGTGACCAAAGAATGCAATGGTCCAAGTACAAATGTAAGAATGCTGAATGCTAAAGTATTGCTGAATCTAATTTATATATATATATATATATGGTTCATGACTGAGTTTTTTCTGCTATTGCCATTCAATCATTAACTTTTTCTCAATTTTATTTCCTTAGTATTGAGGTAATTAGATCTTATTTAGATGCATTATATTATTTATTTATTTTTATTACAATGTTATTAAAAGCTACTATATCTTTTGTGCTTTATTATTTTCTTTAGAGAAAAAAATAAGAAGTAATAAATTATGTAGGAGCCAAATTTAAAATTACACAATCACGTAAAAATTGTCTATATTTATAATGTATTCCATGTGATATGCTTCATTTTATTTATTAACTATTTATTTATTTAATATATTGCTATTGGCATGAACATAATGAATGCAATAAAGCAAATCATATATTAATATTCACCACATTTTAATGAAACAATAGTACCTAGATTAGTTGATCGCTTAAATATTAAATTTAAAGTTAATGTAATTGAATATTTTTAATCTTAATTAATTTTTGACCATGTTTTTATTACATAGATGAGCTTACAAAATATAAATTTATAATATATATAATATATTTTTATATTAATTTAATTTTTTTATAACTCTTTTATAGAATAGAATAGAATAGAATAGAAAAACAATTTTATTTTGGGACAAAGTCCCTTAAGAATAACAGATAAGTACAGGTATAAATAAATTAAATCTGGTCAGAGACATAATGAGATAAAACAAATAAAGAAAAACAATAATACAATAATGACACTATGTACATAGATGATAGTTAAATAAACAGAAAAGAAAATAAGATAACATTATACAAATTAGAGAAGATAAAATGAAATAAGAAAATAAAATTAAAAAATCTTTTGGTTCAATGATTAGATTTGTATGCACAATAGAAGTACCCAATCTTATATTCATAGAAAGTGAAATATGTATTAAATGAAATCTCAATTATGCAAGAACTGAATCTGAATATATGGTTCTTTATTTTTATAATTCGATTCAATCATTACATTTAAAAAATATAGTAACAAGTATATGCAGTAAAATAGGATTAGTAAATAAAAAAGAGCTATTAAATTAATATCAAAAAGGATTACCCATGATATACTGTGTTTTAGCTTTTGAGTCAAGAACCCAATTGGCATAATAATAAATAATAATCTAATCAGGAAAAGTGGGTTACATTTGACATTCTAATTTTAAGAGATGCTCTCTATGTCACAATAGATCAGAAATCAGAAAAGAAGGAAAATGTGCTCTTGGCATTTAAATTTAATGTACAAAGATTATTCTGGTCCAACAATAATTGTGCCCTACTAACCAAAAAATATAAAAAGGGATACAAAAATATGATTATAAGATAGTATACTAGAAGATCTGAAGAAAGGTATGTTGACACTTCGAAAGTAGTAACATTATAAAATTAATGTTAAAAATAGTTATTGATAAAAAGCTTTCCCTGTGCCATTAAAGATATGTCATGATAAAACAAAAACACTAAAATATGTAGCAGGCATTTCATATTTATATTATCAAATGTGCACCAGATCTCCATCCTTAGGATTGTTCTTCCAGAATGCAGTAGAGCATAAAATGCTCTCACATTATCGTTCATTGATATTAGAAGTGTCTATGATAGTATCTAAAGAACAAAAATCAGATTCACATATTAATGGTGCGCTCACTCAATCTATTGGAATGGAGATGATTGTGAGGACTATGAGGAGTTAGTCATGGAAGGCCCCAGTTTGAAAATAGAAATGGTCTGTAATTAATAGAGTGTATATATCAATTTTTATATCTAAATCAATATTCGTCGGCCTCAAAAAACATTTTCTTGCATTTTGGCATATATGTGAATTAAAACAACTGTACAAAGAAAAATCTAGATCAATATAGTAGAATAGAATAGAAAGAAAACTTTCAAAGACCCTTTAGAATAACATTACATATAGAAAAAACAAAAACAAAAAAACATATTTGGCCTCAAGAATATAAAAAGAAAACAAGATAAATTAAAGTGAATACAGATTAAAAATGATAACGAAAGAAAAAAAAAACAGGAAATCAGAAATTATCCATACAAAAATGAAAAAATTATCATAGGAAAACTATAAATTTAGGCTAATTTCGTCTGGCATACTAGAATGATATGAATTATAAGACATCCATATAATTAGAGAGTGTCAGTTTGGAGAAAAAGAAGGTGGTCGAAAGAATGTTCTGAGGGAAGAAGCATTGTTAATACTAGGGGGGGGGGGGGGAGAATTACAGAGAATAGAGGATCAGGAAAGGAACTTATATATATATATATATATATATATATAATTAACTATTTTAAACAATATTATTATTTATCTATTTTATATATATATATATATATATATATATATATATATATATATATATATATATATATATATATATATATATCCTTGAAGATGGCTATCATTGTTATGGATAAAATGTCAGCATAAAAATAACTATTGTTAATGCTCATGAATAGGATACAATAATATTACATTAGGACTCATTGGAGGAGGATAAGTTATAATGAGCTGTAATCATGATGAAATTTAGGATTTCGCCTTACATGAGTGTATCAGTAAAGTATTGACAGTCAGCACCAATTAGCCAAAAAACTAGTTTTGTAACTTTAAAAAAATATTCATGAGGACATTAGTAGTAAGAAACATGAACATTACTCCTTCTCAGAGAGAGGGGAGTGGAAGTACGTCTTCCCCTTTTCCCTTCGCAAAGGTCCATTTTTAAAATGTTTTCAATTTTTGCATAAAACTAGTTAATTTTTTAATGAAAACAAATTAATACAAAAAATATTTATGAAGTTCTTTACAAAATAGACCCTATGCAAGTTTTAAGTGAAATGAAATGTTTTCTATACATTGTAGCTCTAAGGAGATTAAAGTTATTTAATCATTAACTTATTATGTCAGGCTGGTTATCAACTTTCTGTATACTTATTTATCTTGTTTTTCTCACTACTGCATATCTTTGATACATAAATATAACAAATATATGTTCACATTTCAGTTCTAAAAAACTGAATTGTGAAATTCTTTTGAAAATGTCTATTGTTTTGAAGAATTTTACAATAAAATTTATTAGTTCAGCATTATATTCTTTAACATTTATGTTTGAATCAAACTCAATCAAATTAGGAGACGTTCAAGTGACATTTTCATTTTTAGAATCAATTGATGTAATGAAAGACTGACCTTTCTTGACTTTATAAAATGGTGTATACTCCTGATTCACTAGAAAGCATACGGTTTCTAGTAATGTAAACGCAAAAGTAATTGAAGCTTATTGCATAAAATCAAGCAAACATTTCTCAGAAATACTAGGGAAAAAAGTCATTAATTGGAGAAGTGTTTTTAAAGACCTTACAATTGTGTGTTGAAAAAAAAAAAAAATGAGAATCTGAGAATCTCCTATATGAGAAAAGTGGCAAAATTGGCACTTCATTGGCAAAATAACTTCATTCTGAAATCTGTCGCCAAAAGTCCTTAAACAATATTTATATTTTAATCGTTAGTAATCCTTTACTCTGGATTATTTAATTTATATTGAAAACCTATTTATTAGTTTTAGAAGAGATTAAAATAGAAAAATTGTGAGATCCCACTCCTTGTAAATTGCTAATAATCTCAAGCAGCTGAGCGACAAATCAAGATGATAACAGAGGCCTGAGAGGTGGACAGAGCTGATACAGGTTAATGTATTAGAATGAACTATTGGAAGCAACTTCCATGATATACGGAACATCCAAACAAATACGGAATTTCTTAATATAGATGATATCTGACCTCAGGATAATGATCCTAATGAGCATAATTTTTTTTTTAGGCTCCTGACAGAAAAGTTTGCTTTGCAAATAATAAAATTTGGAAATCTTGTATTTTCACATTTTGTTTTCAAACTTCAAATGATTTGTGTGACCTCAAGATTGTCATGTTTCAGTCTCAATTTTTTATACAATTTATTTTACTCTGTTTAGCCATAATTCTTGGGTCAGGGTTCTCAAACTTTTTTTGAGGGACTTTATCGCTCCACCCTACAGTACAACATTGAGTGCAAAGTCTTTATTCCTCAGCAATTAGAAAAATGACAGTTAGGAAACAATTTCTTTAGCACAATGTAAGTATCAAAAAATGTGGAAAAACAAAGTTGTAAATACAGTACTGATAGATCGTTATAAAAGCACTGCATTTTATTTAGGCTGAGTAATTGGATTTTTGGAAACTTCATATGCAATGTGTCAAGGCACATTATTAATCTTCCTTGCAACATCTCACTTTTCCCATGCTGAAAACTGCAAACATACCTTCAATATATGGATAAGTTAAAACACAAGCTTTATATAAATACATTCAATAAATTTGCCAATGAAAGCTTTTCTCAAAGGAACCAAACTGTAAAATTTAGGTCTGTAGTGTGGAATGGCATGATAATCTAATAATCCCTCCTGATAGCAGTCCACAAAACGGGTACTAATTACCACCAGACTCATAATGTATTAACACATAACTCTACATAAGTGTACAAGGAACTATTGTTTTCAGTTTCATTTGATTTCTTTGCTTCGAAAAATGTAAACTGTTATAATTCAGTGTCAGTTGGTGAACATGCACAAACAATTGGGACTGATTTCATTGAATTGGTGGAGGAGGAAGGAAACTTAGCAATTGAATGTTAATACACCATCTTATTCGATAACCTTTGACCATGAAATAATATTTACTATTACTAAACAACTATGTACTGGACCCAAGACTGTTCATGAATTGTAATGTTATATTGTTTTTAGTTATTTTTTTCTTTTTAGGTCAATTTCAATTATAACAGTTTATTTCATAGGAATTTCTTATTATGGTTTTTGTTAATTAAATATTAATATCAATCTGTTTTATATTTATGTTTATTTAGTATGAAAGATATGTAGCTGGGTATGAACAAGTATTTATGTATGGACAAGTTAATAGATAAATCAGCAATGAAGATGAAAATTATGACAAACTAATATCGTGATGAATATTTAATCTCCTCTCAACTTCATCATCTAGAAACTGGTAACATTGTAAAAATCGGTTTTTGTGGTGAGAAAAGGAAGCATGTTCATACAATGAAGTGTCATTTAGCAGCAGCAGAAATGAAATATCAGGGAATATTTATATGTTCTGTCAACTAAGTACTTAATATGATCATGTAAATCAGTATTCTGGAGTTTTCCAATTTCATGACTAATATAGCACATTCAAACTGATCTTCCTTCAGTGAGTCCGCACATGATAATATTCCACTATCTTCACTATTCATGAGCATATCCATCTCTTTAGAAAGTTCATAATACTTGTTTGCCTCCTATGATTGTACCTATATTTTCAGTATTCCAAATACTATCTTGTACATATGATATTTTAATTTTTATGAGAATATCTTAATAATCAAACAATTCATATGTAAAAAAAAGCATCTGGAATGGTTAAATTGAATGAATGAATTGCATTAATGCAATTAAAATTCTGGAGTTCTGCTGAAGCTTCCAGGAAAAAGTCCTAGAAGAGGCAATAAAACATCCTATTTAGATTATGCATCAAGGAAGGGAGAGGAGAGACTATTTTATTTCTTTGAGATTAAAGGAAGTGGCTTAAGGCACCTCCATAGAAAAAGCTTCTAGGGATATAAAGTATACATCTTTGAATAGGGGTATAAAGAATTCATCTATATTTAAAATAAGGAAGTGTGAATAAGATTTCGAATTTAAATGTTTGAGGTACTATTGTTTCTGTCATATACTTGCCCATATTTAGGCTCCCCCAGCATATTGCTTATATGATTTAATACAATATTGTCTATATGGTCTTAGTGACATAAGCATTGTAAATTGAAATACTATTTCTTCTGAAAAAAATAAATGTGTAATTATTCACAACTGAATATTGATAATAGTAAAAAACTGTTAACTAAACCTAAAAAAAATATAGTGATATTTGTTAGTTGTTATTTAAGCTACAACTCATAACTTTTTTTATATTTAACTTCATGTTCAAATTTAATATAAATACATAGACATATAAATATATCAAAGAAATAATGGGATCAAATTTAAACAACACATTAAATATAAACTATTTTTAAAATGTCTACCAATTAAAAAAGATACTGAATCCATTATAAGAATAAAAGAAATAAAGGCACAGTATAAATAGCCCCAAAATTTTATTATATTTTAAATTTCAATGTCTGCAATTTTCAATAGTGTTCTTTTATATGAAATCGAACAAAAAATAATAACTTTTAAATTAATTTATCAAACTCATCATTCAACGAATAAAATTTGATTAAATTTATAGTTTGAACATGTAATCAATTTATTTTATCAGTTATACATTTAAAAGCTTATGTGAATAACATTTTATGTAATTTTAAACATTTAATTTTAAAACATTGTATTTTTTTAAAACATTCTTACACTTTATGGCATTTGACTGTTTGTGAGTTTATATTGTCCTAATTTATGAGTACATTTAAGATTAATGATGTTTTTTTTAATTTGAAGTAAGATTGTTTTTGGGTGCCTTAATTTGAGTTCTAGAACATTTATCAACTATTTTATTTAATTTTTTTAATTATTTGAAACTAAGGATCTGATAAGTATTCATTCAGCTTTAGCTACTCTTAAATAAAGTTGAACATCTTTAATTTAAACTATAAACCTATATATAAACGTTTACTCAGAGAGTATATGTACAATAGCAGAAAAAATTGAGGTTATATGCAAAAATGTTAGTATTAATTCTCCTCCATGAAGCAATAAATATGATTTGATTTAAGGTTTTCACTGACAAAATAGTTATTGATATTAGTGATCTGATTCAATTTATCTGAGTAAACATATTCCATGGATATATCTATATCTACATACCTATATTGGATACATCTAACCTATTAAAATGATCATTTTATTTTTAATGATTAATTATGAATATATATCAAACTTTTTTTTTTCAGTTTCTATTCAGATTTTTAAAAAGTAATAAATGAGAATAGATACTTAAAAATAATTTTTGATTTTATTAAATTACTCGTATAAATTCATATTCAGCAAACACATTAAACCTATTACTATTACATTTAATACATATAAATTATTACTTATTTTTTTAAAAATGAACCAATAACATTTAAAATCCCTAAAATATTTTTAAAAACAATGTTAATGTTAATTACAATCAGATGCTAAATTTAATTTTAATGTGTATTTAGATGAACCAAGTTTTTTTTTGTAAAAAAAATTCTTGAAATGCCCATGAATTAATTCTTTGTAATACAGCTGTCATCATTTTATTGCTTCATGATGGGCATACTGAGTTTGTTGACAAACAAGTTCATATCACTTTTGAGTTCACTCTTCATAACATGTGTAATATCTCAAAAATCTAAAAGAAATTTATACTTATATGGCTGTTTGGAATGCCTCCTACATTGAAGTGAAATATGAATACAAAAACTACTATATTAAAATTTTATTTGGAGTAAGATTTAATACTTTTCGTGGACACATTGTTTCATTGGTCGGATGAAGCTTTTCCTAGCACCCTGTAGAGCCCCTTTCCTAACTTTCCCTCTCTTCCTCGCTTTCTTGACGTGCTTTGGATGTTTTTGTAGGTGGTAAAATGATTGAAGATGACCAATCAAAGATGGAGTTAGAGGCTAAACTGATTGAGAGTGAAAATTTGATTCGGCAGTATGAATCGGTCGTCCAAAGTCAAGACCAGGAACTCAATGTAACTAAACGAGTGAGTAAATTAAAGCTATCTGTCATCACTCGTCATGCATGGTTGAGATTCCTGCTCTTGCCGAAGTCGACTTGTCTTTTATTAGGGTTCAAACTTGGAAAGTAATAATCTTTAATGGTAATTTTTTTTTCTTGTTTTCCATCGAAATTTAGAATTTCATGTACTGATCTGCCATATAGAAAATCAATGACGTATACATTTTCTTTCTTTCTTTTCAATTTTGTTAATGTCTCCACTTTCCCTATCTTGTTCTCATTTATCATAAATAGATAATTTTTAATGCTAGTAACATCACACACATTTCTCTATTTTAGGCCATTTTAATGAAAGCCACCCAATAATTTAATAAGAGTTTATTAATACAACTATATACTTTCACTTTACACATTTAGTTTTATTTATTTTTTTACCTATGAAAGATCACTATTTCAATTTAATAACTAATCAATGCATAAAATCAAATTTATATATGTATGTATGTGTGTATATATATATATATATATATATATATATATATATATATATATATATATATATATATATATATATATATATATAAATTAATAATACATTGATAATTTATAATAGATGCATAGAAAAAATACATGTTAAAATGCAAGACTCAATTTATAAGAGTAAGATTTTACCCAAACTACAGAAGCTTGGATTTTAATAACAGTTAAACAATAAAATAAATCAGAATCTATATTTAATATGTATATTTTTTGTATATATTTAATATGTATAACTAATCATCCCTTGCTATGGGTTAGTTATCGAAATTAAATTATGAATTATTTTTATTGCCATATTATAAATAAAATATCTGAACATGTCAAAATAACATGTATGACCTACATGAATACAGACTTTTAACTTTACTGTTACTAAAGTCCAGGTTGTTAGTAACTGTAACAATTATAAAGCCTTATATATTCATTTACAAATAATAATTACAGCATGATTTCATATATTTATACTAAATAATTTTTAATTGATTAATAGTACCAAATAGATAGTAACCTTTAATAGAAAACAAATTACATTTAGCTGTAAATATTTTATTTAAAATATCATACATTATTTTAGTGAACCATAATATGTTTCTTTTTAATTTGACATTTCTCTTGAACAATAGATTTTAATGAAATAAAAGAATAATTTTACATTATTTTATTCTTCGGTCTCGTAAATTCCATTAAAAAATAATTAAAATAATGATAAAGTTATTAATAATGGCCTTAATCCTGACTGATTTATATAATATAGATTTAAATATTTTCTAATCCTTTTTTTAAACAATTGAGAAACAGAACAGAAAATAAAATCAGTTTATAACATTAGTGTTCATACTTCACAATTAAATGAAATTTATACAGCTGAAAGTTATTATTGAAAAAAATGGAAAGGTGTGAAAGAGATATAAAATTGCCAATAAAGTTTTGACACTTTCTGGAACTATTATTTCACAAAGGCGATTAGATTAGTGTTTGAAATCAATCTTAGTACAGATTGTAAATTAAGAGAAATTGAAACTAGAAGTAAATAAAAGGTTGTCCTGGGATCATTATAACAGTGGTTGGTTGAGTACTTTGTCAATATTCTAAAGATGGCAAAGTTCAGTTACTAATTTTGTCTGGTTCATAATTGTTTTCATTAGGGCTATAGTAAACAGATTCAAAAATATTGAAATATTAGCAACAAAATTTTCTCTGCCCCTTAATTCATACAATAATAGAATCTCCTTTTCGATAAAGTTATTATGAAGAGGATTAGTTAGTTGTGGATCAATTGAGGCAAATTATAATTTTAAAAAATTGTTGCTTTTTATTATAATTTACTTACTAATACACCACTAAATAATTTCTTGACTTACCACAGTCAACCATCGTCCAATATTTCATCACTTCTAAAACATACTTGTCTCTGGAAAATATCTCTCCAAGAGTGGATTACTTTATACCATCATTCATTTAAGGAAAACCTCCTTTCATCATTTGTATCTCAGGGATATTCTAAAAACAGTTGTATTGTTTAGTCATTTTTTTTCTTTTCTTTTTTATTCTTTTATTTTTTGTTGCTTACGTGTATTTTAAGCTAGTATATATAGCCTTACACATTGTTGATGTGCTACAAGCAAATTAATTTCATATCTTATTTCTTATTTATTAGTTTATTGAATTACAAAAAATATTAATCTATTACTATGTCATTATTGAAAGATTCCAAAATAAAGCCTTTACTCTTTCAAATGGCAGATAATAGTTAACTGGTGTATATTTCTCTAATTTCTAGAAGAACTGAAAAACTCAAAACTATATTGATGGAGAGTTGAAATATTGCATCCTAATGAAGATTAAATAAACAGAAATGCAGTGGTAAAATGTTGACCATTTAATTATTAACAGATTTGTGAAGAGTAAAGTTTGTTCATAGAGTCCTATAATAACCTTATAGTAATTTTTGTTTCATTTTTATTAAATCCCTCACTATTTTCATTCTAAATTTTTCCATAGAAATTTTATTTTTAAATATGTGAATCATGTACTAGAAATAAATCAGAAACCATTAGATAATTAAAAAACAAAAGGAAAGTTTTTTTTTTTTCTTTTTTTTTTTTTAGTTTTTCTGTTTCTAAACAGTGCAATGATTTCTCTGGTAATTTGGATTTTTATTTAAAATGTTTTACTATATAATTTTATTTATAATTTATAAATTTACTATGGAAACAGTACATTAATCATAAAAACTTCTTGGTTAGTGGTCCTTAATTTTTAATTGCCTATAGAGCAACTGATTTGCTTAATGTTGTGTGAAATTTTGTTATCTCTGGTATATATTTTTATCTTTGGTAGGTAAATTTTTAAATACCTTTTCTTCTTCTTTTTTTTCTCTCTCTATTTTTCAGGATAACAATTTCAATATTTCATTTTTTCATTAAATATTTCAATTTTTTCAATATTTATTATGACAGTTCTTTATTTTTTAAAATTATATGCAGTTTTTGGAAACTTAATTTAGATAATAGCATGAAACATAATTCATACCAATTGGCTTGATATTGTTTAATGCCTAATATTTACTATTATTAAGATCTGTATTGCTGAAAACATTCTTCTGATATGTTAGTCCTACATTATTAGTTACATACAGGTTTTATAGAATATGTTATAGAATAGTTCTCTTTATTTTTTTAAATTATTCATATGACAGATTTTATTTTACATTAAAAGTGCTGTCAACCGTTCAAAATTCATTCAAGCAAATTGTGCCCATATATTATTATATCATGCCCATTGGCACTGAGAACCTGGATTAAATCGCTCTTGACTAAAAAAGCATATTTAAATTAAATATTCAATGGAATGATGGAAATTTAGAGGCACTAACTAGAATAAAAGTTGGACAGAATCTCAACAAAATTTATATTACCAAATCTGAAAATAATTGCAAAATAAATATTTTGTTTATTGTTATAATTTCTTTACTGAGAAAAAATGAATAGTTTCATAATAACAGTTAAATGTTTTTTGATTAATTGTAAGGTTCAAGAAAAAAAAATTGTTGAATAGCTTGATTTCTATTTTTGAAATGTTGGTATAAAGTTCAATAGTCCCACAGAAGCTTAAATATTAAATATTTTCAAATCCTTTAATTAAGATATTAGCCTGTGGCCACTAGCAACAGTTGTATGAATGAGAACAGGTATATGCTATGGTCTTGAATTTTATCTTTTGACATAACAATAATAATATATATATATATTCAAATAAACATGGATATCATAACATAAGGTATATATTACACAAACACATGGAATTTGAGATTCCCCGTGATAGCATTATGCAAAACCTGCTAAGTTGTCATTTCTTAGTCATCACAGGAGCAGTGAATGTCTTCTAGAAATATTCACTGGGCTCTACATTGTTTTTCTAAAAATGGTTCAACCACTATGTTCACAAAAAATGGTAATACCTTGATTATTGATTCGATTTATGTTATTGGGAACTTTTTCTTTCGGTGACAACAATGATCACGACAATGACCACCATACTCATACTAATCGACAAGCTATCTGCTTTGAAATAGTAGTTCCTAGTGCCAAATGCTGAAGTAAGCAGTGTGTAACCATCCATCATAACTCTGATGTCTTCAAAACAATGATGGAGGAAAAAGTTGAACTTCTAGTACTAGCAGAAGAGAGGATTTAACTTTTGCAGAAAATTACTCAGGTATGGGATGGATTAAAGACAAAGACCTCCAGGAAAAATCTGCAGATGAAAATTTACAGGTGAAACGAGGTGATTGCTGTTCTCCAAGGAATATATTCTCATGCTAATAGACTACTTATTGTAAAGACCTACCATGAGCAATAGGGCACTAACCATATGTGGCTCAGAAACAGGAACACTAGGATGCTAAAAGGATCTTGTTAAAAGCAATCGAGGTGGATAAATGTAACAACTGGAAGAAGCTATGTGAATAGGTCGGCTAAGACATGTGAGGCAGGCCTTATAAAATCGGCATACCTCGATAGAAAAAAATATCGCCAACTGCTTCAAATTAGATGACAACTCATGTGTAGTTGTGTTGCCAAGATTGGCATGACACTAAGCCACTCTATTCTCTCCACTCTAAGCCACTCTCCATTCTATGCAAAGTATTGCCCTTGACAGTTTTTCTATGGTATTATGAAGATGATTTGGGAGGTTGTTTTTTAGTGAGTCAGAACACATATTCACACACACACCACACACACACACACACACACACACACACACACACACACACACACACACACACACACACACACACACACACACACACACACACACACACACACACACACACACACACACACACACACACACCACACACACACACACACACACACACACACACACACACACACACACACACACACACATGCATGCATGACTATAGAAACTGAATACTATTTAGATTTTCTAACTTTTGTGAACCTATATTGCTAATAATATGTGATCAGTAATAGCTCCTTTGATTTATATTTTTATTTAAAATGAGTATTAAATATTTGATTGTTTGTGTGAATCTCCTTTATAACCCATTGAGAGAGGGGGAGAGAGCAATTTTTTCATTATTTGTTTATTAATATTTTTACTAGTTGTTGTTAATATTTCCTGTACTGATATCATATTGCTTTTTTTTATACTGCTAAAATTTTTTTTAACAGAAACATCAGTTAAATTGAATTATTTCATTCATTACACTTATTTGGGGTCAGGATTTGAGAATAACATTGCAAGAAAAATAAGAAAGTTGACGCTATAAGAAGGATTGAGCTGCCTCTTTTAAAAGCCTATTTTAACTTATCTTTTCAGCCTATAGGCTTTCTGTTATTAAGCTACAATAACAATGTTCTTAAACAGCTGCTTAGCAGGAATTTCATTGTGGCTACTAAATACTTTCCGTATACTATAATTTATATATGCCACTTTCCAATGAAAGAACCACAATCAATTCATAATAGTTTAAAAGAAAATCAAAGATTATATTAAAACTTATCAATTATATAATGATGTTAGAATTTTGATAGCTGAATATAAATTAATAGCATGTCCATGTCCAAAGATTATCATAAGCTGTAAAATCATATATTCTTAATCTGACACAAAATCTACAGCTAATATATCATAATTTGATATTACTTTATTTCTTATCTGTGAGTATGTGACCTATTTGATTCCTGATTCCAACAACCAAAAATGCATACTTTACTTTCTATTTGCAAATAAAAATATATGGTGTCTTACTAAAGGTTTAATCCATGGTTCACCCAGTAATGTTCTTTTGATCTGATCTAGTTTATTGGGTATGTATGTGATGGACGATTATGAGATTAGTAGGGGTTGATTTTTAATTCCTTTTATTTTATTTTTCCCCTTATAATATAGTCTACAGCTTTAACTAATAAATATCTGATATTTCAAGTACTTATTTAGGCAGAAACTTTTAATTTTGAGTTAGGTATATTGTTTTGTATAAAAAAAGCTTTATAAACCATCTAGCTTATGATTTAATAATAAACAATGTATTCAATTTAAAAATGACCTCAGTTATTTTTATTTTATTCAATTTTATTAATTATTAATTTTATAATTTTAATCATTTAAATTTATTTTTAGATTTACTTATCTACTTTATAATAATATAATAAATGTATACTTATGTAATAAATGTACTTTTCTATAATGAGATGCATATAAGGCATATGAAATTATAAACAATTTATCCTGAAATTATAAACAATGTATCATAAATATATTTTTTTTAATATTATCTGATGCTACTAAGGGTTTAGGATAAATTCTTACTTAACAATAAACCATTCACTAATTAAAGAAATAAATTACTTGACTTATATTTTCCTATAATAAGGAATAAACTATAATCAGTAGAAATAGAAATTATTGTTTTATAAATAGGTTTTAATAAACATTGAGAAAATATTAAAATATGTATAGTTTATAAAAATATAATTGCTATCCTAAAATTAAAATTAAAAGCAGCTATTGAGTGTTGTTCATATCAAGTTAATTTATTTTATATAAATTAAAAACTTTCAGGAGTGTAATTCATTTTATAATTTGTAAAAAAACTCAAAATAGAACAGCAGAGAAGTGTGAATACATTATTAAAATAATTGTATTGAGTGCAAAAAGAAAAAACAAAAAAAAAAAACAATAGTTTTTCAAGATGAAAATCTTGAATTTGAAATAAATGGAGTTCTACTGTTGTCTTAATGGTACTAACAAAGAGTGCTCAGGTGGGTCATTACTGTTATTCTCAATATTTAGTTCACAGGTTACTTTAATATTGCAATTCTGCATTTATTAAAATCAATGGACTAATTACTGTTTTTGGCAGTTCACCAGCTGTTGACTTCAGATTCAATTCACACTCTAAAGATACGCAAACCCTCAAGAGTCCTTTTTAACTGATAAGTGTCTGAACTCCACTATCAGACACTCATCAGCGAAGTTCTTAACTTCTTCTTTCTCTACCCCCAAGTTGCAAGGCATGGATATGTAGTTTCCGATTGTTGTGAACTAGTACTATTGTTTTCAGAAGAGACCAGCCTTCTCTTCCAATTTTTTTAATCAATATAAATCTTCCTTGGTCATCCATGTAGGTGCTTTCCTTTTGGTCTAGCCTCTAGCAGCCATTTAGATTTTCTTTCATGGCCCATTCTGGTTATATGACCGAATCACTTCAGTTGCCATTGGCTTAACTAACTGTTTCTTTAAATGGCATGACTCTAAGGTGCCCGAATATTTCCATTGCATATTCGTTTTCTTCAAGTTTTTCCCTGTATCCTTCTGAGAAACTTTTTTTCTGCTTCTGTCATCATGCTTGCATATTTATCCAGGACTGTCCAGCTTTTTGCACTTTAGAGTAACACCAGTCAGTAAATGTTTTTATATAGAATCAGCTTTGTGTTGGTGCTTATTTCTCTTCCTCCTTAATCATGGAGCACATTTGAGAGTAGATTGCACTAATTTTTTTTTTACTCTATTTAGTATTTTCTTTTCTACTTTCTTGTCCCTACTCAATGGTGTACTCAGGTACTTCTTGACATCTACATATTAAAGAAATACTTCATTACAGGTTACAGATCCCTCATTTTCGTCCCTTCCAACCACCATAGCTTAGCTTTTATCTGCATTAACCTTCATGCCTCTCAAATGAAACTCCTCAAACCATTCATTTATAGCCACCTTTAAATTGTCACTGTTTTCTGCTACTGATACTGTATCATTGTTACAATATCTCCATTCACTCTAATAACACCTTTCAGGTCATGATATTTCAACTTAATTGGGCTGATGAGGTTGTCGGGTATTCTTTAGTTCACCAAGGCATTCAAGATTTCCTTCCTGGATACAGAGTTAAAGGCAGCTTTTAAATCGATGGATGCTAAATATACATTTTTAGCTCTGCTCCATGTTTTTTCTATTACTTTACATAGGTCAAAAATGCAATCCTTGGTCAAAATGCTGCATGTTCTTTCTCTGGGTTTTCTTCACAACCATTTTTCTTAATCTTCTCTCGAAGATATTTTTGTATATCTTATATAACAATAAGGACCAACATTAGGCTGGGCGCATGGCATGTTTTCCTCCAACTTCTTCCTAAAATCTTCTCATGTTTGCTGTCGACCCTCTGGGCTTCAGGGAACTTGAAAGCCGAGCAAGTTGGGGAGGGATCGTCAACACACTCTGTATAGAAGGTAGTGGTTTAAAATTTATATTGTGGTGGATCTCCTACCTTGGCTAGAATAAGTTGGTAACCTGTAGGATTATCTATCCTTCCTGCCTTAATTGGAGTACATAAGAATGTTAAACCCTAATTAACATCAAATAACAAACTCCTAGCATTATTCCTCTTCTAAATTTAAATATGCCTTCAGTTAGTATCCTTTTCATATGCACATTTTATCCATGCTTCTTTATTCTCCTTGACAACTTTTTGGACTTCTTCATTCCACCAGTGGTTCGTTTTTAAACTATTACAAACTTTTTTCTCACCATATAGCAAATAATACTTCCTCTGCTGTTCCCAGGATAGCTTCTTTAATTGATATCCATAATTTGTCAAGTTCCCATTCAGAATTTAATTCTGCTAAAGTGCTTGATAGATGGTGTTGTCAAACTCAAATTCTTTTAAATGTAATCGAATGTCATGGGCAATATGACGAGACGGTAAATCCGAACATATTTTATCAATTACTATTGCGGTTGTACTAACCTGCGGTGAACTATCTAGATTTGGTTTCAAAATACACGTAACAATTGAATCACTACCCAATATGTTTTGATGTCCTAAACCCATTAACTGCTGTTTTTTAGGATAGGGAATAAGTGACAAGCGACGAACACAATCAGCGGTTATAAATGAACGTTGTGATCCACAATCAATTAAAAGGCGTATGCGTTTAAAATGACCAAATTTGTCTTTAACCTGCGCAATGGCGGTACCCAACAAAATATCAAAGGCTTCCGAGTGTGTCGCGGATAATACTGTTCCTTTATCCGCGGGTGGCGACTTATTAGGAACGTCCAATGACGGCACAGCATCAAACTCCCTTGAATGCGAACCGAGGTTGTTTGCTATTTGTCGTTTAGAACTCCCTATATGTGAATTTAATTTTCTACTTTTCGTTCCAAATTCCGAAAAATGTAACAACGTGTGATGTTGACCATTACAACATCGGCAAGATCCCTTTGATGTACACTCTCGAGCTCTATGTCCCGCTGAGCAACAATTAATGCAACGATTGAGCGATTTTATTTGATCGTATCTTTGGTGAGGAGAAAGCGAACGAAATTGTGAGCACTCCAAAATTTTATGACCCTTTGAGCAAACGGGACATTTGATCGATTGTTCCGAAACCTTCATCGACATTAACACCTGTTTAGGGTGGCTAAACAATTTATTTTCAAAATTTGGAGCTGGGCCAGTAATGGAATTCGTTTGAAATTGCACATATTGTTGTTGAATGAACTCGGCAAAATCTTTAAAAACTGGGATAGCCGCTTTATCAATCTGTTGTGCTTCGAACTTTTCTCTTGTTCGATTATCGACTAATCTGAGACCTAATGTGCATAGAATGAAACCCGTTGGATCCGGTAAATTTAAATTTAAAAGGGCATTCGCGCTCTCAAGAACTACTGACGAAAATTCTTCTAAAGATTTTAAATTTATTTTAGCAATAGGTTTAAAATTTAAAATTTTTATTAAGTGATTAGTGGCTAAAATGCGTTTATTATTATAGCGTTTTAATAAAGCTTCCCAGGCTTGATCGTATCCATCAGATGTAATAGCGATTGCGGCGATAACCTGAGAAGCTGCTCCTTTTAATGAAGATTTGAGATACTGAAATTTTTCAATATTATCGATATTAGAGTTCGAATGTATCAACGAAATGAACGTATCTCTAAAGCAAGGCCAATTGTTAACGTTTCCATCGAAAGTCGGAATAGTAAGAGTTGGTATTTTGAAAAAAATTATTATTTTTAGATGTATCCGATAATGTAAGATTTTTACTATTATTACTGTCCTGCTTAATTTTACTACCAAAAGCTAATGTTTCGTAATACATTGTATAAGTTGCTTCTTTTAGAAGTTGATAACTATCGAAATTCTTAGAGAGTTGTTTGCTTAATTTTTTCAAAGCCAAAAATCGTATTTTAAATTTCTCAAACTCATTATCTAATCGTAAAAGGCGCGCCTGGAATATTTTTTCCTTTGAATAATCATGTTGAAACTCACAGGCAATATTGTGAGTTTCTTTTATATCAATGGCTAATTCCTCGACTTCGACCTCTAAATCCGCGTATTCCGATTCGAGATTACTTTTAGGTGCTATCATATACATCTGATATGTAATAGAACTGGGATGAATTACACACACACACTACCCATAACAGAACTTTTTATTCTATATCATAGATAACCACACAGAAAAGGTAATCGCAGTATCGATTACCAATATATATTACTATAAGTCTAACGGTAATACACAACAGTGTCTCCCCCACTTATATGACAGGGACTAAGATTATGGATTTTAAAAATTTGAATTTTTACAAAAATATGAATAACTGAAATATGAAACATGAAAATCTAACATACAAAACATATTGAACATGCAATACATACATAGATAATACATATACATACATACTTATATAATACATACATAATCATATTGAACATACAAAACATATTGAAATATTAGTGCTCATAATCTTTAAGATATGATGGTGGTCTTCGGCATCGGATCGGACGACAATTTGGGTCTTCTTTTCCTGAAGAACTTGTTGAAGGTACAGTGGTTTCAGTAGATGGGGCCTCATTCGGGTTACTAGGTGTTCCTTCTGGCTGGCAGTGTTCTGACACTGGGTTTTGCTTGGGCAGGATTGGAGCATTAATAATCACTGACTTTTTTTTTTCCCAGATCTCTCTCATGGGTATAGGTCATTGATTGAGCTGATGGCACCCTAGTGGAATTGAGCTGGTTTATATGTCGTTTCAAGATACGCCCAGAATCCAATTTCACAAGATAGTGTCGTGATCCCAATTGACGTTTCACTATGCCAAATTGCCATATTTCAGAGTTGTTCTGGAACATTTTTGCTTGAATCCTCTCTCCCTGTTGAAGTGATCGAACCAGCTTGTCCCTGGGACGAGGCCTTTCCTTCTGTTTGGGGAAAATAGCATCCAATTGAAGTCTTATCTTGCGGCTCAAGTATGCTTCCGCTGGTGATACTCCATTCCCACGAGGGGAAGCACGGTAATGGAAACAAAATTCTTCGCACACGTTCTGCCAGCGTTCCTTTTTCATGTACACATGCCTTCATTCGGTGTTTAAAGGTTTGCACAAAACGCTCAGCCTGGCCATTTGTGGCTGGGTGACCCGGTGCTATGAGCTTCTGACTTATCCCTCGGCTGGAACAGAATTTCTGAAACTCTTGCGATGTAAAGATTGTAGCATTATCTGATACAATGATTGATGGATACCCATGGCATGAGAATATATCTTCAAGCAGTGAGATAGTAGAAGAGGATGTTGGGTGCTTCTCTGGAAATCCGAATCTCCGGCCATTTTGATTTAGCGTCAATACATATGAGGAAGTGGTGATTCTCAAAAGGTCCTGCGTAGTCAATGTGGATGCGTTCCCAATTGTTCGCAGGTTCATTCCATGGATGAGTGACGACTTTTGGAGGGTTTTTCTGCAGTAGTGCACAATCCTGACAGGCTTTGACTAGATGTTCTATTTCTCTATCTACGCCTTCCCAATAGATGTAACGCCTTGCCAGTTGTTTCATACGCATGATCCCAATGTGGGTGGCATGCAGCTGGCTCAGTATAGCGGGTCTGAGGCTTTTTGGGATGACTACCCGGTCTTGTCGAAACAATAAGCCATTTGAAATAGTGAAGGGCGAATCTTCACAACGAGACAATAGATGTTGAATTATAGCTTGAAGTTCTGGGTCTTTTCTGGTTTCTTGGGCTGTGATTTCCACATTTGATATCTGAAGTAGTGCTTCAAATTGTATTAAATGAACCTCTTCATTAATCTTAACATCAAAAGATTGTAGATTGGATGAAATGGGTGCTCGAGACAAACAGTCAACATTTTCATTTTCAATTCCTTTCTTGAATTTGACTGAATAATCAAATCCTGCAAGAAATGAGGCATATCTCAGTAGGCGTGCAGATGTCATTTGAGGGAGTGATCGGTTGTGACCAGAGATTCTGGTCAGTGGTTCATTGTCAGTGACTAGGATAAAACGTCTTCCGTAAATGTAATTATAAAACTTTGTTACAGCAAAAACAATGGCAAGGGCCTCGCGATCAAGTTGGCTGTAATTTTTTTCTGATGAGGATAGAGATCTGGAGATGTAAGCAATGGGTCGCTCAATTCCTTCAACGATGTGGCTTAAAACAGCTGCTATGCCAACTGGACTAGCATCTGAAGTCAAAACAATTGGCAGGGTTGGGTCATAGGGCACCAGTACACGATCACTACACATTTCTGACTTCAGTTTGAGAAAAGCAGACTCACACTCGGAAGTCCACTGGAAAATCTGGTTCTTGCAAAGGAGCCTACGAAGAGGATATGATAATGTCGAATAATCAGGAATGAAGCGCGCATAATAAGACAACATGCCCACAAAACGACGAACCTCATCCACATTTTGTGGACGTGGCATCTCCCTTACAGCTTGGATTTTCTCTGGCGATTTCCGAATTTTATTATGTTCAACAATATGGCCAAGATATTCGATGCTAGTTTGAAAAAATGCGCACTTCTTTTTGTTGACATGAAGATCATACTTTGACAATCTTTGCAAGCAGAGACGTAGATTTTGTGCGCATTCCTCCCATGTTGTGCCATGACAAATGATGTCGTCAAAATATCACATTTTGGTAAACCCTGAAGAATTTGAGACATTATTCTGTTGAAAGCACCTGGAGCAGTGCGAATTCCAAAACTGAGTCTATGCATACGATATGTTCCTCGATGTGTGGAGATAGTTTGGATGGCACTGCTGTTTTCATCTACTTGGACATGTAAATAGGCCTTATACAGATCAATTTTGCAGAAAAATTTAGAATTCCGTAAGCTGCTGAGAACATCGTCAATTCTCCGTATTGGAAAGTTGTCAGACACGAGTCTCTCGTTTACTCCACACTTGTAGTCGACACATAAACGAACTCCTGAGTCGGGTTTCGGAATAACGACCAAGGGAGAGCCCCAATCACTTGTGGCTACTGGTGTAATAATCCCCTCCTTTTCAAGTGCGTCCAGTTCCTTGTTGACTCGTTCTCTGAGAGCAAATGGGACTACTCTCTCTCGTGTAAAAATTGGTTTGACGTTGTCTCGCAGATTCAAGGATACCTTGAGGTTGGGTATACAGCCAATTCTTTCTTCAAAAATTGCGGGGAATTCCTGAATAATCTCATCGGTGGTGAGAGAGAGGATGTTTTTCTCTGGTTGGTCTGAAAGCTGAAGAGACATATCGATATCAATTTGTTTGAGTTCCAACCCCAGGCCTCTTATCCAATCACGGCCTATCAGGGCATCATGGCCGACTGGAACAATGTATAAATCACTGATAATAGATTTGTCTTTGTGTGTGATAGTTACTTTCGCTTTGCCAGCACATGTGACAATATTGTTTGAAAAAGTACGAAAACGTATGTTGGAAGAAAGTAAGTCAATTCCAAGGTTAAGAGCATCAAATCTGTCTTTTGGCATAATTGAAAAACGAGCACCGGAGTCAACCTCCATTATCTGAGGTCTACCATTGATTGAAATTGGAATAAGATATTTACCTGAACATGCATTTACTTCATATAGGTCAACAAGATTCACATTTGTGTGAAAATGAACAGGTTCAAGGTAACTAACTCCATAGATATGTTCAGAGTCAGAGTCAGAGCTAGATAATTCATCTACCTGCTTACTGTCAATGCTGTTCTTAGTTAGTGTTGTAATGTAGACTTCTTGAATGTGCCCTGTCTTTCTACAAGCTCTGCAATGGAGGGAGGACCTAGGTGTGCGGCATTCATGAGCGCGGTGAGCTGACCGTCCACACTTGAAGCAAAGGTCATGAATGCCTAAGGCTCGAAAGTCAATGTTGGTCTTTGAACGGGGCTGTGAACGATTTCTGTACTGAAAGAATTTTGATGAAGGACTTTTGTTTCTCGAATGCCTACTGGGTTGATGATCATGACGAGGGTTTTGTAATTGTGACACTTTGTTAGTGGAGGCAGTCTGATAAGATGAGTTAGAACTGGATTGGTTCATCAATTCATGGCTTTGAATACGAGATGCTTCTAAAGCTACAGCCTTAGCTACAATGTCATCAAATTTCGTATTATCAGATTGTAAAAGTTTTTCCCTAATCCAATTGTCTTTTATAACCCCTGATAAATTGTGCACGTAAAAATATATCTGCAACAGAAACCTTCTTTTTGCATGAGCAACTCACAAAGAAGTCACAATCAGTGAGGTTACGTTGTAAAGTTGCAACATATTCTGGGATTGTTTGTGAGTCCTCCTGATATGATGAAAAAAAATAATGCTGAGAGACAAATACATTTTTTGATGGGGAAAGCATTTGTGTGAAAGCCTTCCTGAGATCGTCATGAGATAGGTCTTTTAGTGGCTTTTGGGGACCCAAAAAGGCGGATAAATTGTTGTAATGAGCAGACCCTACTAAAGCACACAATAACTGTGCTTTCTTTGCAGTATTATTCACGTTTTTCACCGTCAAATAATTGTCAAAGCGTTCTAGGTAATTACTAAACTTCTCCTTTTTCGCATCAAAGCCCTTAAAAGGCGCGATGTCCGTTGATGTATTTGCTAAAATGTCCTTGACTAACTGATTTTGACTAGCTGAGAGAGCTGCTGTGAATGTAGTGAGGAATTGATTAAACTGTTTTTTCATCCATTGTTAGTGACAATCGGCAAGAGAGATGGGCGAAAAGTTAAGTGACAAGACAGTGAGAATATTGCTGATATAGGTTAGCTGAGTTCTTATGATGACTTACGTGACTGAGGCTTAGAAAACATTCTGTGACTCTTGAATGTCTGACGAAAATAGGTTTAAATCCTCGTCGCCAATTATCATATACATCTGATATGTAATAGAACTGGGATGAATTACACACACACACTAACCATAACAGAACTTTTTATTCTATATCATAGATAACCACACAGAAAAGGTAATCGCAGTATCGTTTACCAATATATATTACTATAAGTCTAACGGTAATACACATCAGGTGCCATGCTAAATAATAATATGCGGTATTGTATGACTATATAAAAAAATAATAAGTATACTCACCAGGGTAAATAAGGCAATCGGAGGACCAAAATTATTATTTTTTAAATATCCGGCCCGGAGCAGACCAAAATATGTTGGGAAGAGGGGCTTACCGTTATTGGCTGCCTACCACTATCCCCTTTCCAGCTGGTTCTACAAATTTCAAATAATTAAAACAAAAAAATAGGAATCTATAAAAAAAATAATTCTTTCCACTTATGTCACATATATTTACACATTAAATAACTAAAATCAAACAAAAGAACATACATTTGATTGAAAACCTTCAATCAAACAAACAAAACATAGAATGAAAATATTTTAAACAAAAAAAACCATTAACTTAAAAAAAGGATATTTGAATTACTATTAGGAAAAATAATTATTAAATAGAAGTCCAACTAACTCACGAAACTATTTTTTTTTTTTTACGCAGTGAAGACTGTGAATTTCAGCATTTTCTTCCAGGCGACCTCATTTCTAGAATGCAACCAACATCCGATGGCAATTATTTCCAAACAGTCAAATTTCAATGTTCGACGCTCAGACTGTAGCGGCGGCGGTGCGCACCCGGCGATTTCAGGATCCTGAGACAAAAAATATATATTACATATATGTGTATGCGATGACTCCCATGCGTCCTGGTTGCGATATCTTTTCCAACTGACTGTGCTAGACACTGCCGCACGAAGTCCAACCTCCAGCGATAAGAGTTCCAACAACTATAAACAGGCGACCCGACGTGGGATCCCCTTCCTCTTCCTTTTTTCTTTTGTTTATTTAAATTATGAATACATTGAGGCTAAGGTGCTAACATTAACAATAAAAAATGATATTCTAAATTACAACTAATTGTTTGACTTTCATAATTGGAAAGGTGAAGAAAAAAAATTAAAGTTGACTGTTGAAAAAATTAAAATGATAGATTTTTTAAACTAAGCGCAAACAGATGGTTTTTATATTGTTATTTGTTTTCTTCCTTCCTGTTTCTGTATCTATCCTTTCATATATTTTTGGCTTTGAAACTAGGATTTGGGGACCTTTATGTCAGCTAATAATACATAACTGTACCAATAACAACTATATAACTATACCAAGTTCTGCACCTCATATTAGTTTTATATTGGTAAAGCACCTTTGACATCTTTGTCATTCGAAAAATAATAATACTTCACACATCACTCTCCTGAAATTCAAATGTGATTTATGATTGTAATGAAAGTTTACTATTATATCATTCTGAACACAAAACTCTATAAGTCTGCATCCACTATCATTTCTAATAGTTTCTTCTCCCACAATTCCAAGACTCCATAGTAAGTTGTATATTCCCCTGTTCTTTTATCTTGTTTCACTTAGTTCTAGTCTATGCATATTATACTTTTTATTCTCTTTGTCACTTATACAGCTCTTCCCGTAAGTGTCCTTATATTCTATGAGCTGATTCTTGAGTACTTTTCCAGAAGGAATGGAAGTTCTTAACTTTTAACTTTGTACTTTAAATTATGCAGTTCTGATCAATCAAAATATAGTAAAGTTAATATAATGATAATAAACATTATTATGTTAACAATAAACATGACATTATTCAGTATTATATCTTTATTGTGGCACTAGTACTTCTTTTCAAACAAATTTTAACATACCTGTAATCTCAGAAGCCATGTGGTAGAACCTACCCTGGCCCACCTGAGCAATCTACGGTACCATTTTGACTAAATATGATGCATAAAACGAAGAAGAAATTATTATTAAATTTCTCTTTTAAAATAATTTCTAAAGATGTGATTTCGTTTTAATATTTTATCCTTTAATAATAAATCAATCTTTATGCTCAAGATGTAAATTTTCTGTCTTTATTATGTAGCTAAATTATAGGTTTAAATAAAGCAATATAGTTCAGCTATCCTTTTAGAACAGCCATTATTGATTAAATTGCATGCTCATATTAGTATTAAAATAAAAAATTTTTATTGTAGCAGCTAATTTTGAAAAATCACTCAGGTAGCAGTCATTTTGCTTTCATTGATTCAATAATAAAAAAATAAATGGGAAAAAAAAAACACAGTGTTTTGTTAGCTCTAACTTTACAAATTTAAAAAATTGTTTCTTATTCTCTGCTAATTATCTTTTCCTTTTCAACATTCATGGCATATCTGTCTATTTTTATTATTAATTTAGGAGTTAAAGACAACAAATGAAACGCTTAGAGCGCTGCAGATGCAGCTGGAGAAGGGGCTGATTAGAGAAAGTGAAGGAACCCAGACAAATAGCACATTGACAGCAATCCTTGAGACGAAGGATGCTCGCATTTCGACATTGGAGAAGGCTCTTGCACTAATGGAAGAAGAGCTTAATCGAGCCAAGGAGGCTAGTAACACCTCCCCTTTGCTTGATTTAACTTTTGGCACATCCCAGCTGAGTCTAAAAAACCAAGTAAGTGGGGGGAAAAGGGCCTTACCCCCTACAGAAACCAACTGGTCAAGTCTGTCCCTGTTTCAAGGTTTTCCTCAACATAACAATAACATATTTTTTAGGAACTAAGGTTCCTTTAGAAAAATCAATGTGTATTTATTTATAATAAATCTGTCATTAAAGTAATTTCATGAGTAGGTTCCATTTTGTAAAATATATAAACAGTAAAAATTATAAATTGGTTCATTTAATTCAATACAGTTTTAAAAAAATATATATAATTGGTTCATATTATAATATCATATATATATATGTTTTAAAATATTTATATATATATATATATATATATGTTTAGTAAGGTTCTTGAGGTTCAGTCATAAAATAAAAAATCAACTATTTTGGCGACGTTTCGAGACTATATTGTTCTCATAATCATGCCCTACAGTGAAAAAAAAACAGGTTACAATAAAATTATATAAGTTATACAAGTTATTTCAAAACAAAGTTAGCTACAGTACAGGTAGGTATATAACAACATGTGTAGGGTAATACAAATATATATAATTACAGAATATAGAGGAGTATGAAGCTACTTACAATGTTACTGGTGGATATGAATAGACTAATAATTCTAGTACACAACTAACCTAGGGGAGTGAGTTTAAACAGACAGTTAACAAGGGTTAGTGGGGAAAACCCTATTTCTTAAAAATTAAGTTAAAAGGACTGTGTGGGTATTCCCAAAGATGATTAACTTAATTTTTAAGAAATAGGGTTTTCCACACTAACCCTTGTTAACTGTCTGTTTAAACTCACTCCCCTAGGTTAGTTGTGTACTAGAATTATTAGTCTATTCATATCCACCAGTAACATTGTAAGTAGCTTCATACTCCTCTATATTCTGTAATTATATATATTTGTATTACCCTACTCATGTTGTTATATACCTACCTGTACTGTAGCTAACTTTATGTTTTGAAATAACTTGTATAACTTACATAATTTTATTGTAACCTGTTTTTTTCACTGTAGGGCATGATTATGAGAACAATATAGTCTCGAAACATCGCCAAAATAGTTGATTTTTTATTTTATGACTGAACCTCAAGAACCTTACTAAACATTTAATAGTAACAGTCAAGAAATTTATCCATATATATATATATATATATATATATATATATATATATATATATATATATATATATAAATATATAATACAAGAGATCATAATGAAAATAATTTCTAATTTCCGTGTATATTTTATCAAGGAAAAATAGTTGGAGTGCAGTCAAAGGAAAACTCATAGAATAGAAAAAAAATTGAATCCACTTCACTTCCAATATTATAAAGATATTTAAAAAAAAAAAAAAAACAATAATTATTTATTGTTCATACTCATAGTTTCAGCAACTAATCCACTTACTAATTATGTTTTTAATCCATTTTAACTTTTATACCTTGTTATCACAACCCTGATAAGGCTTACAAATTAGGCTAAAACATCACACAAAATTTTTTTCCATCCTCTGTGTTTTTCTTTGACTGACACAATTTTCTTCTCCTTGATATAACCCACAGTCAACTATGTATCTCTGCATTACATAAATATTTATTATACAATTTTTTTGGGTGATATAAAGTATATAGGATCAAAATTTTCTGAATGTGTCACATCGTGAGCTGAAATATTTGTATTCTATGTATACTGAACTAGGTGATCAGTTAATTCTATTAAAAATCATAGGCAGCAAATTTGACAAACTTGCATAGTTATTTAAACAGTTTCATCAAGACTGTTCTAAATTTCAATATAGTAACAGAACTAATTTTCAACTTAATATTTTTTTGTTCTATTGATTGATCACATGTTTAAATAAAGTAACAGTTTCAAAAATAATTAAATTTTGTTTTTACTTTGGTATCCAACTACTAATAAATGTTACTGACATCTTATGTCAGACATTTTCTTTTAAGTAAAGAGTTAACAATACCTAATTTTATTTTCTTTAAATAATAATACATATTACTTTTTGTGGATAATAGTTTAATAGAAAATAATTTATGTTGTATTTATGCGGAAATATATTTCAAGATATTAAAAAACGGTACTTTAAAAATATTAATATGTAAAAAGCAGCATATATTAACATCTCCTATTTTTATCTGTATAAACTGTTAAAAAAAATATTCGGATAAGTGAAAGTGATGACCTAGAAGAGCAAAAAATTTAAAGAGATTTTTCTACTTACAGTCAACCTGAAATTTGAAGCATAATACATTACAAAGGAAACAAGTTCTGCAGAGATTAAAAAATCAGAAAATATTTTAACTATTCATAAAAATATATTATTTTGAATAAAAGAAAACAAAACTTTTAGATTTAGTGAGTTAGTGAAAAGAGATTATTATGATTACATACTTCATACCAATTTTCTAAAGGTATTTAATATGGTTAGGTAATGGATGTAAGAATTACATGAACACAGTTTATTTGATTTTTTTTTCATCATCTATGTATTCATCGAGAATTGTTCATTAATGTATATGTATAAAGAGATGTATGATAAATCAGAAAAGTGCTTATAATTGATAGAAAAAATAAATTTACACCGCTTCTATAATCATTATATAATACTAAAAAGGTCAGATGTAATATAATTATTAATTTATATAGTATTTGATCTTGAGCCTAGGAATGGTAAAGCTTCAAACTACATGGTAATTTATGTGTATGATTATAATGATTGTTGATGGCTGGGTGACATTGTTAATGGCTGTTAGAAGTAGATTAAATTTAATAAGATGTAACAGATAAAATTAATATAAGCATTCTTACCATAACTCCTCTGCAGTTTAGTAGAATTTAGATTCAATTATAAACTAGAAGAGATTTCTTTTATTACATCCTTATTAAAAATGTTCTATGAACATAATAAAAATAGATCTTTATGAAATATTTTTTATATAAAATTCATTTTTTATAAAGGTGTGAAGAAGAATAACTTTTTTTATCCCTCAAATATAGGGGAGACTGTTGTACCTTAAAACACTTTCCTGATTTTTGGTATTGGCACACCCGATTTAGCTGATATAATTGTTTTTCTTCTGATGGTACGTCAAGGTAATACTAACCAATAGTTGTAGAGGATAAAATTCCCGATATTTAGTGTCTTTGGGTATGAGTAGCAAAATACGAAATAAGATTTTCGTTTCAAGGTACAACAATGCTCTAGTACCTTGCAACGGTAACTGTTGTTCCTTGAAACAGGGGTAATTTAAAAAATAAACTCCAGAAAACAAAAGTGTTTTTATATTTTTCTTTTAGCGTTTTGTTATTCGACAAAAAATAAACTTTGCAAACATGAATGACATTTTAATAGAATTAAATATTTGAACGGCAAACTAAAATTTGATTCCTTCCTTACTCCTCGGTATTTTAGGTATTCTACAAAATCAAATGTAAAAAAATAAGTTTTTCAAAGTACGAGGTTTCCAAATTTTTACAGGTCTGTTTCAAGGTACAAGATGACACCATTAGGAAAAGTTGCTTGCGAATCAGTCCATATTCTATCTTTATCCCAAATCAAATGGGCAAATCGATCACTTACCTTCAAAAACGTTGTAGGAAACAACAATATTTCGATGCAATGAAAATTTAAAAATCAGAAGACGTCAGTAAAAACAAAGAAGCTCTTTTCCAGGAGAGATTACTGATTAAGTATACTGACGGATTCGTGGCTGAACTTGACTAACTTAACCCACAAAATATTTGCTAGAGTGCGATAATAACAAGAGCAATAATTTCAAGGCACACTGTTATCAAGGTACAAGTCTCCTCTACATAAATTTTTCTTTTGTGTTTAACCTTTTAAAGGAATTGTTCGAGTTCTTTTACATCTTTTGAGCCCTTATTGGCGTACTGTTGGTATATCTTGTTTTGATTTACTATGTAGAAATTATTATCATTATATCAAAAAAAATAAAATAACATGTAATACCATAACAAACTTGAAATACAGCAACTAAAAGTAAAATAACATAACATATATGGATATATATATAATATATCCATATAATATATGGATATATATATATATATATATATATATATATATATATATATATATATATATATATATATATATATATATATATATATATATATATATATATATATATATATATATATATATATAAATTATCAAATTGACATTTTTATATGGTTTCAGCTTATTCTTTTCATAATTAGCTATCTTAAATTAATTAATCCAATTATGAACAGAATAAACTGAATACATACCATAAATTAACATATTTTAAAAATTGAACCTAATGAGTCCATTCTCTCTCCAACCAAAAGCCATCCCTGTGTTACTCAAAAGCTACCAATATCTCGGACAGGTTATAGCTTTAACACATGCTTTACCAACTATATTCGAGTTATTCTTAGAGATCAGAATTTTTGGTAATAGCCAATGAAGCCCCAATAACCAAATGTTTGATGTTTTACAACTGTTATTGATGTTTAGTTTATATTTAAGTGGTTTCACTGTTCATTGACAAATCACACCTGTCAACTTCTACTTGCTCAAGAAGTATACAAGTGCAAAAGATAAAGCTGGAATATAGTTTTTAGACAGACACTCAAATAATAAATCATTAAAAAAATATAAGTAGATTATTGATTTAAAATAAAGTAATAAGATTAAAAATAAGTTCATCTGATTTTAGAGTTCACCCCTTTGTCAATTGAGGTGTAAAAGTTGAACCTGAAAAGAGTTCCTGATTTTTTTAAAATTTATTTCAGTTTGGCTTGTGGGTTTTATCCTTCAGCCTGTTTAGGAATCAAAATTGATCTATTTTAGGAATACTCAAGTAATTTTTATTTGTTAATAGTAATTTTCTTAAGCCCTTCTTACTTAAGAACATTATATAAGAATTGAACAATAGAATATATATTGCTATTGTTGCCTGTTCCAGAACTGTTACAGTTATAAAACAATTTAAAGAAAAAAAACAACAACATTTTTTTAAAACATATCATTAATTTTTTCAGACAGAAAAAATGGTCAAACATAAGAAACAATTTATGTTTCCTATCTTCCCTTATATACAACTCAAATTGAGTTTCTATTTGCTGAGATATCCAGCACTCCTCTAGTATGTAACAGTGTAACTTCCTCCACAAGTTCAGTGTTCACATCAAGGATTATATGTTCCAGGAAGAAGAAAGGCTTAGCCATAGATAAAAAAGTTTTTTAATTGTCCTTACCCCCCCCCCCCAGAAATTTAAAATTATGTGTTAAGCAAGTTAATGAGCAGCAACATATTAAATAAAATGTATATGAAAAAAAATTATTTAAAAAATTCAATACTTGGATGAGATATCCTAGAATTAGATATGTGATTCGAATAGTTATGCATCTTCCATAAGAAATAATATAGTGTATAGTTTGGTCTTTAACTCACTAATCATCCTAATCACTGTTTTGATTGAAAGATCTTGAGCAAGATTATAATTAGCTATTTAGAGTCTTTTAAGTTCATATAACTTTTCATTGAAAATTAAATCACTTGTTAGATATGTATGCTACTATAATTTAAGTTTAACTCATCATCAGTTAGTATTTGTTTAAATGTCATGATGGGGCACTATAAAAGTGAATTTCTGTTAACAATAATGCAACCATTACGCTAATGTTTTTTAGATTAATTTGTTTATAAATTATGAGAAAATAGAATATTATATATTGTGTTTTCTTCAGCTTAACTTATTCTAAATTTGATTTTTTCTTTCTTGTTTCATATAATTATTCTCAAATAGGTTCAAAGACGACTTTGACAGCTCTATAAATATTTTTAATTCATAGGTTAGTTAAGATTTATTTTATTTTTTAGTCAACTGCAACTTTAATATGAACAATTGATTTTCTGAAAACTGATTTAGATTTTTTCTTTTCATAATTATGAAAAAATTTAGAGAACAATTTTATAAATTTTAGTTGTAAGATTCTCTTGGCTTGAAACCCCTTCTTTACTGTTAGAGTAAAAGAGATAGTATGTTAGCAACTGTTAAAAGTAACATCCCACTTTGGGGCCGTGATAGATGAGTGCATTGGGGTAAGGGTATCAGAGCATCTGCTTTAGGTCGTGGGTTTGAATCCAACCTGGATCGTTTAATATTTATGTTGTTAATAAAACAAGAACTTGATTTTTGATTCCATTTTTACAAAATGAATTTCTATGCCTCCACTTTGGTTAGGACTGGGCAACAACTTCTTGATAGTCATCAGGGGTTGGAAAAAAGACCAATCACCTCTTGCTGGACTAGGCCCCTATTTACCCCATATTAATTAAAGAATCTTTAATCCAATTAAAATTAAGAGTAGATTATTTTTAGAATTTAGTAAGGACATTGTTTTAAAATAAAGTCTCTTCAGGTAATTATTTATTTCTTCTCTATTTTTTTATATTGAAATGTAGCCTATTATCATCAATCAAAGTAACAATTTTGTATACAACTCCCATTATGCAAACATTTTATAATAAATAAATGAAAAAGAAATTCGGTTTGAAGATTATATTCGATGTATGTATTTTATGTCTTTATGTAATTTATTTTAAAAATCTTCATCTTCAAAATTAAATTTTTAAAAACGGTGTATATATTTATCTCTGTGTATATAAAAATATATAATTGAATAAATGTTTGAAATTACCAATTTACTAATTTATTCGTTTTAAAAGAACGTATTAATTTTTATTTCACAAATATTAGATGATAGAATTTATCTTATTGCCATTATTTTTTTAATTCATCATTTCAATATCATTGAGAAGAGTAGTTTCATTAGTTTTAAGAATACTAATTATTGTAATTTCATTTTCAATAATATCATTCGTTAATAGAATACAAAATTTCTATTTCATCATAGTTATTTTATTATATGTTGTATTTATGGTGATACCTCCACCAAATGATTTGTGCTAGTAATTAGAACAATGTAAAGATTTTTCTTAGCAAATAATTGAATTTCTGTTAAATCTGATGTAAATGTGTAGCTGATCTTGATTGATTTTATATAATTAAAATTTTCCACTATCTCCAGATCTCTAAAAACATAAATAACTTGTATTTGATATGCCAATAATGTTTTCACTACTCTGTTGCTGTTTACTGTATTATTATATAACAAGTTAATATTAAGCATATATTATTGTTCTGAATTCCTCATATGAAATATTAGCATAAATACATAGTAGCAGCTTAATTAGAAACGTAGTATATTTCCTTTTGTATTTTTTGCATCTAGTGATTTTCTTGAGTTTCATTCAGTTTTTTGTTTACAATAAATTTTATGGAAAATATATCATTTTCAAAAGTATGCTTTGATTGATAAACGTTTTTGGTACATATCAATCTCATTTTTATGAAAATAAATAGTGATCATTTTAGCTATTCATTTTTTTTTTTTTTTAATTCTAATAATTTGATAACACAATTGTAAAAATTGTTGTTGTGTGAAAATCATGGGGATCTTCATTCATCTTAAAAAAAAAACAACATGGTCGAGGTAGAAGCAAATGTTTTTCTTTCTTTGATTGATGAATCATACATATTATATTACATTCTTTTAAGGGTTTATTGAAATTTCACTATCTGAGAAACAGTGTGATAATTGTTTGGTTATGAAAAAGGCTGACATTTTTATTTTCTGAATAAGATAATTGTTCAAGTCGAGTAATGAATCGTTAGGAATGTGTAAAAACATTTTGTAGTTTTCATCGCCATGTACTGAAATGTTAGAAAGTGTTTAGTGTGACATTTTATGAGTATTTGTGTAGTACTTTTTTTTATGTTGTTTTACCAAATATTTCCTCTTTTGGCTGAGGTTCCTTTTCTTTCTTTTTTGTTTTTATTATTGTTTTGAATCTTGGAATGATATCTTTATTTAGTTTTTTACAGCAATAAAACTAATCCAATAAACTATAATATTTTGGAAATGTGAAAAAATAGTTCGTCCATGCCGTGAATAATTAGTAATGTTTATAAATGACAAGATGTTTTGTAATTCAAGATGTAATAGACATTACAGTTATATTGTGAGAATTAAGGCATTTCTAAGCCTTATTTTTATTTTTTTTTTTTTTTTCATAAATTCATGAAGGCAGCATATTGATAATATGATTATGACATAAAATGAAAGTATATTGAGAGTTATAATTATTCTTCCAAAATAGAAGCCAATTTAATATAACATAAAAAAAAAAATTAAAGAACCATCTGAATATTGATCCAATATATTACATACTCTCATGTTGCTAGGAAATAAAAACAATCAATTAATCATGAAACAATTGTTAAAAACAACTATTTTTTTGTATAAAACTAACATATAATTTAAATGCTATATAATTACTATTTTATACTAAAATAAATAAAAATAGGCCACTCCTTTGTATCAGTTATACTAAAAATGTAAAAATAATTCATAAGCAAATTTATCCAGCATATACATATGTTATTATGAAAAATGAATTCACAATAGAATTGTATACATATAAGCATACACTAATAATCAAATCTTAATTTTTTTTTATTAAATGAATTTAATATGAATTAGTAAATGAGGAAAATATTTTATTTAAACTTAATACCTTTGTGGGTACCATATGAATCATCATTTTAGATAACTATGGAACAGAAAGCAGGATAAAACATATACTGGATTATTTAGAATCTTATTAAATTTAGAAAAATTATTTTTAATTTTTATAGTTTATTTGATAAGAATTTTGTAAGGGTTAGCTGTTCTTCTTGGCAAGCTATGTGATAGAAATGTAAAAAATGCATTAACCCATTTAGGGCTAAGGCTAGAATTAGTTGAAAGTTTTGATTTTTCTCCAAAGAAATATTTTTAGTGTAGTATAATTTAATAAAAAATTAATTTTTTTTTCTTTTATTCAGCCACATTTGTGGTAGGCTTTAAAGTAATCTGGATTTAATTTAACATTGCATCGCTCAATTTAATAGAAGAACCCTTATTTAGCTGAAATCAACATTTAAATCTCACTATTCAGTAGTGTTGAAAAATAACCAATAATACTATTATTTTTCAATGAATTAAAAAAACACAAAATTTATTTTAAACATCTTTTAAATAATTACAAACCTTAAATAATAAGTCAATGTAATAAAATAGATAGAATGTTAAATTAATGTTACATATATGCAACAGTGGACGTAAATGGGTTAAATTATTAAATTTTACACAATTAATACATAATGTGTATTGAAATAAGATAAATTAACGTATCCAATTTTATTTTTAGTTTTCATTCCTATTGTATTAGTTTTATATTTTTCATTTTTTTTTTAATAAATAATATTTACATCTTTGAATTTATAGTATATGTATATGTATGTATATATACATATAAATGTATTATAAAATCAAAGCTGTAAATTATATATAAATAATTTTCTTATTATTTTTTTTACTATTTTTACAGTAAAACAATATTGATCCTTGTATCATAAAAACGAAAATTTTATTAATATTTTTTTAAAAATACTCTTTAACATTTCCAACATAATTTATTCATTTAAGATACTATTTCCGTATTTTCCCTTTTTAAATTGGATTAAAGATATACTTATAAAGATTTCTAAAATATAATTAGAAATATTAATTATGAATAGAAATACATTATTTTCTAAATTGAGACTCATCTCATTTGTAAATACTTCATGAATGGTCCGGGGAAAAAAAAAAATATTTTTTCCAGTATTATTTTTTAATAAGGGATATTGGCCAGTTGGTATTTACTTAATATTAGATGATTCTTATTTTATTTATTTTTTTTAGAAGAAATTTTCATCATATTAGTATTGTGAGCACTATTTCTGTTCATTCTTCAAATATTTTAAGGGGACATTAGTTTCATTTTATTTCCAAACTATGTTTGAAAATATGACTATGAAAAATAAAAGTCTTTCCTATCATTGTATTCTTTTACTTTTATAGTTTATTTTTTAAAGAAATAGTTGTTGAATCAATGCCTGTTGATATTGCTTGCTACGATGAACAAAAGTTTGAAAATTCATTTTCTGGGCATGAAGTGACAATATTCCTTCTTGGCAGTGTTTCTGTCTGTTCTTTATTCCGTGAGATCCTTCCAACTTTGATTGGTAACACTCTCAATCAAACCTCTTTTATTCTTCTTTTTTTTTCTTTTAAAAGAGAAAGTAGAAACTTCTGATTAATAGAAGGAATAAATTGCATGATGCATGTTTTCCCTAAGCATGTTCTTTTCAGGTAAACAAACTTCTCAAAAACAAATTTTACACGAATTTCTTTCAATTAGCTTCTTTTCATTTATTAAATTCATACACACAATTTGATGCTAGGTTCAGGCCTGAATGCGACGCTGAGACAATCCATTTCTGTACAATAAATTGTCTCAAATAGTGTGTAAGTTTTAAGTTTATAAAAAAAAAAAAAGTATAATTATTGTTTTAATAATGACCCTTAATAATAATAATGATGTATTGTTATTATTATTTAATCTCATGTTACTGAGACAGTTTAACAAGCTTTTGTTCCATTAAAATGTATGCCTCATTTAATGAAAACATGATTGCCAGTCAATGCCATAATAGTCTTTATATAATTTATTTGTGCTCATTTTAATTTATAGGTTATTATTTCATGAATATTTATTTACTCTTTCAACCTTTTCTATGATTCCTTTATATGATTTTGTTTGTTATATAAACTCTACTAATAACATATAAAATCATATCAAGTCAATAACACAGAATTACATAAAAGCCAGTGTATCTGTATAGTTGCAATCATATAAAAATTTAATTGCATTAAGCTTTTAACCCTTAATAATCCACACACACGACATTATTTGACATTGTTATTTGATACAATGGTTGCTATTTTATTACTAACTTAGTTTTGATTACCACTTACTGAAATAATATATAATGTAATAAAATGTATGTAAAGTTTTAAAAGTATGAACAGCATACATTTATCAGAGATGTTGGAATTATGAAAGCTTTTTGTGTTTTCTACAAATGTTGTGTGAATTTTTTTTTTTTTTTTTTTTTTTTTTTTTTTTTGTTATAGATTCATGATGTTTCAACTGTTAATGTTACTTTCAACATATTTTGTCATATTATTGAATTATATGTGAACTGTATTATATTTATTAACAGTAACAGGGAGGGTTGTAAACATCTTAAACAAGCCTTAATAATATCAACATCTAAACCCATAACAAGGTAGAGACCAATATTTCAAATAAATTTAGTTACTTCAAATCTGTTAAATACCAGAAATAACAAAATTTTCAGCTACAGATTGTATCAATAATACTTGTTCTTTATCAAATTTTACACAATAATAAGTTTTTAGCTATGAACTAAAACTTTAAAATTCCTTAATTATAGCTGTACGTTTGTAGGCAATATATTGATGTAGCTTTTCAGAAATAAGTTACGTAATGACATCAAAGATTTTTTTATATATATTCATTACAACTTGCTTAACACCCTTAGGGCCCCCACGCACCGGCAACTTTGTCAAAGCAACTATTTAGTTGCTTTAAAGAAATTCAAATGAAACACACTGAATAGAATACAGCCCCGTGCACGGGCAACTTTTAAGTTGCCGTGACTAAATAATTGCACCTTGCAAGGGTGACTAAACAGTTGCCAGCAGAAATGAATCATGTGGGTTTCAACGTAACCTCGCGCATTGTCAACTATTTAGTTGCTAGACGGCCCTGTTCTGACATGCACATTCTAAAATAATTAAAGAACTTGTTTGGATGTTCATTCAATCTGTAGAAGAGCTTATAAAATTGTCCGTCAAGAAGTTGGGAACTAATTATTGGATGTACCCAAAACATTTTAATCCTTTGCTTATTTTTTCGACGTCTCAAAATAAGAGCAACAGCACAGGTGGCTTCCACGAAACCCATTGTAGACTGAGCTGAGAGGCAACTATTTAGTCGCCAGTGTGGTGGTGGACAACTCATGGGTGAGTAAACTGTTTAGTTGCTGGTGATCAAAGTTGCCAGTGTGCGGGGGCCCTTATGAGATCTTACTTTTGGTATTGCTTTAGTGAAAAAGTCATTTTGAAAGTTAATTTGAGAATTTACTTTAAAAGATATTTTAATCAATAAGAAGTCTTAGAAAAAATATAGGAGGCTGATATTAATCCATGATTTTAGTTTTTCTATTATATACATATATATTTTTTTTAATAAATCACTATTATGAAATTACTAATAATTACTTACTATTAATATTATATAATTACCATCTTGAACTTGAAACATATTACCACATTTCAATCCAATGATTTATAGCGCGTTTTATGTAGTTTTATTAAAAAATAAAATGATTGTATTTAAAAAAAAAAAAATTCTGATCTCTCATTAACTAAAACAAACCAAAGCAGAAGATCTATTATCATGTATGTATTGGATATAATATTAATAGGAATGATACTTATTAATTAGGTTTTTCTAAAATAATCAGAAATATTGTATTTTAAAATTATTGGTCAAACATTTGCTATATATTTCATATTATTCAATGGGTTTCTGAATTTTCAGCTCTCCAATCAACAAATTTTAAATAGTGCTTCTAAAAGGCAGTAAATAATTTTGGAATTATTTTTGTTATTTAATAAAATCTCTATCTTTCTATTCATTTAAATCCAAGAAAACAAAATTTAAACATGATTTCTATGTAATTTAACTGTATGCCAATATTAATGACAGCTTTTAGTCTTTGTTAAAATGAGTTGCACATCTTAACCATCAACTATCTAATTTATTTAATCCTTTTAATTTATAGAGAAATGATTTCATTTTATTTATTTTTTTAATTTACCTCTTATAACTTTCTATCATATTATATATATTTTCAATGTATTATTGTTTTTTACAATTAAAACCCAGAGAAATATACTGTTTATTAATCATTATTTATTTCTCATATTTTTTTTTTTATTTAATTGCAATGTGGAACATATATCTTCAAATTGGATTTAGTATCACATTGTAGATAGCTTTGGTTGTATTTATAAGATTACCAATCCTAATAAAAAAATAAAATAAGAACTAAATAAGGAAAAGTGTTTAGTCTTAATATGAACTGATCACAGCAAATGAAAAAAAACTCAGAGATGGAAAAATAACGCGAAAGTTTAAAAAAAATATTTTATTCTTTTTAAAAGAATCCTACTACTTTTTGGCAATAGGTTTAGGATTACTGGTATAATCAAAATAAGTCTTGGATTCTCCCTGTTTTTTTTTTTGTTTTTTTATAAAGATATAACTAACCACGATAAAATATGCATTAGTTCACCTGTCAACCTGCTTTATTAGCCTTGCAATAACATGCTTTAGTAGATTTGCAATAACCTGCTTTATTCATAGATGACATAGGTATTTCAACCCTCTGAAGAACTAAGGTTGAATCACTCAAGTTTTGGGGACACTGCCTGGGCATGACATTTCTTAAATTTTTTATTTTTTTTTTTCAAGTTTAATTACAGATTAATTTAGGGTAATGAATTATTTTACATTTCATTTTTTACATTCCCAGAAAAAAACACTTTCTAACATTAAGCATGAACCCTCCTTTTTTGATTTTCGTATTGCTACAGAAACAATTAATTAGTTCATTTGATTGCTATTTTAATAATTAATATATATTATTTGATTTGGTCAATAATCTATGCCCTATCTAAGAGTTTTTCGATCTAAAGAAAATAATCATCTTAGTTCCTCGAATATATGTACTTGTTTGACCGTAGGATTCGATTATTCTAACCTTTTGTCATGACGCCCTCAGTGATGGTTCCTAAGTTCCTAATGGATTGTTTATTAACCCATTTATCATATAATTGTGTTTGTCAGTTCCAAAAATTTGAAGTTAAAATACTTTTATATATTTATATCGTAAGCATCCTTTGTATTGTGTTCTTTCCTAAATATTGAAACATTTATTTAACAGTTTTCTATTTCTTCTAAATATTATATTATTATATCTAAATATTTATTTACTAGGAATTCTATTATTCCTCTTCTATTGATTAAATAACATTTATTTTTAATTAGTGGTAAAATAATCAGTATTGTATCTTTAATGTTGAGTTTAATTATCATGGTGTATGTTTTATCATTTGATTCAAATCATTAGTGTAGTAATCTACTTACCAATAACTATTTGAGAAATAATATGACTTTACTTAAGACTAAATCCTCTTTATGGACAAATTATGAATGCTCTTAGTATCAGATACTAGAATCTGGGTATGAAATTATTGACAGCTCTTATATTTTTTAGCTAAGCTTCTTTAGGATAGTGGAAACATGTTTATTCCACTGATTACTAAAATGGCTTCTTGATAAATAATTTCATTAAGAACTTAGTTTGCCAACATTAAGATTGTTATTTCATTGTTTACTTTGTTTTGATTGATTAGTAACCAAATTACTATTATGAAGATGCCTGTAGTATTTTTAATACATAAGTAGATACAGAGTTCGAAATTATTCTTATAGTTGATGAAAAAAGTTCATACTTTTATCAATTTATTTTATTGAAAGTTGCAATTTTCTATGTTTGATTTGTCATTGTTTTTTACTAAGAATAATAATTATTTTTTGAGATTAGGATTTCATTAAAAAAATTGCTAGCTCAAAATGAAAAAAAAAAAGAAAAAAAAAATAATATATATATATATATATATATATATATATATATATTATATATATATATATATATTATGTTTGCAATAATATAATTTAATCTAGGAGATGATAAATGATAATTCAATATGATAATATAATAAGTTATGTATTTTCGTTTACTAAATACAGGAACTTTTTATGAGCTTGTTTTACCAAGCAATTTTAAATTTAGGAAAAGTTTAAATGAATAATGTTCATATCACCCATACGTTTACTACGTCTTGCATTTGGTGCGATATAGGTCTAATGTGATTTTGAATAAATTCTTGAGGGATACGCCCTATATAATGCAAAATTGTAAAAAAATCACATTAATTTAAAATTTTGTAACTTTATCTTTTTTTTATATACTTCATGATTTTATTTAATTAATGTTTTTAAGACTCCTAATATATTTCATACACCCTTTTTGAATTATATGGGAACATAAACCTCTAAAAAAGAATAAAAATTCAAGCCAAGAAAATAAGAAAAAATAATAGAAGAAAACAAAATAATTAAAAAAAAAAAAAAAAAATAGTACTAAAGTAATAAATAAACAATAAGCTTTATGTTTAGTGTACTATATTTTTTTAAGCAAATTCATGATTATTTTTTTTCACTTTTTACTTCCCAGTTGCCACTGAGTTACTATCACAATTTATTAGGATTTTTGCTTTTTTCACTTGTTTGATCTTCTAAAATTATTCTTAATGTATGATAAAGCTAGGTATTTAGGTGATTTCGATTAATCGTATTTACATAATTATCTGATCATTGACACAAAATGTCAATTATGATTGATAAATATTATGCAGTTATAAGACAGCCCTTGAATTATATAGGGCAGTCGCTGACAGAGGTAACTGATTCTTGGCCTAATAGTATTCATGAAAGACAAAGAAGTCAACATTATACTTCAACTATTTGATTTATTCTCTGACTAATGTCAGGTACTTGCTTTTTCAGTTTAATAGATTAAAGAAGTATATGTCGAAATATTGTCCCCTTTCTAAAGTATCAATAATTTTCTTCCAAGAAAAAATGAAAGATGCCAATCCAGGAATCCAATTTGGTTTATTCAACTTAGGAGGAAATCAGCTCTTTACCTGTTAGGCAATCTCCAATTATAATCATTAAAACCTGTTATAAACAAACCATTTCTGAAAACTACATTTATTTGGACTTCAAAAAGTCATTAGGCCCATTGAAATAATAAGGTTTATGGAATGTTGGCATAAAATAATCTTATTCTCTTTACCTCACTGATAATCAAATCTAAACTTAAAGTATTAATCCAATGACTATAGGAAGAATTATATTGTTTATACATACACGCATGCATACACACTCACACTACATGGTTTTATATTAATTTTTTAAAAATAAAATGTAACAATAGTTTTTTTTTTTTTTTTTTTTTTTTTTTTTTTTTTTTTATTATATATTTTCTAACATTTTGCCAAATTATTTAAATTTTGTAAAAGAAGCCAAAATATGTATATGTATTCATATATTTAAAGGGAGGAAATGCTTAAAAAATATATTTGTATTATGCTTATTAATTCTAAAATTTATTAAACTTTAAATTTATATACTCTTTAAACTATCATATGAAAATTAGTAAAATTCAAACTATGTGATAATATTCCGAGAAAAAAATTAATTAGCTATCAAGAGTAATGCAGTTAAGTGTGGTTGGATATAATATTATCTATTATATCACTGCCTGATATAACCATGACATTAAAGGGGTGTGAATAAGTACCATAAAGGTTCTATCTTGAACATGTAATAAATTATTAAAAAAAAAAAAAAAAAAAAAAAAAAAAAACCTGTACCACTTACAACCCATGAAAGGTCTCGGGTTCAGCACTTTGATAGGATTTTCTGTTTCTGAACCAACGGTTGTGAAAGGAGGTTATTTGGCTTGAATTCACGCTCAACTGCCAGGTTTTTTCCCCAATTAAGGGTACCCACTTTTTAAGCGGCTGGGTGTGCCCCAGGAGGGACTCCTGACCTCGAATTCAATCCATGGCTGAAATTACCGAATATAAATTTTCTGCCATCAGTTGGACTCGAACTCAGGCCTGGGAGCATGGTAGTAAAGCCCCTTACCCACTGAGCTACTGCGCCTCCTTATTAAATTATCAACTCCTAAAACTTTCTAGTTTAGATAATGAGGCAAAAAAAGATTACCTTATTATTTTATTTTATTTTTAATTTATTTGTTTTCCTTATAAGGTTGAAGAGTAGGTTAAGCCAGTTCACTGTCAGTTATACTCTTTATTTTTAAGGAATAAACTGAATAAATGGTATATATATATATATATAAATATATATATATATATATATATATATATATATTTTATTGAACGTTCTATATGTTGTAACTTAATCATCATATATATCAAAATAATTTAGAAAGTTTTCTTTTTTAGTTTTTTCCTTCCTTTTTTTTTTTTCTTATTTCCCGCTCGATACTATCTTGAATGGTGAGAGCAGGTATCTCACTCTGTATCCTTAGATGTGGTTCATCTACTTAAACTTAACATCAGAGTGAAAAGTATTTTAGCTGATTGGAAAAAATCATATATACATGATGAGATTTGCATACTATGTAATATTAATATAAATTCATAACCGCAAAAAAATAATTTTCTACTTAAAAAAAATCAAAGTCTCCAAACAATTATTTAATTATCCACTGTCTGTAGGACATTTCATACAATATTATTATCACTAACTCAATCATTATGTAATCTCCCATAAAAAAAACACACTTGGAGTGTAATTATGTTTTCAATATTTCTCATAATAAGAAAGCATGTACATAATTTCTTTTATTGAAGCAAAATAATTAACTATTTTGTAAACTTAAAAACAATTTTTATTTGATTCCATGATAGCTCTGAACTTAAAAAATATTGTATTTTATTTCTTATAATCTTCCCTAGAATTCGCAAAACTTAATTATTTTTTAAATTACTAATGATTGTTCACAGTAATTTTTGCAAAACAATTGTTAATAAAGATGTTTTAAATGAAGCCATATAAGATTTGATTTTATAAAATACAACAGTAACTATTCATCTGTAATAAAATTAACTAGGAATACTTTAATTAAAAATCATCATTGCTTCCAATAGCGTATAAGCAATCCAATTGAAATGAATAAATCTATTTCATGAACACAGTGTTAGAATTAATTTGCTTGTAAATCTCACTGGGATTATAATACTATCTTAAACTGCTTTAGATCATGCACATACATAAAAGGTTTTAATGGAGATCAATTTAATTTATACATGATTGCTATTAACTAACATCTAATTATATTTATTATTTACACACTCAAATATAAACACTGTTGTTTTAATCAGTATTTTATTTTTATTTTTTTTATCATAATATGCTTGGATTCACTAGGTTTTAATATTTTGCCCATTTAGAATTATAGTGGTAAAACTCCAAAATGTCAATTTTGGAGTTATGGTTCTTGAATACATCCTTTTTTACTTGCAAAAGAGGCGAAAATACATCTCAACTTCTTACCATTTGAGCAGGGGAAAAGATGCACTTACATTTTTTACAAATATGTTTTTTGATTTTAATAAGTAATCATTGTGTCAAATAAAGATAAGACTATTAAAATGAAATGATGAGAAAAGAGATTGATTAACTGATGTAAAGTAATTGATACATTATTGAAGTTTATAATAGTGTATAACTATAAAATTATTTGTTATCTATGATGGATTTTGGTCTTATGCCACTATGATTCTCAAAAGGTAATTTATTAATTCAGAATTGTAAAGATCCTATATTTTATAGAAAATTAAATTAAAATATATATATATATATATATATATATATATATATATATATATATATATATATATATATATATATATATATATATATTAAGAGCCCTTAACTATTAGGAACCAATTTAAACTTTAAAATCTCAGTGGTCTAATGTTTTTTTCTAACTATAAGTTATAGTAATGAAATATAAGTTATAGAATTCCACATAATTAATAAAACTTTCTTTGGTATTACTTTAGTATATTGTGTCATCATTATTTGCTTTTGTTTGAATAACTTTATATTAAAAGTGATGAATTAAATATTGATATTTTCTTTAAATCATATTTTCAAATTATTAGCTTGAGCTTCTTTTTTTTTTAAAGTGTAATGAATTAAATTTAATTTTTACATTCGTTTTTAATCATGCCAATGTATTGGCCCATTATGTGTGTGTCATCATCTGGGCTATAAAGTAAATATGTAAGGAATGTAAGAAATTTACCAAATTTACAAGGAAAAAAATGAAATAAAAAAAATAATCAAACATTATTTATAAGTTAATGAAGATGAAAAATTGAAATTTGTATTCTTAAAATAGTGATAAAAGAGAATGTGAAATTATAAATACTAATCGAAGTATATAAAAAATAATTGACTATTACACAGTCAGTTAAACAACAAATTAAATAAAACAAATGGAGAGGACAAAAGAATAAAATTTTTGTTTTCCAAGTATTTCTAATTTTATTTTCCTTATTTCATCATACTTAATATTACATACATTTTTGGTCTTCATTAACTTACGAGTAATGTTTTTTATATATATATATATATATATATATATATATATATATATATATATATATATATATATATATATATATAATTTAATTATTTCCTGAAAGATTGTCAATATTCCTTTCAAATAAAATTATTTTTATGATGTTTAGTAGCCTAGATCATGACACAAATTTTGGGCCAAAAAGTTGCTATAAATTAAAAGAAATGTAAAAAGTATTGCATTTTTTTTTTTATTACACTTTGATTGATTTGTTAAAAAAAAATAAAAACATTATTATTCTGCAGTCAAATATATACCACTATTTCTATAAAATAAATTAAGCAACAAAATGAGACTGTAGCTGATAGAATCAATCACAATATAACAAATTTACACAGGTTATTTCTAATTACTGCACACGTTTAAAAGATTAATAAATCAAAGTTTAATACTGCATCATATTTCAATCATCACCATAATTCTTCACTCAATTTTATATATTCAATCGCTTTAAAATCATACCTTCTTATTCAGGTACAAAGTAAATATCAAATGATATATAAGTCAAGTTATTATTACATAAATATAGTGTAAAATCCAAATCCATTCTTATGGGAATGAGTTGGTGTAGACATAGTCTGACTGCCTAGCTGGAGGAGTTCCGTGGGGAGATCCAAAGGAGGGACCAGGAGATACTGGCAATGAGCGCAAAGATGAAGACATTGGAGGAACAACATCAGGACTACCAAAGGCATATTGCTGTTCTCAAGGAGTCACTATGTGCCAAGGAAGAACATTATAACATGCTTCAGGCCGATGTTAGTATCATTGAGTTCATTTTATAATCTCTACCAGAATTTTAGGTAAGGTATATTAATAAATTTTTTCAGTAACTCTTGATTTATAAATATCTCATGTGGCTCATAGGTTTCAATGGTATAAAATATTTCACTTTAGAAATGATTGTCTACATTTAGACATTAGATCAATAATGTCTCAGCGTTCCCCTCAGGTCAAGAATAAATATATATTCAACTTTTTTTTTTGTCCATCTTGTCCATCATTTATACAAAGCAAACAAAAATATGATTGGCATAATTTTGAAAGTATGGTGACTTATGATGCATCTTTATCAATTGTAAAAGGAAATAAATAATTTTAAAAATCACACATATATAGTATATAAACTTAAAAGAAAATTTTATTGAAAAATATGACACAAAAGCATGCACATACTTATACTAGCATAATTTAAAATCTTGGGCAAAATGGCAAATATAAATATTTATCATTTATTATTTTGAAGCTTTTCATTGTAAGGTATATATACTACAGCTGCTTGAGCTTTTTTATGTGTCCCTTTTCTGCTTTCAATTAAAAACTCAACATTTATTTCTCCTTTTTTTATAACTCTATAAAAAACAGCAATACATAAAAAAAAAAATTAATGATCCAAAAATATGAATAAGAGAGATTCTTGGACCATGCACTTGAAAAAGCCACATTTTAGTGATAAGTTATGAACAAATACACTCACTGAATAGGAATTTATTATAGCTACAAGTCAGTTAACTCTTCAATAATTATTTACTCATTACCTGAAGTCTTTTTATTTATAACTGTACTTTTTATTTGATAGTATAATAAATAAAGGAGGATATTTGATTGTAGTATATTATTAGCATTCAAATTATTTTATAATTTATTTACATTATTTCTATCATAAGTAGTTTGAAATGAATGACATTTATTTAATTGATGGAGTTTTGTAGTGGATGATTTATTTATATTAGATTTTTTTAAAATAAAAAGTACTCATATAGTTTAGTTTTGTACAATTGTATTGTATTTTTATTATTTCAATGTAATTTCATTCTTAACAGGTAGAAGAATTACGACAACGTTTAGAAGAAAAAAATCGGCATATTGAGAAAAAAACACAAATAGCACTTCAAGCTCAACAAGAAAAAGCAAGATTTGCCAATGAACTTAATGAAATGAGGGACCATATGGACATTAAAGATCGAAAAATAAATGTTCTTCAAAGAAAGGTAACTAACTGTCTTTAAATAAGCTATTATGAAAAACTGTGAAATAAAATATGAAACACTTTGTAATATGCAGATATTAAAATTAAATAATCTCTGATGAATCAAAGTTGACCCTTGTACAAAGATAATATATTAATATTTCAAATAGTTTTTAAATTCTCCAAACATATTTAGTAACTACCAGGGGAAAATAGAATATGTGCTAAAATAAACTTTTTACATGTAAATTTATGAAGGTCCATTCCAAGTTTCTTAGATCAAACAAAGCATTTCAGTTGAAATTCAAGGTTTATTTAATTACTAATAAATATAACTTTATTAATGGTCAGTAATAATAATTAAAGTTGAAGGTTTTATTAGCTTCCTTTAATACTTATTTTCTATTCAAAGGGTTGTGAAAATGTAAGATTTAAAAAATGGACAGTGAAAGAATCTAATTATTACGGTTATTTATGAATTTATTCTAATATGCTAAGTGCTGAATTTCTTATTAATATAAAATTTTCTTGACTTGAAATGAAAAATATGGAGAATGTAAAAGAGTCAGAATACTGATGTTTAAGTTCATTGTAAAGGAAAGTGAAAATACTCTAAAGCAACTCCTTTTTTTCTCTTTCGTGGATTTTGATATATTTCTTTTTTAAACTTTTAATTTAAGTTTTTTAAATTAAAAAAAACAGATTAAAGCTCAATTAAAAACTAATATTTTGGTATAGTTCAATGTTTTAGCTAATAAACTCATTACTGCAAAGAGCAAATTTGTGGTAGGTAGACTTACCTATTTTAAATGTATAGGTTTTTCTTCATTAAATAATTTTTTTTTTTTAACAGCATTTATTTAACATGCTTCTAATCACAAACCTTGCTTACAATATCTAAACAGAAGTAAGGAAAAATTAAATTTGAATAGAATAAATAATAAATGCTTCAGAAATATTATAATGCAGCAGATTTATCGGACCAGTTGCCTAATGAGAATTCTAATTTTTAATTTTTTTACTTTAACAACTTTTTTAAAGCATTCATCCTTGGTAATTTTGGTAGCTTGATTGGTCTGGGGTTGAATAATGACTCATCTCAAGATACTTTTTTAGTAAGCAAAACTGTTCTTTCACATATGTGTGCTTATGAACAGAGTGCCATTAAAATATAATAAAACTAATATGAAGTTATAGTTATGAAGGTTGGTTACTCATTTAGGTTTTGTTGCTCTGTTTCTATAGTATTTTTCAAATTCTTTTACATTATATAAGATATTATTGAACTTTATTTCTTTTCCTTTTTCAGATCGAAAATTTAGAAGACCTTCTTAAAGAAAAAGACAACCAAGTAGATATGGCTCGGGCTAGATTATCTGCTCTTCAGGCTCACCATTGTACAAGTGAAGGTGCATTATCTAGTTTAGAAGAAGCCATTGGTGATAAAGAAAGACAAATGAATCAGTTACGGGAGCAAAGAGACCGAGCTGAACAAGAAAGACAAGAAGAACGAGAACTTCATGAAAGAGATATTGCTGAGTACAAATTGAAACTGCATGCATTAGAAAGTGAAGTGGAAAAACTTGGAGCAAGAATGGATAGGGCCCAACTAGAAAAAGACAGATTAGAGGCCAAATTGGAAAGTTCCCAACTAGAGCTTGGAAAATCAAAAGCAGAATTAGATAAAGCAGCAAGTGAAGTGGGTAGAAGTGGAGCTGATTGGGAAGCGGCTAAGCAACGTTTAACTAGACTGGAGTTGGAAAATGAAAGGTTGAGACATGAACTAGAACGATCTCAAACAACTTTTGGAAGAAGTACATTAAGCACTTCACAAGAGCTGGACCGTGTTCAGGAGAAAGCTGATAAGGCAGCAGCTGAACTAAGAAGAGCTCAAGCTGAATTACGAGTAACACAAGCTGATAATGAGAGAGCAAGAGCTGAGGCCTCTGCACTCCAAGAAAAAGTGGAAAAGCTTCAAGGGGAAGTGTACAGATTAAAAGCCAAACTAGAAAATGCACAAGGAGAACAAGAGAGTGTCAGAGAAGAATATGAAAGAGCACAAGCAACAATTACAAGAATGCATGCAGAAAGGGACAAAGCAGTATTAGATCTTGAAAAGTCAAGAGAAGAATTGGAAAGGACTCAAGCTACTCTAGGTAAAGCACAGTTACAACAAGAAAAATTACAAAATTCTTTGGATAAAGCACAAAGTGAAGTTGATAAACTACAGGAGAGACTAGACAAAGCGACAGGAGAAATTAGAAGGGTATGTTAATAATTAATTATTAAAATTATGTAGGTATTGAAATAAAGTAAAAAATGCTTATTTTTCAAGCATATAAAATTTTAATTATTTTTCATTTCAACTGGCAAAACATATTAAAGTTGGTGCTAAAAATAATGTATATATACACTCTCACATCAACGAGGACATAAAATACTATAATTATCTCCTCTTCTACGACTATTTGGTGTAGGAATTTCATCTGTTCAGCCTGGACTTAATATTTTGTTCCTGAACCAAGTCTCTTCTTCTGCACTGGTTCTTAAGAGAGAACCATCTTTAGTAGTTGTCAAAACTATTTTAGCTAGCCTCCTCTAAGAAGGTCTCAACAAGGTTAATATTGAACTTATCCCATATTGTGACGTTCCAAATCCTATCTTGTCCGGTCTTCTTTTTTTTTTTTTTTTTAGAACTTTTATTGAGTGATTATTACAATCTGCCACAAATATGGGCAATAAGTAATATAGATGGCATATGATTACATTCACACATTATGTACAAAGAGAGAGAGAGAGAAAGAAAAAAAATTATATATAAAAAATAAAATAAATTAAAAGATAACAGAAAGAATTTCCTATACATAAACAATATACATATAAATAAAATGAAATACAAAGATAATAAAATAAAACTTTGAGTGAGTAAAAATAAATAAATATTAAAAATAAAAATAAAGATAAATTAAATTAAAAGTTAAAACTACATTCATACTTATTTACAATACACACTCATCCTAGGGATCCCCCAACCAACCCTGCCCCTCCACTCATGGAAGGACAGGCCCGGCACAGAGATGTCCCAGCTCTTCTCTCTCAGCTGCGTCACTGGTGTTAAAGAAAACCCAGTGGAGGCTGAGTGAGAGCGCAATGTACACTCATTCAGGGTGTGAGTGGAGAAGCTGGCCAGTGCCAGAACTCCAACATAAATACATTTTTACAATAGATCTTGGGGCCACTGCCGTTTTAATCTGTGAGGTGGGTAATGAGGGTGTGTTGAACTGGATAGTGATTGAGCCAGAGGGTTAGGATGGAAAGAAAGGTTGTGATGGAATTTTAAAAATTTAAGAGGTAAGAGGTCGAGGACGTATGGTATGTTGAGATCATTGTGGAGGGTTTTATTGGATACGTAGTAAGGAGCATTAACTATAGTTTGGAAGACTTTGGACTGGAAGGATTGAACGCGTTTGATATTCGACTTTTTAGCTGTGCCCCACAGTTCAAGTCCATAAGTCCAAATAGGTTTGATAATGGTTTTGTATATGAGAAGTTTGTTTTCAACGGAAAGATGAGATGTCCTAATTTAATAGTCTATACAGTTGGCTGAAGCGTCTGTTGAGTTCTTGCCTTTTGAGTTGAGTATGAGGGTTCCACGTAAGTCTCTTGTCTAGGTAGAAACCAAGATACCGAACTGTGTCAGCTTTAGGTAGTGGAATACCATTGAAATTGATAGGAGGACAGGATTTTCGGTGGAGGGTAAAGGTTACGTTGGTGCATTTAGTTTCATTTACTTTGATCCGCCAATTATCGCACCAGTCTTCAATCAAGGATAAGTGGTTTTGGAGATAATAGGAAGCTATTAAAGGATCTGAATGGGACGAAAGGGTAGCAGTGTCATCAGCAAATGTTGCAAGGAAAGTATCAGAAGTGGTAGGGATATCTGCAGCATAGAGGATATATAGGACTGGACCAAGAACGCTACCTTGTGGAACACCTGCCCCTATTGGGTAGCAGTTAGAGTATTCCATTCCGCAGCGAAATCGAAAGGAACGGTTAGAGAGGTAGGATCGAAGAACTAGGAATAGAGATTGCGGTAACTGGGCTTTAAGCTTGAAGAGCAAACCGTCATGCCATACCCGGTCAAAAGCTTGCACTATGTCCAGAAATGCACCGGAGCAATATTGCTTGCTTTCAAGTGCTGAAGATATATGGTCAACAACTCTCAGGCCTTGTTGGATAGTGGAATGTCTAGAGCGGAATCCAAACTGGTGTGAAGGAATATTTTGCGATTCAAGGATGGGTAGGATTCGTTTAGGAAGGAGCTTTTCAAACATTTTTGAAAGGATTGGGAGAAGACTAATTGGTCTATATGATGAAGGGTTGTTAGGAGGTTTGCCCGGTTTCAGGAAAAGGATAATTATGGTGTGCTTCCATAGCAAAGGGAAATGGGTTGTCCGGAGGATGCAATTGTATAGGTAGGTAAGGAATATGATTGCTTTATGAGGAAGTTGCCTGAGGATCTGTGAGCTTAGGAGATCATGTCCAGGGGATTTTCGGGATTTTAATTTTTTTAGAAGGAATTTGACCTCAGAGGGGTTTATAGCTTTAGGAGGTAAGGAGAGAGGTATCGGTGAATCAAGGAATTCATGAACCATTCTTGTGTGGGTGGGATTGGATTCAGGATGGGGAAGAAATATGCTGGATAGGTGCTGGGCGAATTCTTCGGATCTGTTCTCGTCAGAAGCCGCCCATGAACCATCTTCGCATCGGAGGGGATGGGAGGTAGGTTGATATCTTAGGATTTTTTTAGTGGTAGTCCAGAGGGAGTTATCTGAAGAGGAGATTGAAGAAAGATAGGAATTATAGGATTTGGATCTGAAGGTAGCCATATTTTTTTTAAGGAGTTTGGTAAGGTAGTTATAGGATTTCCGATCATCCGGGTGCCTGGTTCTTTGCCAAATGGCTCTGGCATGGCGTTTAGATTGGATAAGGTCTCCAGTAGATTTTGAGGTAAAGGATTTTTTTTTCGAACTTTGGGAAGGGAACGAGGTGAGGATGCAGCCCAGGCTGCTTGCTGGATTATGTTTGTGAAGGAATTAGTTGCATTGTCAAGGTCTTGGAAGGTTTTTAGGGATACTCTGAGGTCTATAGAGTCGGATATTATTTGACGGAAGAGGATCCAGTCTACTGGCCCTCTTATAAATGATGGGGAAAGAGGTTTTGGGATTGGAGTGACAGAAAGGGTTAGAATTAAAGGACTATGATCTGAGGAAAGGTCATCCAGGCGTTCTATGGAGTGATGGAGAGGTCCTAATCCTGAATGGATGAAGAAGTCGAGAAGGTCTGGGTTTCGGTTTGGACCGGTGGGCCAATAGGTAGGAGTGGTCCGGTCTTCTATTCTAGTTTTTGCTTGTACCTAATTTCCATAGTTTGGATTTGACTTTGGTGGTAAGGGTACATGATTCAAAAGAGTGTGATACAATAGTCAGGAAAGTTGACTTGTAAATTGCTTAAATCTGCATTTTCACCACTCTTCTGCAAAGGGAACTTCTCCAGACCAGACTTAACATTATCTCTACTGCTCCCATTCTCCAAATAACTTCCAAATTTACAAATTTAATTGTAGTGCTACACACAAAAGTTGTCCTCTTTCTCAATTTCAACAATTATACAGTCACATTTTTGTATGATGAAATTGGGTCACAGGTGATTTCACACTCCAAGTGGGGGAGGCCCTATGGGAATATTAACTGATCTTATGCAGAGCTTAGTATAATGATGAAAATGCTCAGCTCAAGCTCAGATTTTAGGCTTGCAGTAGTTCAAAAGTGGTTGGTTGCGGATAATCCCCGGGAACTCTTCTAATGTTAGTTATTCCTTCTTGACTGTCAGGGCAAGATTAAAAAAATCAGTGTTCCAGGTGTGAAGGGGAGTGGGATTTAGGGGAGTACTGCTACATTGACTGGAAACTGGACACCTGTTTAGGAAATTCCCTTGAGGTATTTGTGAAACAACTGAACCCAAGGATTATTTTATTGTAACAAACTAAATAAAATATTTTTTGAGTAGTATTAAATAGGTGGTGTAATTGATTTTCTTTAAGCAATTTGTACATCTTAATCTCCTGTGATTAATTACATAACCTAATATACTGACATACTCACTGAAATGTTTTCATTAGTAATTTTTCATTTTTTTCTCAAATGCTTTGATTTCAGGTTGCTATGGATTTTTTTTTACTAAAAATTTGTTGTCGTTTTTCGATACTTCTGTATCTATTATAGAGAGTAGAGGGGTTTCTTTCAGTAAAATGATACTTTCTTGAAATTGCTGAGTAGCCATGACATTAAAATATGTCTAGTAACGCTCCTTTATGCTCTTACTAGTCCTAACTGCTTATTGGTCCTATGTTGATTACAGATTCTCATTGGCAAGACCTTTATTTATTATTTTCTTAGGCTTATTGACTGCAATTTACAATGATCAATTTATTAAATTATCTCTGATTATAATATCATTAACTCAAAGATAATTATTTTATTCCCTTTAATTTATTAATATTATGATAGATATATAGGTATGTATGTATGTGTATATATATATATATATATATATTATATATATATATATATATATCTAATATAATATTATATATATATATATATATATATATATATATATATATATATATATATATATATATATATATATACATATTCATATTCATATTTTCTTACAGATGCAAATGGAAAAGGAAAAACAAAATTATGATTTTGATAATGTTCAGTCACAATTAGATAAAGCTTTGGGGCAGTCTACTAGACTACAAAAAGAAAAGGAAGCAGTTCAGCTTGAAGCAGATAGATTACGAGACAAATATGAAAAAGCACAGGTAAAATAACAAATAATCACAACTAAAAAACATTATTAATAAATTATAAAGCTTTATCATCTAAATACGAGTACCTAGTTATATGACTCATTATTTTCAATAGGTGTTAATATATCATTAAGTTTATTTAAATTAAATATACTTTAAACTCTTAATTAGGATTATGTTAACCCCTTTAGCTTACAATATCTCACTATAAATATATTTAAAATCCTTTAAACATTTTTTTTTTTAATTGAACTTTAAAAATTCATGAAGGTTACCACTACTAAATTCTTTATTTATAAAAACCCACAAAACTAACAAAGTAGATAAATTTTATTAATCTTAAAATGTATAATATGACATTGTTTATTACATGTAAGAATAATAATGGAAGTAGGGTTGAGTTAGCTAGGCTAATAATCAAAATAAATTTCATAGTTTTGAAATGTGAAGTGTAAAACTGATGGCCAAAATTTGAATAATAGGCAAAAATAGATTTCAGAATCGATGGCTCACTTAGACAGACTTCTTTTTTTTATTCTTCCAATAAATATCCTCAATGTGTAGAGGAAGCTTGTAACTCATCCTTTTTACTTATCTCATTAAAATATTTGGATTTTTCCCTATTTCTGGTCTTAAACATTCATGAAAAAATCTGTGGAATGAGTATTTCTATTTTATTAAGCTTCATAAAAAGTAAAAAATAAAATCAATCGAATTTCAGAATTCAATAAATAATTAAATGAAAAATTTTTTTAATAAAGATAAAAGAAATATTTTGCATAGGTTATAGGTTGATTAAAATACACAACAGTGTGAGATTCCACCAAAAAAACTTTTAAAAAAATCTCCCAAATATTATTGTGAGTGAGCTTTATGTTGCATGTGTGTGTATGTGTATATTTTTTCAGATAGTATGATTAATCAAAAGTGGGTATTATGTTCTAAAGACTAATAAATTCACCTTTTACTTCTTAATGTTGGTAGCTGACAACCGTTATAAATATTAGTTGGCTCTTAAGAGATATGTGTACCACACTGGATCAAAATCAACTGAGTCATTTCAATATGCTGTTAACAGTAAATAGCAGTTGAAAAATAACATTCAGTTTTCTTACAACTAATAAATTTGGACAGGTACAAAACGATTACAAAAATCCTGTCAGGGCTAAGAAAGTGTATATCCACATTCATTTTAGAAGTTTAAATATCTCTTTTACAACTTAGCCTCCAAATACTTTTTTTCTAGCTTTTAAGTTGGGTGTAGTTTCCAATCAAATGATTTTTTAAAATAGAAAATGGAAGAAGGCATAGAGGACAATCTGCTTCCAAATTGTGATCAGTTTTTTTCTTTTTCATTATTTTATTACTTCAGAATTCATTATTTTTCCAAACTGATTGCTAATTTTCCAAGGTAACATCAATAAATCAACTCAAAATAGCAAGTTTTGTAGTTTTCTGCAAAAAGTTTTAATAGTTTGCTCTTTAATTAAAAATGAAGTGAATACAGTACATTTTATAAAATCTGCAGATTACTGGAAGTTTTGAAGACTCTAGTAGTAACACACCTCAAGTAAGCATACATTTATTTTTAATTAAATATCCACATTTTTAATTTATTGTAATAATTTTTTTTTTCAAGCTATTGATGTCCATTCATTTTTAACTAGCATATGGCTTTTGGGCAAAATTTATTTCAATCCTCATTATTCAGCTTAATGAAGATTGCTTTGTTTCATATGTTTGGTCAATGACTTGCTGGCAGTAAAATTTACTTTAGGCTTTGTCATGATAATCTAATAAGTTACTAAATCAAAAACTATAATCTCTAAGTAGGTTTATTTTATATTTTTTACTAAAAAAAGGTTTACTGATTTTATTTAAAGAAGATAATTTTCTTCTTTTATTGTAAATTACAATTTTAAATGTTATGCGATTTTGTCTAAAATAATTATTCTTTATAATAATTTCATGTATACAATAACAATTTAATAGTAACCGAAATTCTTTGACATATTATAAGTATTCAATTTTGCTTATGGATTTACTATATGTCGTCATTGATTTAGCCAATATTTTATTTGGAACTGATGCTTGGCTATTTATGCTTTTATTGTTAATGCATGTATTAATTCCGTGTTATTATGAGTCATTATAAATTAAAGGTTTACTTGAACTTTAAAAAATAATTAAAGCTTATTAATGTGTCTTACATAATACTGTTACATTACAATCTAGATATTAAAAAAGTTAAAGTTATCTTCCAACAAAATACTTTCCTTTTATATGAAAACATATAACAGTTAAGATATAAAAAGTATTTTTAAATAAAATAATGTAAATAATAGAGAATATTAAAATATAACTAATGAATGATTATGGATACATACCATATGTTCAAATTTAGTAATTGCTGTCATACAGAGTTTGAAATATATAAATTTATTAAAGATGATTCTGGCTCGCCTGCAGAAGGAAAAAGATACTTTCCAAGAAGATTGTGAAAAATTACAAGAAAGAGCAGAGCTTCAGCAAAATCAGCTTTCTAAGGCCCAGCGAGAACGGGAGAACATGCTGACCGAATTAGAAGTAGTAAAGGAAAGGTGGGAAAAAGTACAGCAAACACAACAGAAAATACAAGTAATTTTTCTATTTATTATATAAAATTTGTATGTATTTTTTAAATTATTTAAATAACGGTTTTTCAAATTCCAACTTTCAAACAATTTAACTTTCTCTTATTGGGAAAATAAATTTAATACTATTCATCATTGGAAATATTATTCACATGGAACTTAATTATCACATTAATTTATTATTCAAGCAATTCATTAGATAGTTCTTAATCAATTTTTAAATAACACTGCCTCCCTTTATGGTAGCTCTTTTTAATTCAGTAAGTATGCTGACCATGCACGTTTTATACTCTTATTTGAGTATAAACTGAAGTTAAAATGAATGGTGATGAGCCTGGCTGGACCTTGCTGTTTTGCATCCATGAGTAGTGATTCTCTTCTTAATGTTGGGAACAAGAGATATGTCGAAGTTCCGGGCCCATATTTACACCAAGAAATGGTGTCCATATTTACACCAATTCCACCTTACAAAGATGGCCACTATCACATGCAACCTAAAAGTGTGCTTGTGACTAATGTGGCTAAAGGTGTGCTTCAAAAGTAGCTTAAGATCTCTGCTTTCTAGATATCATTGTGAAATTATTTTAAAACAAACATGAGAACATGAAATGAAAATGATTTCACATGGCTCTCAAAAGTTTGCAGTCCAGAATGAACACCAATTTGTACAATAACTAACCCTGCATCCACACTAGTTGGAAGAACGGTTCCAACTGCTCTCTGCTATCTTTTATTAGCAAATGGCTCCAATGACAGTCCTCGCCGCCATCTTCAGCATCTCCCAAAACCAATACGAAGGGGTGCCCATATTTACACCAGTGCTTGTTTTTATACCTTTTCCTTTCTCTTTCATTCTCTTTCTCTCTCTCTCTCTCTCTCTCTCTCTCTCTCTCTATATATATATATATATATATATATATATATATATATATATATATATATATATATATATATATATATATAAACTCCCGGTCAAAAGTATTGCTACACCCATAATTCTCAAGATTTTTCTGGTTTTTACCTTAATCCATAATTGGTTAATATTTATATTAATATTATTTATTAAACGTGAGCCATTAAGGATTAGACACATCTGTAAATAACAAATGATTTAGATTATTTTTCAAAGAATTTTAGATTATTTTTTCATATCCTTCAGTCCATGTTTATCATTTATTTCGTTATTCACAATTATGCCAAGACTAGTGGAAGCAGTCATTCAAGCCAGATGGGGCAATATGTCTTATTAAATATTAATTAAAAAATTAAAAGATAAAACTGTAAAAAATTAAAATTTTAAAAAGTAAGTTTACTAACTTTTTTGTTTATTGGAAGAAATATTGTAATTTCTTTTCATAAAAATTGTTTATCTCTAGTTTAGGAATGCTTATTATAGACTTCAGAACCTTTCTTTGTTATGAAAAAAAAATACGTTTTTATAAAATTCAAATATTTCAAAGTGTTGCGATACTTTTGATGGTCAAAAGTATCGCAACACTTTGAAATATTTGAATTTTATAAAAACGTATTTTTTTTTCATAACAAAGAAAGGTTCTGAAGTCTATAATAAGCATTCCTAAACTAGAGATAAACAATTTTTATGAAAAGAAATTACAATATTTCTTCCAATAAATATATATATATATATATATATATATATATATATATATATATATATATATATATATATATATATATATATATATATATATAATATATTATATATTTTATATATTATATAAATATATACAGACATATATTATATAAATATATACAGACATACAAAATCTCATTTCAAAAAAATGTTCATATCATTTATTTAACTATTAAACATTAAAAAAGAAAAAAAAATGGTTTATAATATATCCTAGTTCAACTTGCAACCTCTGCTGTAAGTATTAAATTAAATTTTGTCAATAACAGTTTTTTTTTTTTTGTTTTGTTTTTCAGCTTGAAAAGGATGATTTATTAACAGAAATAGAAATTTTGAAAGAAAAACTTGAGAAAAATCAAATTATTTTGCAAAAGTCTCTTGAAGACAAGGAAACCGCTAACAAAGAATTTGAAAGAATGCTGGAAAAATATGACAGGTTTGAACGAAGCTGTTAATAAATTATTTCATTTATATATATTTTTTAATGTAAACATGTACTTTTTGTGGGTTGAAAATTGAAAATAATCCAGTTAAGTATCTGTTAATTTTATTATTAAATTCACTACGTAAAATATTGTTACATTAGTAATTGAAAGAACATTTTTTACTTCTTTAAACCTTTCCTATAGATCTTACACATTCTTAAAGGTCCTATAGCTCATACACTGCAGATATATTTAAAACTAATTTTATCTCTAAGGTCATTTATTTTATAAAATTCATTTTAACCAGTCCATTGGAGATTCAACCAAGTGTTTAACGCAAATATTTCTTTTTCAAAAATAACGAATTCCCAAGCAGAATAAATAAACTAAATTTTTTTCAAAGTAAATATTTCATTGAAATGAGTTACAATTTTTCATAATTTGTAAAATAACAGATAATAATGAAAATTGAGAACTATGTATTTTAACTAGTGGGTTACTATTTTAAATGTAGCCATAAAAAAAAAAAGTTAGATAAATTACTTGTAACTTTGAGGTTTATACTTCCACATGATTATTGGTATATAAAATTTATGGTCATCCATCTCGCCATCCAGGTTTGCCTTAAAAAGTTAAAATGAGCATAACAGATATTGGCCTAATTTGTAAAACCTGGAAGTTATATGTACTTCTAAAGATATAATACAGCTATGAGTTAATTTATTGATTAACCAATTTAGAGACTGAATATTGACCAATAGTGCAATAATAATAGTAAAAAATGTAGCTATTTGCAGGTATCTAAAAGATGGAAAGCCTTAGACAGATGGTTGAAAAATTAATAACTAAATAACAAATGAAAAGAAATGGAAGCAATAAAGTCCTTACTGTTTTGATTCCTATAATGGTCTACCCCACTCAGGGAGACATCTCAAGTCCTATTTTACTTAACGCATGCTATTATAAACCCACCTCCCAGCTGCAAAATCATCCATTTTGCTGATTTTCAATTTTGCATTTATAAATACAAAAAAAAAAAAGAATAAACAAATTATATATAACTCCTTAAATGTTTAAAGTATAGGTGCACTGAAATTATTTTTCATGTATGTAAGTTCTAGTTGAAGAAATTTATTTCCAATCACAAAAAATAAAAATAAAAATAATAATAATAAAATAAAATTCCAAGCCACTAGTTTTGACCTCATGACAAACAGGTAAGAACTCCTGGCTCAGTACAATTTATTGGTGCAACTCTAAACAGCTAATGAATTTTAATGCTTCCAAATGAATGCATCATTATACTACTCAATTATTCAAGTATCTAAATAGCCCTCAACACAATACTGGCTGTTTATTCTCAAGACTTTTTGTTGATTACAAATGCTTCCAAATTTGCCAATGAGTTTAAGTTTGCATCCTTAGTACAGAACTGTTTGCTATTCTAATAGCCATACACAGTACCAAACTGTGCTACTGCCAATGTACATATTTCACCATGTAAAAATATCACATACACAAACATACTCAACTAATTCAAATTATTAAAAGCTGTCCAAAATTGTATACAGGAACAACTTTGTACATAAGTTATGTAAGATGCTATCATACATAACATTAAATCATGGAACAACAGATACAAATTTCATTGAATACTAAGATAGGTTAGGTATATCTGGAAATTAAACAGCTGATAGAACTGTAGGGAAAAAACAACTGTGAAAGATAATGACTAAATACCTATGAAATGAGATATGTAGCTTTTATGCGCAAGTGTGTTGGGGTGAAGGTCATGGGGTTTGGTGTCCACCTTAGTTAGTTAATATTTATTTTGCTGTGTTGTATTTATTAATTCATAGAATTACAGTCTATGAAAATATCTGTTATGTAGTATAATGTGTCAGTTTCTTCAATAATTTTTTTTATGTTTTTAATCCTTGTTAAATTTTTTAAAAAAGTTTTAGTATTTTTTAGAATGCATGTATGTGATGTGAGCTCAACAAACAATAAATAATTCTAATGCTAATATTTAATGAAATGGAATTTGATTGTGGAAATTACTAATTGAAAATATATCTATGGAACTTTAATACTGTGAAGATGTTAGTATAATTGATATAAATATTTTTTTTTAGGTCTCAAGGTGAAGTATATAGATTACAAAATAAACTTGATACATCCGAAACTGAAAAAGATCGATTAGAGCTTGAAGTAGAAAAAATTCAAATTATAGCTACTAAATCTAGAGAAGAACTGAGAAAGGTGCAAGACGAATCACAGAGGATACAGGAACTCTATGATCGTGCTATGTTACAGCTGAGTAGGACTAAAGAAAATGAAGATAAGTTTAAAGAAGAAATGGATCGTATGTCAGTAGACCTTGAAATGATGAGAGAAAGATATGACAAAACACAAATTGAAATGAGGAGAATACAATCAGAAAGAGATAAATTGCAAGGTGACACAGATCGCACATTATTTGAGTTAGAAAGAACACACTCTCAATTAACAAAAACCCAAAGTGCTTATGAAAAGAGTCAAGAAGAAGTAACTCGACTTACACTAGAACTAGAGAAAATGTATGATAAACAAGATAAACTTCAAACTGAATTACGTAAGGCTCAACTTGAAGCTGAAAGGCATCATAGCGAAGCAGAAGCTCTCAAGGAAGAAGTTGAGAGATATGCAACAAGAGCTGGGAAATATCAGGATACTCAAGAAAGAAGTAAAGAAGAACTTGAACGACTGAGAGATACAACAGAGCATTTAAGAGGAAAGTATCAATTTGAACAAGAAAAATCTGAAAAATTATCTCAAGCAAATGAAAGGCTAGAAAGTCGAATTCATGAATTACAGTTAGAACTTGATTTAAGTAGGACTGAAGTAATGAAGATGACAGAAACACAAAGTAAACATCAATCAGAAATTGAGAGGCTTCACATAGAATGTGAGAAGGTTCGGGATCGACAAGAAAAATTACAGATTGATAATGACCGTCTTAGATCTGAATTAGCAACCAGAGGTTCTAGTGATATAGAAGCTGGTATGCTCAGGGATCGATTGGAGAAAATGCAGATAGCTCGTGACAAATCAGAGGCCGAAACCAACAAGCTTCTTAGAGAACTTGAACGAGCACAAAGTGAAATTGAACGATTACGAGCCGATGCAGGTGGTCGCTCTTTTGCAGGGGAAGCAGAGTTAGAGAGAACTAGAGAAAGACTTGAAAAAATAGCTCAATCAAAAGAAAATGCTGAAATGGAAATTAAACGTTTGACAAGGGAATTGGAAAAATCTCAAATGCATTTAGCAAAATATCAAGAAAACAATGAAGCTACACAAATTGAGTTTGAACGTATGTCTGCAGAATGTTCTAGGATGCATGAAAAACTAGAACTAGCTAAGGCTGAAATGCTTAAGATGGCAGATGAAAAGGTTCATTTAGAAACTGAACTTCAACAAACTAAGCGAGCTCTTGAAAAACAGCATTCAACATTGCAGGATTCTGACTATAGGATAAAAGAAGAATTTTCAAAATTCCATCAGGAACGAGACCTAATAATAAGAGAAAAAGAAAAGATTGCTGTTGCTTTAGAAAAGAGGGAAAAACATTCAGAGATGCTTGAAAAACAGATGGAAAAATTAGAGATAGAAGTGAAAAAATTGTCAACAGAGCGTGATCAACTTGTAATACAGCTTGAAAAGTCTCAAGATATGCTGTTGACATTCCAAAAAGAGCTTCAACAGTCAGAGACAAGATTAGAAAAAGAAAGAGATGAGAATGCCAGACTTAAAGCTGAACAAAGGAGGCAGGTTGCAAAAGACACAGGTTCTCGGGAGAATATAGACAGAGATTTGAATAGACTACAGCAAATGCTTCAGACAAAAGATCAAGATATAGCAACGATTCAGCAATCCTTAAATGTGAAAGAAAAAGAAATTATGAAACTTCATCAACAGCTTCAGCAGCAATCACAGCAATACATGAAGGAGAAAACAGCATATGAATCTGAATTCAACCAATGGCAGAAGCTTATTGAAACAGAAAAAAAAAGAGCTGATGATCTTCATAAACAGTTACAATCTATGCAAATGCATCAAAATTCAGCAAAAGATGATTCAATTAGAAAAATAGAAATTTTAGAGAAACAGTTACAATCTACACAAGCTGAATACAAGGAAAACCGAGAAAATTTACAAAGAAGGATACAAGCTTTGGAAAAGGAACTTCAAACTGGAGGATCAGCTGCAAAGGACGTACAAAGGTTACTATCTGAACTTGATCGATGCCAAGCAGAATTAAAAAGTGGTACTATAGAGCGTGAAAGGCTTCAAGCACAACTTGAAATGCTAGTTCAAGAACTTGAAAAGAATCAGGTTTGCATTACATACATTATATATAATATATTTATATTGATCCTTGTATCGGGTTACCATGTAAAGAAAAGGCACAAATATGCGTATGTACATATATATATATTTGTGAATTTTTTTTTTTTTTTTTTTTTAAATGAGGGCTCGATAAATCTTCGGAAGATATGGCTAGGCCTATATTTAGTCATGTGCAGCATTCTTAAACACAAAAACCACCCCCTTTAACCTTTTTTTTCTCTCCACTAAATCTGTGTCAGACATTATTTCATAAAGTGAAATGGCTGTGTTCTGCCTCATGGTAATAGGCTACAACCTGACTACTTTTATTATGCCTATCTTTCTCTTATTTCCTGAGCCACTTAATGGTCTTTGCCACTAAAGATTGGCCTGCTACCCAGTGCTCTTTGGAAGTTAACATTAATTGAATTTAATTATCGACTGTCATGTAAACAACAACGTTCCCCTTTCTAGCTGATATTAATCTTTGGATCTGCACAATATTGCAGTTTACCAACTAATCTGAAAAGAAACAAGGATGATTCACCTGAAAAAGTTTGAACTTCTATTATTTCTGAGCCTGGTTAATTTATATGCACATACAGTTGATTTATAATTATTAGCACTGACCTTTTTTAGCCTCATTGACAAAAATACAACTGAGCTGGAAAATTATTATTTTAAACTCCTATTCTTTCTTAGCCTCAGGCCCTAAGACAATAAAACAATCTCTCTCTCTCTCTCTCTCTCTCTCTCTCTCTCTCTCTCTCTCTCTCTCTCTCTCTCTCTCTCTCTCTCTCTCTCTCTCTCTCTCTCTCTCTCTCTCTCTCTCTCTCTCTCTCTCTCTCTCTCTCTCTCTCTCTCTCTCTCTCTCTCTCTCTCTCTCTCTCTCTCTCTCTCTCTCTCTCTCTCTCTCTCTCTCTCTCTCTCTCTCTCTCTCTCTCTCTCTCTCTCTCTCTCTCTCTCTCTCTCTCTCTCTCTCTCTCTCTCTCTCGCTCTCTCTCTCTCCCTCTCTCTCTCTCTCTCTCTCTCTCTCTCTCTCTCTCTCTCTCTCTCTCTCTCTCTCTCCTCTCTCTCTCTCTCTCTCTCTCTCTCTCTCTCTCTCTCTCTCTCTCTCTCTCTCTCTCTCTCTCTCTCTCTCTCTCTCTCTCTCTCTATATATATATATATATATATATATATATTTATATATCAGAGTCTCTCTCCTCTACCCCTCGTCTCATCTCTCCTCTCTCTCTCCTCTCTCTCTCTCTTCTCTCCTCTCTCTCTCTCTCTCTCTCTCTCTCTCTCTCTCTCTCTCTCTCTCTCTCTCTCTCTCTCTCTCTCTCTCTCTCCTCTCTCTCTCTCTCTCTCTCTCTCTCTCTCTCTCTCTCTCTCTCTCTCTCTCGTCTCCCTCCCTCTCCTCTCTCCCTCTCCCCCCTCCCGTCTCCCTCACCGCTCTCCTCCTCTTCTCCCTCTCTCTCCCGCCACCCCCTCCCCCCCCTCGTCATCTCCCCCCCTCTCTCTCCCCATCTCCCTCCACGCTCCTCTCTCTCTCCTCCTCCTCCCTCTCGCAATCTCCTCCTCCTCTCTCTCTCCTCTCTCTCTCTCTCTCTCTCTCTCTCTCTCTCTCTCTCTCTCTCTCTCTCTTCTCTCTCTCTATCCCGTCTCTCTCCCAAAAAAAAAAAGTCGGTCTCCTCTCTCCCTCTCTCTCTCTCTCTCATATATATATATATATATATATATACCTCTCTCCTTCGTTCTCTCTCTCATATATTTTTTTTTAGATGCCCTGAGTACAAAATAAGCTGAGACAATGGTACCATATGTTAATAACATATCATTAATTATTAGTCTTTCAAATGTCCACACCCTCAAACATCTTTTCTACTATTTATGAATGGTCAACCAACCTATACCATTTAAATTTTAATTTAATATATTTCCTAGTCTAATCTGACTGAATTCCTTTATTTCTCTTGCTGTACATTTATAAAACTACTAAGAACTTCTGGTTTTGAATTTTCCTCTCTTTATATTTTCTTTGAGCTTTTCTTGAAGCATATATCTTAATTCATAAATTTTATGAAATTGATCCATTTATATCTAAATATTTTTTGTTGATATACATAAGTTATAATTTTAAATATCTCTATAGAGATTTTTTAGCTTTATTTCCAGGTCTTGTTTGGTTTTAGCTAGAGCTCCATGAAGCAAATAAAAAATTATCAGTTGGTGGTAATCGAATGGGTGATGAAAGTGCCATGAAGAAACAACTTGATGATTTTAGAAAGCAGTTAGAAGAACAAAATCAAAAACTTGATGGCCAGAAACGAAAACTGGATGAACAACGGAAAAATATTGAAACAAGAGCTAAAGAACTGGATGATAAAGAGAAAGCACTAATAGATTTTGAGATGAAGTTGAAAAAGAGAAAAGAACAAACAGATTCTCAGGCCCAAAAGGTATGAATCTAACAATTAATTTACCAGTATTATTTCAGAGTAAAAATACAATAGATTATTTTTATACTATAATATTTAATTATTTTTAGCTAATTACAAAAATTAAATCAAATTTACTGCATAAAAACAATTTTTTTTCTTAAATCTTTTTATCTCCTTCAATGGGGAATGTAAAAAAATAAATTTAAAAAAATGATAGGAACAGAGAAGGATGAAATGCTAATTAACTTTTACATCATGTAATTTGTTGTAGCTCAATGATTTGATAAAAGAGTGTAGAATAAAGTCAAAATAAAATTTTCCTTATCCAATTTATTGTGAAACTTGGTTACATGTACTTCTGAACACTGTTGTGTACTAAATCAAGTCAGCACCTTGAAATGTTTCCAATGGTTAAAGTAAGAATTACAAAACATAGTTTCCCAGAACTTATTGTATACATTTTGCATATACTTATTAATAATTATTGAAAATAGACTAGTTCTTTCTCTAGTATTAGTAATGGCATTATTTCAAAGCAATGCTATAAAAATCTTCATTTATCCTTTAAACATTTGTTTTAGAATGGTGCTATTGATGAAAAAGAAATTATAGCTTTGAGACAAGAAATTGAAATGCATAAGGAAAGTGCAAAACATTCTCAAGAAGAAGCCGAAAGATTATTACAACTAATGCAAATGACGCAAGAAGAACATAATTCTAAAGATAAAAAAATTAGAGAATTACAGGAGTAAGTTAAACCCACTATTTCTATTTATAATAATATGAATACATGATTTCATTGATCATATTATTATAAATAGTATTTGTGCCAATATCAACCTCACATATACCATGTATGAAAATTCCTTTTCCCTTTGTTTTATTTATATTTTAAATATTTTTAACTTGAAAGTCATCAGTGAGTTCTTGTAAAACCAGATCATATCCTTCTAACCTTCGCATAACTCCCTTCCATGTAGCATCATTTACTATTGCCAGAGCGTCCAATTCCTGGTACTTCCTCCAATCAAAGATATGCCATTTTTCCACTCTTAACATATTTAAATCTAGTCTCTTTCTTTGCTTATTTAATATTCTTTCCTATGAACCCACTGAAGAAAATATATAGCATGAGATACGAGTGTTCAAATTATAATATTTATTTTGGTTTATATAATTGATTTTTGTTACTATTATAATTTGAGACTTCATCAAGATTTATTTTTTACTTAATTAATGGTTCTGTACTGTATTTCTCATCTAATATCTGTTAATTTTAAATATTTCAATTCACTATTACTTGATCTTTCATTTTTATTTTTTATTTGTCTCTTACTTTAATTTTAAATTTTGAAGATTTTACTCTGTTTTCTTTTTAAATAATCTGTAATGAGTTTTAATTTTTACCATCATTATTTAATTTTTACCATCATTATTTAATTTCTACCATCATTATTTAATTTCTAATTTCTATAATTATCAATACTTAATTTTACTTTCAACATGTACAGCAGCAAGGTCACTTATTATATTGCACATTATAATTATTCATAAGGAACAATGGCCCCAGAATAGAGTTTATTTTCATTCATTATTTCAAAGTTGTAAACAAAGGTGCTGTCTGGTGAACTGTGTAAATGAAACCCTCTTTTACAGAGATTAGCTATTATTTAACTATGACCATAACTGGTGATTTCCCCAATCTATAAGATAATGCTCTTTTTATATTTTAAATGCAATATTTTAGCTATAAGTAATATTTGATTTATTTTATTTCCAGAGCATTAAAAAATGCACAAGTTAAATTAAAAAGTTTACAAACTGCCAATGCACAAAGGGAACAAGCACGAAAAGCAGAAGAGGTAATTATGATAATGCAATATAATAATATATTGATTACAATATAATCAGTTTTATCATTTTTTTAAATTGTATTGACATATTTCTTTTAAAAAATCATCAAATTGTAACAATATAACATCAAAAAATGTTTTGTTTTAATAAAGAAAAAAACATAATTTATCTCAAATGTTAAAAATATCATTTCTATAATCAATTATTAGTAAAAGTTCAAAAGCAAACTAAAATATATTTTAATAAGAAAATATAGTTTTTTTCTTATGAAAGAAATTAGTTTTTTTTTATATTAATGAATACATATAGATATAGATATATAGTCTGAGTCCAAAGTATTCGTACACCTGCTATAAATCATAAGAAATAACAAATATTAGCATTATTTAATAGGATTGATTTAAAACAATAAATCCATTTAATGTATACATCAACACGTTCATTTGTAAATATATTTTTGTATTTATAGAACATTTCACAAAATAATACAAGAAGAATAACTGAAAAAAAAACCAATAACATCATGAGTCAAAAGTATTCTTACACTTGATAAAATTTCTATTTAATATTGACATTCAAGAACAATTAATATTTAGTAGGACAAATTTTGCTTTTATAATGCTCTACATGCTTTGTGGCATTGAATTCATTAATTTTTGTGTCAAAGTAACTACAACATTGTAATAATAACGTCACTTAAATTTTGATTGTTTGAAACACACCTTTTCCGTACTCGATCCTTTAGATATTTCCAAAAATGCGCTATAGGATTAATATTTCATGATTCATGGGATGTTGCCTCCACTTTGATGTGTTATACTGGATCCACAGGATTTATCTTTCATATTTGGAGTAAATTTTCCTTAATCATCCTGTTCTCTCTATATATTCAAAAGTTTTTCTCGTTCCATACATTTTAATAGTATCTTGGACTGTTGAGTGAGGTCTAGTAACTTCTCTAAGCGACCGTAACTCATTATGTAGGCGTAAAATAATTTGCGTTTTAAGCTGTATGCTAGGGATCATTATCCTGCTGAAAAACATAATTTTCTCTAATCCCAAATTTGTCAGCACTGATTTGGAAATTTCTTTTTATTGCGTCGATATATTTTATATGATTCATTATGCTATCGATAAATTCAAGACACCCCACTTCAGTAACGTTCTAACAACCTCACACCACGAGTCGCTTTCCTGCATTCAGAACAGTTAAAACTATATTTCTTATTTCCGTTACTATATTTGTTTCTCCATACTTGTTGGCCACTTTGAAGATTAAACATTTCAATTTTACCCTCGTCGGTAAATATTATCCTATTCCCAAGGTCACAATCTTATTTTTTATGGTCCTTGGCCCATTGATTTCTTAATAGCAATCTCCCATTGCTTATTGATGGTTTGCGACCGTACCTCATTATGTAGGCGAAAAATAATTTGCGTTTTCTCTTCAGTCGTCTCTCTGGTTTTGCGTCCCATTTTCAATTTATGAACAGCTATAATAAACACTAATAATTGCTACACCTTTACAAATGACGTCAAGGTAAAGACTGATTGCAGGTTATCCTCAAAATATTAAGACAGGGGTTAGAAACTACAGTTAAAGTCCAGTGTACAAATACTTTTGACTAATAAAAATGAGGCATCTTACTATAATGCATAAGAAATTAAGCTAAATTCAGTCAATTTTCTCATGAAAAAATAATAACTCTATTCTATAATCATGAATACAATTTTATATCTGTTTAAATTAAATAAATATGTAATAAATTCAAAATTAAACAAAAAAAAAATAAAACTTATACTAGTGTACGAATACTTTTGACTCTGACTGTAGTATTGTGTTGTCATTACAATAATATATTTATTTATAAAAAATATGCATTATTCTCAAAATAATACAGTTTAAATATAAAATAAATATGATATTTTTTTTTTCTTTTAGTAATTATGAATAGTATGTATACAAATTAGATTAAAAAATAAAATAAAGATGAATTTTGTATGGTTTTATGTTAAAGAATTAATATACATTATTCAATAATAATATAACTTTTCTTGTATGATCTGATCAGTTTTATATTTATTAAACTATGTACATTGTTAATTTAATTGTCTTTAATACTACATTTTTAATGTTCTAATTCATTTTTTTTTTTATTTTTAGGCTGGTCCAGCTGGCTTCTTAAAAAATTTATTTTAATATAATTATTTATTTAGTTAAATTCTAGTCTATTTTATTTTTATTATGTAAATAACAAATTGGCACTGTGCTGTTAATGTGCCAGACAAGCAGTATTAAATATTGTATTAAGACGTTTTATAAGAGTAATTTATTTCTTATTTTTTGTTTCTATATAGTTGATATATTGTTTTAAAGTATCTTAGGTAAATATTCCATTTTTTTTTTTTTTTTTTTTTTTTTTTTTTTTTTTTTTTTTTTTTTTTTTTTTTTTTTTTTTTTTTTTTTTTTTTTTTTTTTTTTTTTTTTTTTTAAATTTTACATCACACACCTATCAGATGAGAGAGCTGCCAGAAAGCAAAAACCTAAACATCTTGTGGATTTTGAAAACAGACTTCAGAATCACACACTAACAGGTATGTTTACTTTGTAGACAATAAAAGATATTTTCATGGAATGGTATTTTTTGAAAAGCTTCTTTTTCATGTTTTCCCATTACAGTAGATCTGTAATTGGTGCTAATATTTCTTGTCATTCCATTTGCTTACATGAAGCATAGTTAATAACATATTTACACAATCATCTTAATTTTACATTTTATTTTATTATTTTTTTAATTATATTTATTTTTTTTACAAAACTAATGAAATAAAATCAATTCATATAAAATTTATGTTTAAATAAAATAAGAATATTTAACTACAATCTATATTATAAAAAATATAACAGTGACAAGAAGAGAGGAAAATAAATGGAGGAAAGAAAGAGAAAATCACAATAATAGTACAACAATAATCTTTAATATGAAGGATTTTTAAACCTAAAAGATAACTAACACATTTAAAACAAAGTATCTAAAAAAAAATTATAACATTAGTTAATGAACAATTAAAAAAAATGACAAATAATATTGTTATTGATGAAGGTAGACTTGTAGATAAACTGTTTTGTTACTTGATTCTGAAGAGTTAATCCAATTCAAGATGGCATTAAACTCAGTGAACTATTTGAATACAATTATTGGAGCTATGGGTCTCTGTTTAGCAGGACTCGAAAATATGAAGAGATTGATTTTCAACTTAAAACAGTTTTTTATAAGATGATAATATGTTTTTCCTTTTTCTGTTGCAATTAAAAATATTGTCAGTTAACCCTATGTAAGGCCGGATCCACACCAATGGGAACATTGTTCGCGAAAAAAATTTGAAGATACAACAATGTTCATGAACAATTGTTCGTAAATATGTTAGTGAAAATGCTGCGTCCACACGAAGCAAACAAAGTTTACTAACAATCATGTTTAGTAGCGAGGAAGATCCTTCAGCAAGAAAAAAAAGATGGTGGGTCAAAACTGACAGCATTATCGGCAGTGTTCATTTGCACTTCTTAAGAAGAAATGATGAATCCCAAGCAATTTACACTACATCAGGAAATTTTGACAGTGACAGTTCAAAATAGATATTATGTATACATAATTTTTTTTTAAATACCTAAAATATATAAGGAGTGCCAAGGAATATCTCCAAAAAATGTACATAGTTAATGTAAATTGATAAGAACTTAGTGATAACTCACACCTAATTTCTTTTAGAACAGAATAGTATAGAAAAAAAAAATTTATTCTGGGACAAAGTCCCTTAAGAATAATAGTTACATGACTAAACATTAATTATATCATCCTAGAGATTATAAATTAAATAATAAAATAAGGTAATTAAAAGTAAATACAAGTTTACAATGAAATAAATAATAAAATAAAAAAAATAATCTATACATATATATATATATATATATATATATATATATATATATATATATATATATATATATATATATATATATATATATATGTATATATATAAACACATACACACTATATACATATATATAAATTATATATACAATCGGTAAAGGAAAAAATATTATATAAGAAATTTATTGAACGATAGATTTCTGATGTTACATGTAGTAAAGCATGAAGATAAATAATATTTGTTGAAAGGGAACAGAAAAAATAAAAATGATTTTCTTTGAATGAAAGAGAAAACATAATCATAAGAAGATTGTTGAAACAGGCTAAACTTTTATATCTGATATGCTTGGGTGAAATTCATTAAAGCATCCATATAATTAGATAGCATCCGACTGGAGGGAGAAAATGTGGTGAAAGAGGAGTGCTTTAAAAGTACCGAGGGAAGGTGCATTGCGAATAGAAGGAGGAAGAGAATTTCAAAGAATAGCAGAGCGGGCAAGGCAGGAACATTGGAATGCAGTAGTTTTGTGGGGTGTACAGATCGGAGAGACAGGATCTTGTATGCAGCAATTGGATTAAGGACTTGAAATGTAGGATATTATGAATAAATGGAGGGTGATGTGTGTTAATAACTTGAAAGAGGAATGTACCAAGGAAGTAATCTCTACAGAAGGAAGGGGAGAGCCAATTTAACTCGGTGCAAAGATGACACATGAGAGCGTCTCGAGATTCCAGAAACAAATCTTATATAGCAATTCCTGATTCACTTTAATCTATCTTCAAAAACCATCGAGAGCCCACCATAAATCACACATCCATAGTCAAATTTGGGAAAGATGAGGGAGGATACTGAGTTTACTTGTGGAAAGAGGAAGTAGGTGTCGGGAATGGTGGAATAATTTTAGGATGCCAATCAATTGTCGGGAGATTTTCGCAATGTGGGATTTCCAGAAAAGAGTTTGATCTATGGTTAAACTGAATTTTTTAACAGAGAAGAGGAAAGCGATAGGGAGACCATTTAGAAATAAAGTAGGGAAGTTAGTATTCCATCTAAGGAGGGAATGGGATCCTATTGCAATGGCTTGAGTTTTAGCTGCATTTAACGTCAATTTATTCAGGATTGCCCAGGTACAGATTTCATCTAGGTCTTCCTGAATTTTGGAAAATGCAGTTGCTAACTCAGCTGGAGGAAAGGAAAGGTAAATTTGTGAATCATCAGCGTAGAGGTGGTGAATGGAGTTAGGAAGATCATTTATATAGGAATTAAAAATGAGAGAGGAAATGCTAGATCCCTGAGCTATGCATGATTGCAAAGTAAGGAATGAGAATGACCTTGTTTCAGAATGGTAACTGATTGAGAATGGTGGGAAAGGAATTAATGAAACCACAGGAGAGCACTATTGGAGTAGAGATTTCAGTTTGGAAAAGAGGATGGTGTTGTCTAAGGAATCGAAGGCTTTGGAAAAGTTTAGGTGTATCAGGATGGTTAATTCTTTTTTATCCATCACAGCCTGGATGTCACTCATGATTTTGGTGAGAGCAGATTGACTGGAGTAAACGGGGGCGGAAACCGAATTGGAACGGGTCAAGTAAATTGGAATCTTTGAGGTAATTGGAAATTTGGGATTGTAATAATCTTTCTAGGGGCTTAGAGAGGTTGGAAAGTACGGAGATCGGTCGGTAATCTTTTGGGGATGTAGGATTCAGGTTCTTGATTATAGGGTGAATTAGGGCCATTTTCCAAGAGGTGGTAAATACAGAATTCTGGAGAGAAAAAGAGGAGAATCGGTAGGATTTCAGGAAGGCATAATTATATCATAATATAATGCTGACTAATCCAGTTGAATTGGTATGGGATTTCTTTATGGAGGAAATGAGACCTGTGGGAGAGATGTAAGGAAAATAAAAACCATTATCATTGAATGCAGGAGGTAACTGAGAGGATGGAGATGGTGTAGATGAAGAGGTAGAGACGAAATAGGAATTTAACTGGAGGAGAGAAACTGGGAGTATTTTGAACAAGGGAAAGTTTACGGAAGAGCTGCCATTTGGATTTGGGATTGGAGGCGGACGAAAAGGCTTCCTGGAAGTAATTGGATTCCGTTCAACGGATGGTAGCTTGAGTTAAAATGCAGAGAACCATAAAAGCTTGGTAATCATCAACAAGCCTGGTGCGTCTAAAACGTCTTCAGGCAGCCTCACATCTTCTTTGCAGTTCTTGTATTTCTAGGTTCATCCACAGAGATTCTATGATGCGAAAAGTAATTGTTTTGGGGAGGAATGATGGGATTGGGATATCGTATGAAATTTGTACAAGGTCGTGAGAGGACAGAAACGTAACAGGCTGCTGACAAGAGGAAAGGAGTTTCTTTGGTGAGTCTATGACATCCAGGTCCAACCAAGTATCAGACCCACGGAGTGATGTGTGTGATTAAATGGAACAATGAAGAGGTGAAGGGAAAAAAAGAGGTTTTCTAGATACATTTTTTCATAGGAGTCAGAAAGTAGATTGGTATTAAGGTCACCGGAAATGATTATATTGGAGTAGAGAGAAACATAATTTTTATTAGATATGCATGATAGTGTATGTTTTTTATAACAATTAGCATTACTGCTAGAGTTTTTAATAAACAATGTAATTTATAAGTTAGTAAACAATTCAGCTTGATTAATAAAGCAATTTTTGGCCTTAATTGTCCTAGAAGTATCTGCTAACCTCTTTTGAATGCAACAAAAACAAATTTTCTTTCAGTACTGCATTTAACTTCTTGTTAACTGTTTCTTTATGTATTAAGGAGGAAATTAGAATATCTGCAAGTATACAAAACTTATCTTTAGCTATTGTTCTTTATTCATTTTTATTGTAATAATTTAAATTTCTTTCTAACATTGAATCTTGGTAGTTTATTTTGTAAACCTGGAAAATTGTTTAGTCATAAATATAATATTGAGATTAAGGGTATTATTGCATTATACTTGGATTTGGTAGACTAATCGTAATTACAAAGCAGTAGAAAGTCATCTGCATATACAATGTCTTCTATTCCATTCACCATCACAGTCTATTATATGATGCCAGTATGTCATCTATTATCATATTTCAAATAAGGGAAATGCAGCATGAACCCTGTAGAAAAACTGTATTTCCTCAGTAGAACCAGTTATTTTTCTCTTTTAGATTATTTCATATATTTTTTTTAAAGTATGAGAGAGCAGCTGTGAATACCCAAGCTCAGAACCACTTTGGAGAGCCCATAGCTGAAGTGGTGTGACCATGTCTCTCGTATATATGAAGAAATGGATCCTATGCAGGTATTATAGGTTTGACCCATTGGGAGGAGACCATGAGGGCATCCAAGATTTTGATATCAGGTGTATGTTCAAAAGATTGGAGCTAGAAGAGGCAAATCCCTTTATCAAATGAAGCTGTTAAGCAAGGATCAAGAGAAGTGGCTGCACTGGTTATAGGTTCCTTTGACTCAAAAATCCATCAGACAAACCTATTCTATATATAGACATATTCACAATCTATTGTTTTTCCCAGTCAGGGAGAAATTTATTTTTTTGTTAGGTTTAGGAATTTCAAGGAAATAATAGAAGGGAATAAAAATGGGTATAATAGAATAGAATAGAAATAATAGAAAAGGGTAAAATAGGGGTAAAATAATAGAAATAATAGAAAAGGGTAAAAAATGGTTTTCAGCAACATTTAAATTTTTGTAAAGATGAAGAGGGAAATATATTGAGCAATAGCAAAACAGAAGAGATGCCATTAAAAGATGGAATGCTTACTTCAAGGAATCGTTTAATACAACTACAACGGGACATGATGATGAGATGCAAATTCCACAAGAAGACAATCTAGAACCTCCAGATCCTGAAGAAGTGGAGGATATTATAAACAAACTGAAAAATAACAAATCTCCTGGAACAGATGGCATCCCAGCAGAAGCTATCAAGCTTGGTGGCAAAGCATTACATTGAAATATTTATGAACTGGTGTTAGCAATTTGGGAAAAGGAAGAGATGCCAGAAGAATGGTGTAAGGCATTGATAATTCTAATCCACAAGAAAGGCGACAAAATGGACTGTCGAAACTACCGAGGTGGAGCACTGTTATGCTCCATGTATAAAATATTATCAATGCTAATAATGAATAAAGTAGTGAAAAGAGCAGAACAGTTGTTAGGAGAATACTGAAGTGGTTTTAGACCTGAGAGATCAACAATAGATCATATATTCTCTGTTAGGATGATGCTTGAAAAATGCTTTGAGTGAAATATAAAACTGCATCACCTATCCATAGATTATAGACAGGCTTATGACAGTATCAATAGGAGAAAATTATATAAAAGCCTACAAGACTTAGATTTTCCCTGACTCTAAGCCATAGCAAAGGAGCTGTCCAAGTGCAAGGAGGGGTGACTGAACCGTTTGATATATATAAGGGAGTGAGGCAGGGAGACCCACTGTTGCCAGTACTGTTTAATTTAGTACTAGAAACAGTCATAAAAGCAATAAGGACGAACCCTGGAAGCATTTACACCCGTATGACTCAGCATCTAGCATTTGCAGACAACATCGTGATCACTGGCAGAACAGAATACTTCCTACTAGAAGCATTTGAGGAGTGTAGCAGAAAAGCCAGAGAAGTTGGTCTCCACATAAACGAAGAAAAGACGAAATACCTAGTGATGTCAAAAGAACAAAATATGGTGGAAAACCTAGAAGCAGCAGGATGCCACTTCGAAAGGGTCAAAAAATTCAAGTATCTGGGTAGCGTCATTACTACAAGAAATGAAGAGGATGGAGAAATAAGGGAAAGAATAATGGCTGGTAATAGGTGTTATTGGACCCTCAGTAAAATAATGGGTAAAAAAAGTCTCCCTAAAAATCTAAAAATTTGAGCTCTCACAGAATGCCAAAAATCATGTTGAATGGGCATCCAGAAGGAGGGAAGAGAGAAAGAAGAAGGCTTGAATTGCACTGGAGGGAAGGCGTTGAAGCAGACCTAAAAACCCTTGGTGTGAGGTATTGGAGGAAAGCAGCTGGTGACAGGAATAAATGGAGGGGAATAGTAAAAGAGGCCAGCACCATTGTTGTTGTTGTTAGGTTTAGGTCAAATTTTACTATTTCTTTTGACAAATTTATTAAAAACTTTGAATTATTTCATACTACATATTAGGACAATTTCTGTTATTTTCCATTTCTGAGGAATCCATTTCTTTTCTGATTATGTTAATTGAAATTTAACAGTTCTAGGCCTATCTAGTTGGCTTCTGATCCTTTCCTGGCTAGGGTCTTCCATAATTTGATTTTCCTCGTTTCCTGCATGTCATCCATTTTGTTTTCTGCAATGTTATGCATAGTACTATGGCTTTGCATTTTTATTTTTATATTGTATTTTGGATAACTGATCACTCAGTGAGCTGATCCACTTAACTTCTTTCAGCTGACTGAGGATTTTCAGAGGTTATTGAAAGTTGTCTGGTTTATAATTTCAGATTCCTATATATGAGTGTGTGTATATAAAATTCTACAACCTAGTACCAGTGAAAACTGATTGTTACCTAACCAAATTTTGGTAGAAAGTGCTCTCAGACTTAAACCAGTAAACTTAAAGCTTCCACAATCAGCTCTGTACGTACTAGTATGCAACAAGTTATTGATACTGTTTTTAACCTTATAGCTGCTTTGTTATGTTACAGAATAATCTCATAGTGAGCATTTGAATTTTTACAGTAATCTTGTTCATCAAGGAATCTGACATGCACGTCATAGTAATAGGAGTTGCAACTGAGTATATTTAAAAATTAATTCTTATTGTAAACAAACATAAATTAAATGCTGATTGGGCTGTTTCACCGTGTATACTGTAAGAATATAAATATAAATTTACTAATAATCAATAGCAACTCTTACTATGTCTTGCAAGTGACTCAGGTAATTCCGGAAAAACATTAAAATTTGTGTTAAATTTCAGATTTTTTCTTAAAATAGCAAAACAGAGATCAAATTGAAAACCATATCAATTAATTATTGCATGCTTGTACCACTTTGTAATAAGTCAAATTGTGTCTATGGCCAATTCAATATTCTATTTTTTTAAATATTGGACTCTCTTAAATTATATTAATAATCATATATGTATGTCATTTTTACCAATGGTTCTAAATTAATTTGAATAGTAGATGCCTAATTGTGTTTCTGAATTAAATCCAACAGTGAGAGCTGGGATTCAAATTTCATGGTGTACCTAAATCTAAATTTTCTAACTTGTATTTTTGTAATGCATATGATTCTTAACAAGATAGAACTTCAATATATCTGATATTTTTAAATAACTTTTTTTTTTGCTTTCTTTTGTGTGTGTATATAAACCATTAAATAAATAATCAGTAGAATATAGTATAGCTATTAAGGTATATTTGTATTATAAAAGTAAAGTATAACCTTAACCATTAAAAATGATTAAACATAACTATATAATCAATAAAATCATGAGATTAACCAGGTTTTCTGGGACCGACTGCTGTAGCAGAGTCCTGTCTTGCTCTTCCTTCTATTTCGCGAATGTTGGGCAACTGAAGAATGCATGTTCAACTGTTTCAGCCATAAGAGCGAATGTAGGGTAAGATGATTCATCCTCTAATTTGAAGCTGACTAGATAGGCCCTGAAGTAACAGTGTCCAGTAAGCAATTAGGTGAGTTAATGGTTAACCTCCCATTTATGTTGTGTATGTTCAGGGGTGGTTGTGGGTGATAATGGTAATTATAATAAAATAAATTACATAAAAATATTTTAAAGATATATCAATGAAATTGTATGATTAATATATATATTATCAATTAATAATTATCAAAGCATATATACAGTTAAATTTGTATAACTAGCTTCAATTAATAGTAATATATTTTCTGTAAAATTACAGTGAAATACAATAACATTTTTAGATAATATAATTTTGATCTATATATAGGTTACTGTTTTAATCAGTAAATATTGATAGTAAATGGAAAATACCATAATCAGGGATGCAGTCAAAGAGAAACACCATGTTAAAGTATAAATACTTTAATGTGTGCCAACATTTCAAGTTGCCTTGCAGGTCTTCTTCAAGGCTATAATAAACAAAATACTAGAATATAAAAATATAAAAATATAAAATATAAAAAAGGCTATAAAAAAGAACAGATACATAAATCAGTAATAATACGAAGCAGCAATGTAAGGTTAAGGAAAAGACAGGAATGATAAGAGAAAAAAAAGGTAAGAGCAGTGAATAAAAGGATAATAAATGAAAAATAAAAGGGGGACAGAATAGCCTTTTTTGTATACAGTTTTTTATCTATGTCATTCTGTATTCCATTTGTCATCTGTTTATCGGTCTGTTATTTTTGTCACTTATAGTATTTTGTTCATTACAGCCCTGAAGAAGACCTGCAAGGCAGGTTGAAACATTGGCACACATTGAAGTATTTCTACTAAGACATGTTGTTTCTCTTTGAATGCATCCCTGATTATCTTCTTCTCCCTTCATCTTAACAGTCAACTATACTTTATTCATTATTGATAGTAAATATTTAATACTACCTGGCATAAACCATATACATACTCAAACTATATAGAGATGCACTACCTTACTTTATTGGTTTGAGTTATCTTTCACATGTTTTAATACATAAACATTAAAAGATATTGATAATTGAGTAAAGAAGAAAATGTATGAAAATAACATTTGAGAAATGCCAAAGATAAAGATAAGATAAAGATAAATATAGACAATCACTCACAAGTTTATGAATAAATAATAATTAGTACATTATTTGGTAGTTGTTTTAAGCTTTAATATAGCAATTAAATTGGAACTTACACAATAAATCAATCTATTTAAAGATATATAATCAATCATGGAAAAGATGTCTACTGGATTAAGAATAAATCAAAATTATTTTTAAAAACCAAAAAATCTTTTTAAAATAAACAAAATAAAAGGCTCAGTAATTTATATTTATAAGATGTTCCATAGCAGGAACATGATTCACTAACCATCAATCAAATAAAGTTGTTTCCTTGATAAATTGTATTATAAGATGAGAAACCTATAAATTTTAAAATAAACAGAGCTTTTTTTTATGTGATAATTGAAACATTATATCATTATTAAAAAAAAAAAAAGTTTGTTAACTTATTTTCTCTTTAAATAATCATTATTGACAATAATTTTCAATTTATTTCATTTTTTTTTTTAGGTGGTGTGATGTTTTATTTCGTGATGAAGAATTAACAGAACATTTTTCATAACTGCCTTTTGTGATTAATGTTAAAGTATTGCTGTCATAAAAATAATGTATATTTTATATTTTTATGAATGTATGTCTAGAATATTGTATGTCTTGTTGTATGTATGTGTGATTGTAGGTGTAAATAGTGTGTGTGTGTATTCATGTAGCACTCAATCACACGCACACATCATGATTTGCTATATGCCTTTAAACATAAAATGCACCATTATTGAAGTGTTCTTAATAAACATAAAATTTGCTTCTTAATTTCTTTATAATGTAAATAATTTGGTTGTGCTCTCTCATGCTGGGACCTAGAATTTTCTTGCTTGAAGTATCTTAAAGCCAAAAATATTTCATTAAAACAGTGTTCATTAACGTTATAAGGTCACGTACATTATTAAAGATGCTAGGTGCTGATTAAAAGCAATACATTATTATAATAATTAAAAAACAAAAAAAAATACAAAAAAACAAATAGAAATGTTATATAAACAAAAATAGCTTTAAGCTCTATAATGGAAGGTATGTTTACTGTTTACTTAGAGTTGACAATAAATTGTATTGTAAACATTTCTTAAATCTAGCATTAATTCTCGTTTCATAAGTTTATTTCAAACAGACATATCTTATATTTTATACAAATCTATATTAATATATAAATATATATATTGTTAAGACATTCTTATGTGTATTAAACTGTTATTAATATGCAAAAGTAACAATTTATTAATCTATATTTAATAATAATTTTTTAGACTTAAACGATTATTTAACAAAACATTTCTAAAAGTAATATGTCAAATAATATTTATTTAATTTAAGTTGTTTCAAAGGCCATTATAAAAAGAATACTATTTTAAAGCTACAGAAGATTCATAAAAAGGCTGCTTTAAACGAACTTTGTACTTTGAATCATAAAAGAAAAAATAAATGAAAAAGCACTTTTGTTCGTAAGATTATGATAAACCATAAACAATGTTGGTTTATTATATTTTGTATATATTATATCTTTAAGCCATTAAGTTAAAAGGATTTGAATTAGAAGCACATAACATTAAGTTATATGTTTTAACATTAAGCAATAGTACTAAATACAACTTTTTTAGGAGATATTAATTTAAATTATTTAAATATTTCCTTTTAAAGTAATCAAAGATAGTTTTATACTCAAATTAAAGAATATAATTCCATCCTCTTGAATATTCTTTGGTAAGTAATGTAGAAGACCTGAGTGTCTTCACTTATTCCAAAACCACAATTCACAGAATATTACATCGTAATAATTTTATAATTTTGTACAATATTTTTTGTATTGATTTACCTATTAATAAATCTTTGTATTGCTTTGTGAGGGAGGGGGCAAAAGCCAAATAATATATAAAGATTAAGCTTTTACCCAAAACTTTGGAATTAAAACAGTATACAAAGTAATGTTTTGATGTGTCTTGAAAAAAAAAATAACTTCACATGTTCACATAATAGGTCCACCTAAAGGTAAATAATGTTTATTTAGCATGATATAATGCACTGTGGTTTTATAAGCAGCATTTAAATTTGATGAACTATGCACATATGACCAAGTCGATTGATATTTTTTTTTTCTTCTGAAAACGGAAAAGAAAAAGATTTAGGAAGTATGATAAATGCTCTCATATTTCTGCTGTTTTAAACACAATATTGCAATTGATCTTATAGTGTTATTATGCATATCTAAATAGGAGTTGAGAGACTTGTAACTATGATGAATGCATAAAAATAAAATCATTTAACCAATTTACAGTAGCTAGAAGAGTTTCATATATATATATAATAATAAGTTTTCTTTCATAAACTATTGTCATATTTCAGGGAGAGAGCCAGTTATTTTTAGAGAGACAGTAAAAGTTTGGCTTATGATTGCATACACAACAAATTTATAAATTAAAAACTATTTTAAGAAAATTTTGATTAAAAATACTTAAAACACAAATAAATATATTTGTACTGTTAAAATAATCAGAAAAGCTGTTTCTAAAACCACAAGTTTATTATGTATGTAATATTTAAAATGACATAGATACAGGCCTATTATTATTTAAATAAAAGAATTAAAAATTCAATTTTAAAAGTTTGCTTTGTTGCATTAATGATATTCTGATGGAAAAACTTAAAAACTATTGTTTATTGTGAGAACTAAAAATATGCATTTATTGAGTGTAAGTGTGATTCAAATTTTTTAGATAATTACTAATAAATAAATAAAAAAATGTGATCTTAAGCATTAGTGTTGAATACAATCAATAAACAATTGTGTATTATCTGTTTTGAAAAATAAAAAACATAATTGCAGAATCCATGTGTATATAGAATAATTGAAGTATTCAGCAATTAACAGATAATAGAAAATAATCATTAAAAATAAAATTAAAAACAAAAAAAAAAGTAGTAAATCAAACCCCTCTTATATTCATAACATTTCACAACTAAGCATTTGGCTGGTAATTACATTTTTTTTCATTTGGTTATAGAGACAATATAGTAAAAGGCATTGCTATTTAGTGATTAGACAGTTAGCCCTTTAAAAATAGAATATATCTTCAAAAACAAATGTATTAGCAATTGATAGTACTTATGTTTCTTGAAGTTCTATTCCAAACTTATATATTTTAGTTCTCAATTTCACTTAGCTTTCATGATCATATCATATTCACCTCTAAACGAAAATGGAGTGAGAAGATTATATTTTTTATTCCATTTATAATATTTTTTTTAGCTAAAATTTGAATGATTCACACATATTGTAAAAATGTTTATAGGCTTGTAAAAATTCAATAAATATGAGCAGGAAAAACTAGTTTATATTTTAGTTCAACATCAATGGAACAATATTCACCTGTAAATGATGTATACATACATATATATATATATATATATATATATATATATATATATATATATATATATATATATATATATATATATATATATATATATATTCTGTTATTTGTTACTTTAAAATAATTTATTAATCTAAGAAAATTGTCTCTGTATAATCTGTAAAATAAATTAAAACTGCCATCTTTTTAAAATTTCTATTACTGAAACATTTAAAATCCTATAACCCAAAAAAGTATTTGATTATCTGCCATCATTTATATATATATAAATAACAATTCTACAATATTCGGGTTATAGGTCCTCCTTTATGTTTAACAATATTTTGTTTAAAAACCATATTCTTTATTACATTTTTATTTTATTTTATTTTTTAATTTTCCTCTCTCATCTCTTCATTAACGTTTCGACCCCTTTTTTAATGGGATCCTCTTCAGAATAAAAATTGGTACCCCAAAACTCCAGGCCAGTAAGCCTACCGACTCCTGCAGCAAGTGCTTGCCAGCTCAGACACCAGGGTTCTGAGTATATATATATATATATATATATATATATATATATATATATATATATATATATATATATATATATATATATAAACACACACACACACATATACAGGGTGTCCCGAATATAAATGGTAAAACTTCAGGAACTTAGAAGGGACCGAAAAACTAAGACAAAAAGTCCTTTAGAGATTTGCTCGTTTTTGCTTAGTTTTAGAAAAAATCGTAAAAAAAGGAACAAAACAAGTTTTCATTATTATGCTTATTTATTTACATTTATATTTATGTTATGTTCTTTTTAATGTAAATATTGCTCAAAATGTTGTCCTCTTGTACCAATGCAAGCATTACATCTAGCACTCACTTCACTTGATAAATTGCAGCTAAACATTGTTCTGATGATATTTGGTGCACTGCATCTATGATTCGGTCTCTTAATTGCTCTCTTAAGTGATTGACACAGAATAAACTTCCTGCTTCAAGGTTTCCCATGCGAAGAAATCCATGGGTGTCATATCAGGTGATCTGGGTGGCCAAGGTACTACTCCTCCATGTCCAATCCATCGTTGTGGATAATTTATATCCAGCCAAGCTCGAGCAACTCTGCTATAATGAGCTGGACATCCATCGAGTTGGAACCACATTTCAATTCGCTGCTGTAAGGGAATGCCATATAAATAATTAGAAAAGTCGTTCTGCAAAAAATGTGTAAATGTGATACCATTCAATCTTCCAGGTAAAAAATATGGTCCCACCAGTAATCCGTTCCGAATTCCAAGCCAAACGTTAATATCAAATTCATACTGAAACCTATTCTCTCTAATAGCTCTGGGATTTTCAAGAGCCCATACATGATAATTTCTTTGGTTAACAATTCCTCCTCTTGTAAAGGTAGCTTCATCGGTCCATATAATTTTTAATGGCAATAAATTATCATCGCGAATTTTTTCAAGAAACCAGTTACTAAAATTGAATCTCTTGACATAATCTTGAGGTAATAAATTCTGAACTTTTTGAAGATGGTATGGGTAGCGATTATCACCTTTCAAAGTTCGCCATATTGCTTGCCGCGATATTGCTAATGCAGCAGATGCTCTTCGGATGCTAGTCTCAGGATTGTTATCGAAGTGGCATTGGACACAATTTCTTCTCCGATAATCTGCTCTTGTTGCTGCCTGGAATCGGTCGCCTTCAATACGTATTAAGAATGACCCAGTCTCTCGTAGTCTATTAAAAGTTAACGAAAAGACTCGTCGATTAGGCACTCTTCTATTTCGAAATCGGCGCGCATACCCCCGCACCGCTTCTAAAGCATTACCGTTACAGAAACCATACACAAAAATCATATCAGCGTATTCAACATTAGAATATGTATGCGGCATTGTGGCTGATGCTATTCACACAAAAATATCTGAGTAACTGACTGAAGACTGATTTAGGAATTATAGTCCTAGAAGGAAGCCAAAATGTAAACAAATAAAAGAATGTAAAGGATAACATTAAGTGTTTACATATCTCACTGCCTAGCCTGACGAATTTATTATAATCATCATATAGTGATAATCGCTATCTGTAACATTTTTGTTCTGTTTCTTTTTTTGCGATTTTCTCTAAAACTAAGCAAAAACGAGCAAATCTCTAAAGGACCTTTTGTCTTAGTTTTTCGGTCCCCTATAAGTTCCTGAAGTTTTGCCATTTAAATTCGGGGCACCCTGTATAAATGATCCATTCAGAATTGTTCCTACCACCTTTTTATTTAAGTATTATAGTCAGTTATTTGCGGTCTATCAGCTATCAAGTGGATCACGAAGATAGAAATAAGATCGATAAAGGATTCAATAGCTAGTTGGTGTGTCAGACATTATCTATCTTCTAGTAGTGGAATTTAATACGCAAGTCAGCCCTCCCCACTCTTCTACGTCTAGTTATCATTGTCAATTAGAGGTGGGCTAAACAGTTATTTTTTGGAATTAGGTTACTACGTTATGGCTCTATCCCAGTAATAGGTTCCAATAATAGGTTATTCCAGTAATAGGTGATTCAAGTAAACCCCTGCCCTACTGCTAGAATGTGCGTCCGTCAATCACTGCTGTTGCCAATAACTCTTCAGGATCCAATAACGCTTAGAATCACTGCAGTTTTTACAATAACGCCAGTTATTAGAACCACTGCAGTTATTACAATCACTCCAGTTCTACAACAGTTCTCAACAGTTATTAGAATAACCTATTGCCAGCCATCGTTCTGTTTTCGATCACCGACCTGGCGCTAGTGGTTCTAACCTATTACAAACTTACTTTTAGACATTTTGACTGGTAATTGATAATTTATCCTCCTCGCCATTGCTAATAATGTTAATAATTTGCTTATTTAGTAATCTTACAAATGATAAATAACACAAAATCAACCAAAATTATTGTGTCATTTTTTTTTTTAACAAAAAATTTTAGAAGCCAATTAAAAGTTGTCAAAATTTATAACAAATTGAAAATAAATAGGCCAACTATGATACAAACGAATTCAGCTAAATAAATCCCTAAAAAACATTGTCCTTATTTAATTGCACTGCCAAGATTTTATTTTTTAAAAATACATATAGGTGTTAGTAAAACATATTTGAACAATTATAAAGACTCAATAATTACAAGTAGCTTGTATCAATCTGTTACCTATGCATGTATTGTGTATTAAAATATTGGCTGTAAGATAAAATAAAGAAGAAAATAACAGAGGTAGAAGCAGGATTCAGGCTGGGCCATCTTAGGTCAAGTTTTTATTATATCCGAATTTGTTTTAAAGCATTTGGTGGACTTCCAAGACTTCTGGTCCAGGAGGTACATTTAGCCTTTATCCACCTTTAGAAAGCTTTGACTTAGGTCCTTTAAATAAGGTGTGGAAAGCACTGTTTGTCAGAGATAAGTGATAGTCTGAGATAAGGCATACAAGGCCTTTATAAAGGTGCAGAATTGGGAATTAAATTTTGAAATAGCAGCGTTACTAATTGTATACAAAAGTATTAAAAAAAAAAAAGTTTTGATATCATGTCCCCTCAGCATTACACATCACCAGGATTAAATCAAAGTTGCTGCTAATCACCTACTCTCTTTAACATGGTTATTAAACAACCTTTCTAGAAATAGGAGAGAAATATTAACACATGGGTTTGGAGATTTTGAAAGATATCTAATTCATAATACAAATTGCAGGAGTTTATCAACTCATTGCCACTGAGGAATGTGATCTGGAATACATGCTGAGGAAACTCTAAGCAGTATTCTAAAAAGGGCATGGAAATAAATCTAAAGAAGAAAGAGTTTGTGTCCCTCAACTCTTTGAGTACATTTTTTAGCGTTGAAGATTAGAGATATGGAGGTCTACTAATCCTTCCTGGAAAGGAATCCTCTATTAATTAAGATATTTCATTGAAAATATTAAGAGAAAAGAAGACTGTAGGAATCCTAAACTGTGGAATAAAAATAAAAAAAAAAAAAAAAAAAAAAAAAAAAAAAAAAAAAAAAAAAAAAAAAAAAAAAAAAAAAAAAAAAAAAAAAAAAAAAAAAAAAAAAAAAAAAAGATTATATCTTTCCTTATCACTATAAATTGTCTTTAAATTTGCTAAAATCTGTGGTGTGGAGAAGAAAAAGCTTAAACGCTACTATCTTTAGAGATGGGCACTCAAAGTGGAAGTTATTTCATAATAAGAGCCCATCATGTTTCTAATAATATCATAAGACAATATATGAGAGAGGAAAAAATCACTTGAGGTACACATGATGGTACAGAAGGATCAGGTTGAAGGATGTCTGAGGAAATTGTGGATAGGGGATGTAAAGAAAGGTACGGCAGCAAAAGGATAACAAGAGAAAGATTAGTTGATCAAAAGATGGTTTGAACAAATAACTGAAAAAGATTAGGATACAATAACTGAACAAACCTGGAGGTATTTTTCATTTTATAAGTTTCCAGAACAGAAAGGGTAATTATAAAAATCACAGAATGAGATAATGTATGGACTAAAACTATATAAAAAAACAAAACAAATTACAATAAAGGTTATACCAATTTATCAACAGCCCACATTATCATTGTACAATCACAATGAGTTTTTATTTAAAAGTACTGTTCTCATAAATACTTCACCAAAATATTGAACAATTCTAATAACCATACAGATACAATCAATTTGCATCAGAGTTTTTAAAGGAAAAAAAACAAAAACAAAATGAATTAAAAATATTCAGTTTATTTATTAACAAATCTATTTACAAATATTCCAATGGATATAACCATAAAAATTATAACTAAAAAGTGGTATGAAAGAAACCATTCACAAAAATAAAAAAACTATATATCAAAGGACTAAATACTTCAAAAAGCAGTATTATATTTTACAAATATGTAAAAAGGTAGTGTCTTGATGGAATCTAATAAAAGTGTAAATATCCGTGGAATAACTATAAATTACAAAAGTCTAAATAGATTTTACAACAAGCTAATATATTTAGAGAGAATACTTGCCTACCATAGGCCCTCACAGTATTCATGACCATACAAATGACAATGGTATGAGGATGATAAACTTTGCCGCTTCGAAAGGACTGGTAGTTGGCAGCACTATGTTCCCCCACAAGAGAATCCATTTAGCTACATGGCATTCCAATAATGGATTCACATACAACCAAATAGATCATCTGTTAATGAGCGGCCGCCATATCACTAGTTTGATGGATGTAAGGGTCTATAGAGGAGCAAATATTGATTCTGATCATTACCTCACAGTCTCTAGGGTCAGAGCAAGGATCTCAAACGTTAGAAGCCAACGTGTGGCACAGGCTCCTAAAATCAATACTGAAAAGCTGAAGGATCCCGAGGTTAGGCAACTCTTTGAAGAAAATATGAATATCGGATTTAGAAACCTGCACCAGACCGAAGATATTGACCAACAATGGCAAAAATGTAAAGAGACCATGGCAGAACAGGCAGTCACGGTGCTTGGATGCCTTAGACCAACCAAGAACATGCCATGGTTCGATGAAGAATGTCAAAGAGTAACCAAACAGAAGAACCAAGCCTATAAGTCAATGTTACAAAGGAGACACACAAGAGGATCAGTGGAAGAATATAGGTCCAGAAGAAGGGAGGAAAAACAAATTCACCAGAGAAGAAAAAGAGCATGGGAACAGGAACGACTCCGACAGATGGAATGCCTCAGGAATAACAATGAGGCAAGAAAGTTTTATAAAGAAATTAATAGCAACCGAAAACCATTTAAGCCAAGAATAAATGCATGCAGAGATAGCGAAGGTAATCTGATCACCAACAGAATGCATGTTCTGGAACAGTGGCGGAATTACTTCAACGTCCTTTTAAATGACGTAGAAGAAGAGGAAGGACTAGAAACAGAGATGCCTCCGGAAGAACTAGAACCACCTGATATGGAAGATGTATACGAAGCACTGGAGCAGCTGAAAAATAATAAAGCACCGGGACTAGATGGACTCCCAGCAGAATTGTTTAAACATGGGGGAGAAGAATTTGTCCGATATCTATATAATATCATAATGGACATCTGGAAGACTGAAGAGATTCCTTCAGACTGGTTTAAAACAGTGATCTGCCCGATCTACAAGAAAGGAGATGTACTTGACTGTCATAACTATAGAGGCATATCTCTCTTGCCTAATGCTTATAAGGTTTTCTCCCAGATACTGTATAGAAAACTACTCCCTTTTGCTGAGGAAAATATAGGAAGGTACCAAACGGGCTTTACGAGAGGAAAGTCTACCATAGACCAGATATTCTCCATCAGAAATATCCTTGAAAAGTGCAGAGAATATAATATCCATACATACCATCTGTTCATAGACTTCCGGAAAGCTTATGATAGCATAAATGAAACGCACTGTACCAGGAACTTCTTGAGATGGGAATACCACCGAAGCTGGTACGTCTGATTAGGGCTACAATGAAGAAAATAGAATGCACAGTGCGAATCCAGGGAGATATAACTGATAGTTTTGAAACCCATAAAGGGCTGAGGCAGGGGGACTGCCTCGCATGTTTACTGTTTAATCTGGCTCTCGAAAGTGCAGTGAGAAAATCTGGGATACAGGTCGGGGGAACAATATTTAACAAGTCTAGTATGATTTTGGCATTTGCAGATGATGTTGACCTAATTGGAAGAACTCCAACTGATTTGAAAAATAGCTTCCTCAGCCTTCAGGCAGCAGCATCGAGATTTGGTTTGGAGGTGAATGCAGAAAAGACAAAATATATGCATGCTGGCCCACGACTTGATGGGCAGGAGCCGTCAAACTTAGTTGCCGGAGGCTTTTCGTTTGAAACGGTGAACGAATTTGTATATCTTGGTTCACAAGTAAACTCCAACAACGAAATACAGGCTGAGATCCAACGAAGAATCATAACTGTAACTGCAAATAAATGTTATTTTGGGCTACAAAACCATTTAAAAAGCAGGACAGTATCTCGAACCACAAAAGTGCTAATATATAAAACCTTGATAAGACCAGTACTCACCTATGCTTGTGAATGTTGGACATTGACTGGTACACAGGAAGCACTCCTCCTAAGGTTCGAAAGAAAGATCCTAAGAAGAATTTACGGACCAATTTGCACCAATGGAACCTGGAGAATTCGCACTAATGCTGAAATAACGAGGCTCTACATGAATCCTGATATCGTAAGAATAATAAAGGCAGGACGTCTCCGATGGGCAGGGCATATAGTTAGAATGAGCCCAGATCAGATTCCTAGAAGAATTCTAGATGAAAAGGTGTGTGGCACGAGAAGAGTGGGAAGACCTCGGCTACGATGGATTGATGGAGTGGCAGCGGACGCAAGGACCATCTTGGGGATCCGCAACTGGAGAGCGGCGGCAGCAAACAGAGAGGACTGGCGGACTAAGGTGCAGGAGGCCTTGACTCTTCAAGAGTTGTTGCGCCATTGATGATGATGATGATAATATATTTATGATTTAATAATCATTGCAAGATTTTAACTATTCATTATAATCATAAGATTTTAATGAAATTCATTTGTCATTACATTATTATTTGTAATATAACATAAGAAAAAGCATTTGATATTAACTAGCCATTTCAACTTTTTAAAATTTCGATTAGAAAACACTAAGACCCTGAATATTGGGGAACTATTTCAGTCCAAGCAAAATTTAAATAAAATCTGGTGTTACAAAGCTCATCTAAAAGTTTCAGCACTTTGTATTAAAGTAGAACCTCTCTTAACCAAGAGATTTTTTATTTATAGATTCGATTTATAGATTTATAGATTAAAATCTTTTAGATTTTTTTTTTTAGATTCGCAATGAAACAAAAAAGGAAATCATGAAGATTTATTTACAAATTAAAATCAATGCATTTATTTTTGTTCACAGTTTCGACCTCCATCTATTGTGATATGATTGTACTACGATCACGAATTTCTGTTTTAGTTCGAACTACAGCCGCTAGGAGCGTCATAACCCATCTGCGACCAGTTCTTGTTTGCGTTATTAGATCACGTGACCTATCGGTACTCAATAATAGGACAGCCATATGAGTTATTATATAACAGAAGTTACACAACAGTTATTGAGAACCGATCTAAGAACGGTAACTGGTCGAATAACCTTAACCGATCGGTTCTTCTATCTGTTATAACCTAACACCTTACAACAACAACCCCAATTTATTGTTATTTCTCCATCGTTTTCGATCCAAGATTTAATAAATTTGACTAATATTGTAAAATATAGTTATTCTAAAATACAAATTTAGGTTTATTTATAGATATTTTAAAATATGATCACTGGTAATAGGGTTTTTTCGGTAATAGGTGATTGGTGATAACAGTTCCGAGTCAATAATAGGTTATTTTAAAGATTACGTTATTTTTGTCCCACCTCTATTGTATACCTATATATATATAAGGAAGGGTCTATATCTATTTTTCTTTAAATATTTACGAAGTATTTTACGTTATCATTATGGTTTCAAACGAAGATATAATGAACGCCATAAAGGCAATGAATATAAATTTAGAAGCGAATAACGCACTTATAGGGGATTTAATTAAAGATTTAAATGTGGTTAAGAAAACATGCGTACAGTTGGAAGAAAAAAATACCCGACTGGAAAAAGAAATCGCATTTTTGAAACGACAGCTTCGTAGGAATAATTTTTTAATGCATAATACTCATAAAAGCGAGAATGAAAATGTTTTAGATAAAATAATAACAATATTTGGTAGTATTAATCTAGAAATCCCTGCATATACTGTCAACAATTGTTTCAGGCTTGGGAAGGGCCCTATTTTAGTCTCACTAAATAATAATCATTTAAAAAGGAAAATTTTTGAAAATAAAGATTTATTGAAAAATAAAGGCATTTCTATAAGTCACGACAAAACACCGGAAGAAAGAAAGGAAGGGAAAAAAATTCATTCATGCCTTTTAAAACTAAAAGTTTTTGATGCCACCTGTAGTTATAGAAGAGGTATTTTCAAATTCAAAGGCAACACATACAAGTTAGGGGAAGCAGAAATTTTAATTAATCATTTAGTTAATAAAGATATTGGCTCTAAGATAACAGAACAACTAAATCAAACCCCTAGGAAACGAAAAACAGAGAAGCTTGAGCGTTTTAGATTCCGGCCTAGAAGCTCCTCTGACAGCCAAGCCTCATGACCGCTCATAACCTTTATGCCTCTATCACCTCCGGCATACCGACTTTCGGCTCGCACTGGACCACGAAATTTTAACAAAAACTTGGTAAACGGAAATAACACTTTTGATGTAATATTCTATAATATTAATGGTTTCAGGAACTTATTCAATTGCACGGAAGAAGAGTGCAAGATACTAAGAAGAAGCGCTGTAATATGTATAGTTGAAACATGGCTGGTTCACGATAGTTTTGTTCTGCCTTATTGGCTGCATGATAATACTGCGTATTCGACCAGAGCTATAAAAACTAGCGCGAAGGGAAGAGGTAGTGGAGGATTGATGACACTTATCAAGTCTGATCTTGTATGTAACGCTTATATTGTCCAGTTCTATTGGATTTTTAATAACATAAAAAATTGGTACCTCGCTTATAACGGTAGGAAATATTTATCTGCCACCAGGATGTGAAATAGACTCTTGCCTGGATAATCTTAATATTACTATTGCCAATATTTTAGCCAGGTTCCCCAGCAGTTATATTATTCTGAACGGACACTTCAACAGTCATGTCGGGGATCTGAATAACTTAGATGAGGACACAATAATGAACTCAAATCTCTATGATAGAAGGATTACCCTTCACAACAATACAAACAGACGAGGTAAACTGTTAGTAGAAACCATGGAGAGCCTAGGGTTTGTCTTATGTAAAGGGAGAACTCGATCAGACAGACCTGGAAAGTATACATACTTATCAACATCAGGAAGAGAAGTACCATTGATTTAACATGAATAAACAATAATTGTTCATCAATATTCCAAGATATGGAAATTATATGTATTTCTGAGCTTCTCAGCCATCTGGCTTGTTTTACTACTTTAAAAATCACCGATCACAAGAATCTAAACTCTACAGCAGAAAGCCCACTACCTAACAAGCAAAATATACTATCTGGAATCCAAACAAAATAAATGATTTAATTGTATACCTATCTCACTCCAATAAAATATATTTTCACAGTGATGATAATAATGCCCTCTATAACAATTTCCTTGAAGGTGTGAACGAAGCTATGGTTAATGCAGGAATAATGTAAAAAAAAAAAATTCAAGCAGACCAAGATTACAGCCACTTCAGCGTTGGTTTGATACAGAATGTGCCAATGAAAAAAGAAAACTACGTACAAAATATAGAGGCTGGCTAAAGAGCAGATATTCTCAAAATGCACTAGAAAAATATTTGGAAAGTAGGAGTGTGTAGGAAAGTGTATACGGAATATTTATATACTTCAAAAAAGCCTTTGATTCTATAAACCATAACCTTCTATGGAAGAAACTGTTCAATATTGGCGTTAGCGGGAAATTTATCAGATTGTTGAAAGCGCTTTACGATGAAGCGGCAATGCAGATTAAAATAGGAATGGCCTAATCTGAAGAAATAAAAGTAACATCTGGCTTATTACAGGGAGAATGTCTGAGTCCTGCACTCTTCATTTCATTTATTTCTGATATTGTCGCTTACTTCAAAGACAAAGAGGCTAAAGAGATACATAGACCAAAGCCATGAAGTAATAATGCTGTTGCTTGCAGATGACATTGTTCTTCTTGACACTACATGGCAAGGCGCACAAAAGAAATTGAGGATACTTGAAGAATACTGCGGGATCAACGACCTAACACTAAATCCAGAAAAATCCAAAGTAGTTGTATTCCATATGTCTCCGAAAATCAAGACTCTGAAACCTCTCTATTGGCAGAACTCTCGACTGGAATATACCAAGAACTATACTTATTTAGGAGTACCATTCTCATCCTCTGGAAAATTCCAAAAAGCAACAAAACATTTTATTCAAAGGGCATCCGTGGCGAGTGGCAGGGTATTAGAAATCCTTAGAAAAGGGAAGAGTGATTCCTGGAAAACTAAAATGACATTGTTCGATTCAATGGTTTCGACTACATTGCTTTACGCTGCTGAGATATGGAGCCTCAGGTATTTAGAAGCACTCAAAGTCATCCAGTTAAAATTTCTTAAAAATCTTTTCCTCTGGCCAAAAAGTGTTCCGAATTATACAGTGTCCAAAAGTTATACAGTGTCCAACAGTTAATTGTTTTTTTCATGACCATCATTTTCAGAGGCCGTCGACCAGTCTCAAGTCAGTTAGACTTGAGACGGGTCGACGGCCTCTGAAAATGATGGTCATGAAAAAAGTAATCCGAGAGTACACGATAGAAGAATGGAACAGGCGGTGGGTAACAACCCCGAAAGGGGCTACTCTTAGAAAATATTTCCCCACTGTTAGGTCACGTCTTCAAGCAACTTGGGTACTCCCGGATTACTGGATCTCACAGTTTCTCACAGGGCACGGGGGCTTTCGAGCCAAGCTCCAGAAACATGGTAAAAATATTGACCCGCTTTGTCCCAGCTGTGGTGTACCGGAAACCGCTAAACATGTAATTTCATGCACTGCCTTTGAGGCATTGAGAGCCAAGCTACAGAGAGAAACAGGGCTGTATGTTCTAACGGAGAGTGATTTCCCTCAACTAGTATCAGCTGACAACTACCCGTATTACAAAAGTTTTGTGTATGGTTGGAAAACTGAAGTGGGGGTAGAGCACTTCAACCTAGGAAGAAGGGGCCACGTCCCAGAAAGAATCCTGGACAGGAATGATGCTGACGACAACCCCATCACCGAATAATGCCTATATAAACGTAAAATTAAAAAAAAAAAAAAAAAAAAAAAAATTGATATAGGTATGTTGTTATTTAAATTAGTATGTTATAGTTATTATGTAGTTATTATTATGTATTATAGTATGTTATAGTTAGTATGTAGTTAATTTTAATATAGTATGTTTATTATAGTTTGTATTAGTAGTTGTATTAGTAGTTTGTATTAGTAGTTGTATTAGTAGTTTGTATTAGTAGTTAAGTTTAATATAGTATGTTGTATTAAATATAGGTTGTTGTATTAGATATAAGGTATATTGTATTAAACACAAGTATGTAGTTATGTAAATCGTTTAATGTATTTTAAATATTAAATGTTACTTTAAACGTGTAGTGTAATCTTGAAATGTTAAATGTTAAATGTAATATTGAAATGTTCTGTTAAATGTTTAAGAAAATTTATTCTTGCAATGTTAAAAGTAATATTGAAATGTTATGTTAAACTGTTAAAACCAGCAGTGATGGCTACAAGCCATCCCTGCAAAACCCGTGTAGCCGAGAGGCAAGGTAGGGAAATAATAAAAAAAAAAAAAAAAATAAAAAAAAAAAAAAAAAGGTCATGAAAAAAGCAATTAACTTTTGGACAAGACTCTCAACGCTCCCAGAGAACAGATATCCACGAATGTGCATCAATAGACTAAGAAGTATGCAAGAAGTTGACATCGATTTTAACTGGGTCTTACAAGTTCATCATATAGCCACGTCAACTAATACCCTCAATGAACTTAACAATATCTACAGAACGGAACTGCAATACCACAATAAGAATACCATAGAAAAAATAGAAAATCATTTCCTGTCTCTTGACATTAATAGAGCTCTAAATTCAAATACTAACCCCGTCTACAGAAATATCAGCCGTCTGGATTTTTCTCCAGTAGAGTATCTAACTTTTAATACCTGCATCCACAAAACACGAGTTGTCAGCCGTTTAAGAATTTTAAACCCACACACTGTAAATATATATTTAAAAAATACATCCTACACTATTCAAGATGAAGAAATCTGCAGTGCATGTAAGCAACATATATCTAATAGCCTATATAATCTTCTTCTCCTGTGCCCGTCATCCAATGTATATAGAGAGAGATATCTGCAGCAATATACAACTGATTCACCTCCTTATGTACATATAGGGAGCATTCTCAATATAGACAGTATTGAATAAGAAAATTATATTTACTTATTTTTATTATCAGTTGCTAAGATATACACTGTTCCCGAAATTACTAATTAACTAGTTACTTGCTCTGATGTTATTATTTGCTTTATGGATATGATATATCAGTATTTCTATTTATTTAATCTTTGTTCATGTATATATATGTATATATCTTAGCGAGGAGATGACCCCGACCAACAGGCATCTGTACTGGCTCGCCCGTCAGAAGAGATCAGCCGGGAAACTGAAGTACGTGTGGTTCGCGGGAGGAAGAGTTCGCTGCCGGAAGGATGATGGCCAGCCCGTGATCTACATAGACCAGCCTCTGGACCTGGATGTCTTCGGCTGACCTCTCGGTACTCATCACCTGCCCGTGCCTCCACAGTCTTTTTTGCCTTTTGTCATTGAATTCAAGGTGTTTTTTGTTTCTTTTATGACATGTCTCATTTTGAAGAAAGCTGTCATTTTTTTTACCAGCGGTATAACTATTCTATTATTTTTAATTGTTTAATGTTTATTGCTCTCATTTGTTTACTCTCATTTATCACTTATTTACATATCTATAATTACCTAATTTTCTATTATAATTATTCATCTGCTTATTATTACTTATATTTTAATTTTACATTATCATATGCATTTAGGTATTCATATCTCTTTGCTACATTATCATATTTAGTTAACCTCCTATTATTAACATGTTATTCTTTCTCACGGCATCTACAACTTAATCTCATTTATAGCGTCATCCTTTTATTTACTGTCCTATATTTCCCTTACTCCTTTCAATATGACTAATATCCTAACTGCCTGTCACATAAACTCTCAATCCCTCCCAGCTCACTATGATGAATTCCTAGAGTTCTTCACCCAAAATTTTTACCACATCATTGCAGTTTCTGAAACCTGGCTTAAACCTTATATTCCTTCTTCCTCGGTTTCCCTCCCTAGTTACTCCATCATCCGTCACGACCGGATTAACCGGACCGGAGGCGGGGTAGCGCTGCGCTACATGTTCATGACAGCCTGAAGTCCCGTGTCCTGCATCTTTCTCCTCCTTCAAATCTCCCAAACATTGAGTACCTCTTTGTTGAAATATCCTTTACTTTCCATTCCCTCCTGTATGTAGTGACGTATCGTCCCCCTCATGTTCCTTTTGAACAATCCTTTGAATCAAACCTCTACAATTATGTTCCTCTCTATTCCAATATAATCATTTCTGGTGACCTAAATACCAATCTCCTTTCTGACTCTTATGACAAAATGTATCTAGAAAACCTTTTTTTTCCCCTTCATCTCTTCATTGTTCGGTTTAACCCCACCCATCACTCCCGTGGGTCCGACACCGGGTTGGACTTGCATGTCATAGACTCCCCAAAAAAACTCCTTTCCTCATGTCAGCAGCCTGTTACGTTTCTGTCCTCTCACGACCTAATACAAATTTCTTACGATATCCCAATCCCATCGTTCCTCCCCAAAACAATTACTTTCCGCAATATAGAATCCTACACGCGAGACAAAATTTTACCTGACCTCGAAATCCTAGATGGGAATCCTATCTACTCCTGTTCCTCTATTGACACTATGGTTGAATTACTAACTGACAATCTCCTTTCCATCCTTGATACCCATGCTCCTCTGAAAACCTGTACCTTTCGTCGCCGCCGGCCTGCTCCGTGGATGAACCTTGAAATAAAAGACCTGCAAAGAAGACGTGAGACCGCCCGAAGACGTTTTAGACGCACTAGACTTGATGATGATTACCATGCTTTTAAGGTTCTCCGCAATTTAACCCAAGCTACCATCCGGCGAGCGAAATCCATTTACTTCCACGAAGCCTTCTCATCCGCCCCTGATCCCAAATCCAAATGGCAGCTCCTCCGTAAACTTTCTCTCGTTCAAAATACACCTAGTTCCTCTCCCTCGGGATCCCTATATAAATGATCTTCCCATTCATAATTGTTCCTACCACCTTTACGCCGATGATTCTCAAATTTATCTTTCCTTTCCTCCAGCCGAGTTATCAACTGCATTTTCCAAAATTCAGCAAGACCTGGATGAAATCTGTGCCTGGGCATTCCTGAATAAATTGACTTTAAATGCAGCTAAAACTCAAGCAATCGCAATAGGATCCCATTCCCTCCTTCGATTGAATACCAACTTCCCTACTTTATTCCTAAATGGTCACCCTATATCTTTTCCTCTCCTCTGTTAAAAACCTAGGTTTAACAATCGATCAAACCCTTTCCTGGAAACCCCACATTGCTCAAATCTCCCGACGATCGATTGGCATCCTAAAATTATTCCACCGTTCCCGACACCTACTTCCTCCATCCACACGTAAACTCCTAGTATCCTCCCTCATATTCCCCCAATTTGACTATGGATGTGTGATTTATGGTGGACTCTCGATGGTTCTTGAAGATAGACTAAAGCGTATCATGAACTGTTTCATAAGATTTGTTTTTGGAACCTCGAGACGCTCTCATGTGTCCCATCTTTACACCGAGTTAAATTGGCTTTCGCCTTCCTTCCGTAGAGATTACTTCCTTGGTTCATTCCTCTTCCAAGTTATTAACACACATAACCCTCCGTCTATTCACAGTATCCTACATTTCAAGCCCTCAATCCAATCATTGCATACAAGGTCCCGTCTCTCCGATCTCTACACCCCATCCTACAGACCTACTGCTTTCCAACGTTCCTTTCTTGCCCGCTCCGCTATTCTTTGGAATTCTCTTCCTCCTTCTCTTCGTAATGCATCCTCCCTGGGAACTTTTAAAACACTCCTCTTCCACCACCTTTCCTCCCTCCAGTCGGATGCTATCTAATTATATAGATGCTTTAATAAAGTTCACCCAAGGATATCAGATAAAAAAGTTTAGCCTGTTTAAACAATCTTCATATGATGTTTTGTCTATCATTGAAATAATTTTCATTTTTACTCTTTTTTCATCATTTTATTTTCTTCATCCTTTAATAGATTCAACATCAAAAATATATTGTTTAATCAATTTCTTATATAATATTTTTTCTTTTACTGATTGTAAATATAGTTTATGTATGTATGTATCGTGTATGTGTTTATATATGCGTATAGATTTTTGTTTCATTTTATTACTTATTTTATTGTAAAATTGTATTTACTTTTAATTATTTTATTTTATTATCTAATTTATCATCTCTAGGCCAGATATAACCTAAGTTCTGTCATGTAACTATTATTCTTAAGGGACTTTGTCCCAGAATAAAATTTGTTTTTCTATTCTATTCTATTCTATTCTATAAGTGTATTAATTATTAATTTTTAATTATGTAAAATTATGCATTTATACAAGGATCTAATAATGTGGAGTATGTATATAGTAGGAGTAATATTTTATTTTATTTACAATGCAAACTCTACTAAGATGTGAGGTCAGCTACTCATAAGAAGTATGTACTAAATTGTTTATATTTTGAAATATTTGTACAAGATCTTTAACAAATAAAGTGATTATTATTACTATTACTAGGGATGTGTTGATTCTCAATTCCACTAATTCTTGAGAAAAGAATCAGTATCAGGAATCAATGTTCTCAGGTCGATTCCTAAGAACCGATTGGTATCAATGAAGTCGGTAATATATTTTTTTTATACCTAATTATGTAGTTATTATACATTGAATATACTCCATAATGATAAAGTACCGATATTTTTACATCTTTAATAACAGATAATATACTAGATCACCATTGGTATAAAATTTAAAACAATTCTAATAAAAAATCAAGCATTGCTATTTCAAGCCAAACTTCAAATTACATATTTTCTATTGGAAAATGAAGAAATAAGATTATAATTTCAAACAAAGAAGCATATTTTTGGGCAGTGCTATAGGAACCTACAGTCAGAACGAAATGCATTGGGACACCATAAAAAATGTTGAAAATGCCTTATATTTACTGCGGTAATTGCATGATATCTATTGTATAAAATACTAGCATCAATTTACATCTAATAATAAATGTCCTCTTTGAAAATTATTTAATTCTGGGTTTCCTTAGTAAAGATAAATAATAAACATAAGATTGTAATGAAAATTACAGTAAGTAAGTATTTTAATAACATTACTCATTCAGAAATTGAATACTGTGTATTGATAAGAATCCATCTAAAAGAAGCATATTTGTGGGCAATGGGATAGGAACCTAAGAACCTATATATCTAAAAAAAAAAATGGTGATATTTTTTCTTAAGATGGCAGTGGATTTACAAGGCAAATAAAATCATTACCAAAATTAATACTTGTAAACGCTTAAAAATTTATTTATTTTCAACAGTAAATTTTTAACAAGGTCATGATATAAATATGTGAGCATAATAAATATTTTTAAATTTATCAAGAAACTAAGGGTGGGTTTGACAGTTCATCATCACTTTTGCTTTCTAAAGAAAATGGAGGTATTCTACAGTCAAACGTGTAGCCATCTTCTCTCTCCATTCGGAAAGTTCCCCTGAAACAATATAAAAGCTTGTATCAATATTATCCTTCAAATATTTTAAGTTCTTACGAATACTTATTTACCATATTTCATTACTGAGTTTAAGATTCAGCCCAAAAACATTTAGTAACCCCAACCTATTATGAAATTTTATTTATGTATATTCTAAATAAGCTATAAAAGTAATATTGCAACACATTTTGCGATTAAAATATTTAAAAAAAAAATGATTGCTTTCTGGATTTGATAACCAGCACAGATTTATAAGTGTTAGAATCATAACCACCAGACACCATCACAATAATGATACACCAATTATATTATCAATATAATCAACTTAGAAATAGGTCATGTAAATTAGTATTTAGCCCTTGAATGGTGCATTAAGGGTCAGATCTGATGCAAGGGTTGCTTTTCTCCGTCATTCCCTCTCTTATCTATTCTCTATCCTTCCTATTCTCTATTTTCTCAAAAGTTTTGTCATTCTGGGTCACTTCTGACTGTACCACTAATTTCAGGATTTCGTTTTGTGAGCTTCAAATTAGTGTTGGCAAGTAAAGTGATTTTATATTCTTTAGCTCCTAATTATTTGTTACTTTGTTTACTAGTTTCTTTTAATTCCTTATTAAACAGGTTTGTACCCAATTATTGGGTTGGCAAATAAGTCATTTCAGTTTTTTCTGTTTATTTTTACTGATTTATAGTCCATTTCTTATCTGATGAATTAATCCCTAAAGTGGATTGTTTATTATGTTTGTAATATGTCAACAAATATTTCTGCAAATTCTTTTTTATATTATCTTAGTATTGTGATTGCTATTGCACTGTGAACATGGAAAAAAATATCATTAATTATTGGTATATTTTGCTGTATTATTTTAAAAAAGGTAACCATACTGCAGATGCCCATAAAAATGTTTGCAGTGCTTATGGGAATGATCCCTTAACCGAATGCACCTGTAAAAATTGGTTTGCCAAATTTTGTTCAGGAAATATTGACATCAATGACCCTCCACGGTATGGTCACCCACAAGAAATTGAAACGAGCAATGTTAAGGATATCGTTGATCAAAATACCTCGTTTGTCACTCGCAATAAATAATTAAGCTTTGGATGGGACCTTTTGCTCCTTCATCTGTATTCACCAGACCTAGCTCCAAATGACTACCACTTATTCCTGTCTCTGCAGAACTCCATGAATGTAAATCAATTTTAAAACGAACAGGACATCAAAAACCACTTGGATCAGTTTTTCTGACAATAAACCCCAAACGTTCTATGAACGTGGCATTATGCAATTGGTCGAAAAATGGGAACAAGTTATACTAAATAATAGTGAATACATTGTAGATTAAAATAAATTTTATGTCTATTATACACAGAGCTTTATTTCACCCTCAGAACAGAAAAAAAAACAAAAACAGAACAGACTTATTTGTTAATCCAATACTTTATTTTGGATAAAAGTAGTATTCTTCAACACAATCTGCATTCAGAAGCTAACGGCAAAATTGAGGTCTATGTTCATATCATTGGATTGGAAACATTATATAGAAAATCTAATACAATAAATCCTAAATAGAGAAGAAGATAGTCAGGGATGCAGTCAAAGTAACACCACGTCAAAGAATTCTTTAATACGTGCCAACGTATTGATTTCACATCAGTCATCGTCCTTCTCCTCACAAGTGTGGTTCGGTGGCCCTGAAGAAGACCTGCAACGCAGGTCGAAACGTTGGCACGTATTAAAGAATTCTTCTTTGACGTGGTGTTACTTTGACTGCATCCCTGACTATCTTCTTCTCCATTCATCATCCAGTCAACCATACTTTTATCATCACAAATCCTAAATAATAATAATTAAGAGATAAATGTAATAAAATAAGATCCTCTGATCTGATGTCGCTTTATTCACAGTTTTCCTTTATTTTCTATTAAACAATAATTTGTTTATTTACTTTTTATTCCAATGAAGAGTTTAGTATGAAGAGTAGTAGCAATTATGTTTGAAATGCACATTTTCATTAAGTGATTGTCATAATGTTTTATTTACACAAGTAACTGATTTGTATGCCAAATGAGAACACCATGTTTTTTCGGTTTCAAAAGTGAATCTCTCCATGAAATTGAAACGAAATCATTACGTTCAACATATCATTCGAAAGCTGTTTAAATTTGCAAGTTTTTGTGAGAGTTGACGTTTTGTGGATAGTTTTTTCCAAAAAACAGTGAGCGTTGAAGTAATATAAGACATTGTAACTTCCCTAAATAAGGTGAAGATCAAACTGTACTTTAGGTCATAAGTTTGTAAAATTCAAGGTTACATGTACTCTGTTCTTATAGGAAATTTAATGCTAAATCCGAAAATGTGGTAAAAATTGAAAAAATATTTTTAAAAAAATGGAGATATTACAGCTTTTATGGAAAAAAACGTGGTTTCCTCAAAAAAGTCTTTGATTTATTGTACATCTGCAATGGATTGGAATAGAAAGGTGAGGTTTGCGGCATTTTGCTACATTTTTGATCTATTTTCACCCAATTTTTTTTTTTACACTAAGAGATACTCACCCTGTATAAGAAATATTTTCCATTAAATTTCCAATAAGGTAATAATTTGCAAATTTTCAATCTGAGAAACACCAACAGAACTAGCGCATCAAAAAGCACTAACACTTATTATTTCAGACAAACTGTGACTTTCATCTTTTAGACTAATACAGCTCCAAAACGATATGTCCTATTTCTACTGCTAGCGCCCAGTGGTGTTCCAAAAGTCTTAGTGCCTGGCATAAGGAATTAGGGTCCCACATTTGTGTTTATAATCGCTTTTCCTTTATCTCACTTCTAACGTGATTTTTCCTAATTCTTCCTTATATTTTTACAAACCCCGCATTTTTAAATATATTTACAATAAGTAGTTTTTATGGTTATATAGTTTTAATAATTATTTACTAATACTTCTATGATTAATCGAAATTTTCAGTTTGGATTGTGAAAATTCTATTTTGGATTCCAAAACAATTGATACATTAAATTGAAATGCTATTTCAGATTTTCAGTTTGAGGCTGCTCTAGGCATAATGCCAACTAAATAAGATGCAGATGCCACCTGAAATTTTCTTTTAAAGATTTTTCGTGTTTCGGCCACTGTTGCTTGTATAATTAAATTTTTTTTCGCCACTATTTATAATTTTTTATTGTGCATCTGCCTATAACCTGAATTTTCTTTTTTAAAAAGTAGAAAGCAGTTATGTTGAACCTAAAATTGTAAATATCACAAATATGGCCTTATAAACCAATGATCTCAAATTCTATGAAAAGATGGAACAAAACAAACTTTACAGAACCAGAATCGGATGATTCGTTAAAATTTGAGGAGGAACCTAAATTTTGTTCATTTTGACACGCTACGAGGTGGCAACATTAGGTACTACAGAGGAGACATTTAGCCTTAAGGAAAATACCTTCCCAGATATAGAATTGCTAAAAGTTATTTATTACCAATGATTGGAGATTTGATCAAACAACTAAATTATAATTATTATTCATATTACAGACCTTAAGAATGTATTTTCAGGAATGAGTATGTCCAAAATCTTAAAAATACATCTTTAGGAATGAGTTTATTCAAACATTAAATTAAATCTAAATTGATAATAGACGAAAAAGAAGATTTCCTCACTAAATAATCGACCCTTCTGGAATTCACACAAAAATTCAAAAGGTTTGCTTCTGAAGACAGATAGTTTATTGCTTATCTCGGAGTTAGCCAGTAAGACCACTACACTGAATTTTTCTCTCCATTATAACCAGAACTTGTTATAAATATATACTGAAAAGTTTGAGTTCTGTGTTTAGTAATTTCAAGTATTTTGAGATTGCTAAGTAAACATGTAGTAGCTATCAAATAAAAGGAAATATTGATAAATGATAGTTAAAAGTTAAATCATAAAATAAATATTAATAAACACAATATACGGTTAGTAGTAGAAAGTTCTATTGGATAAGATTTACAGATAAAAAGGAAAAATATTTTTGAAAATGTAGAGAAGTACAAGTATCTACAATAATTAGCATCGAAGACCAACTTTGGTGCTGTAAAAGAGGTGTATTAAGGAGTAACATTTTTACTCCTTCAATGGATACCAGGGAACTCATGAATTCATGGGAATTAAACATTAATTCCCATATAAGATGATCATATAGCTAAATAATGTAATTTGGAGTAAAATTACCTGAAATACAGCCTTCCATGGGCCTGAAAGAAACCAAATCTTTAAATAATATATTACCAGGCACTTACGGAAGAATTAACAGAGGTCAGACTAACAACCCTATGGAAGCCTATAACTAACTCATCAAAAAGTAACAGACGTTTCTGTATCAACCGAAGATGGAGCATGAAGGCTAATTTATTAAAAAATCTGAGCATAGATGTAACATATCTTTGAGATAGGTAGATCGTCATTAGAGCATAAGAGTAATTATGATTAGAGCACAGAAAACAGACTATTTCATCGACTCTATTTTACACACATCTCATCATCTGACAACAACTTTATAAGAACAAAAAAAGATAAACAAAAAATACTGGACTGATTTCTTAACTTCAAGAAGCTGCTCATCAATAATTTTTTTTTATCAGCTAACATAAAGTTAATAAAAAGTATTGATTTGTCATGGAAATGAGATAAATTGATAAACAATGCAGGCTTTCCAACTAAAACTACAAAAAAAAGTGCTGATTATAAACTACGTCTGACAACTGAAAAAAGTGATTTGATAATGGACTGCTTTCAACAGAGGGGTAATTATAATCATCCTGCTCTTAATGTGTTAACAATGAATGTTGATAAGATAGAATAATAAATAATGAAATTCAATTTTTCATGATATAATTGAAAATTTAAGAAATCCTTACCACATATGGCCACTGGGTGCTTGTAAACTAACATGACTACTGTACTGAAATGCGGGTAGTGTTTTGGAAAGAACTGGTTCTTGGCCAACTACTCCTCTTCCTCTCACCGTTTCGAGGGTTCCGCTTAAACTAAAAATTCTCCAATGTCGTTCTCTTAATTGAACACTAGGTTCCCCAAGATTTTCAATCCTTATGCAGTACCTCCACTATAATGAATAGAAACACATTAGATCAATGACATTAATAAATTATATTAAATTAAAATAATGTCCATTCTATTTTGAATGTACGAGAGAAACCCAAGTCTGAGATATAATTAGGAGAGCTATTTCAGTATTGAAAACAGGAAGAAATATTGGTCTTTATATAAACAGGAAGAAATATTGGTCTTTATATAAACAGGAAGAAATATTGGTCTTTATATGAACAGAAAGAAATATTGGTCTTGATATAAATTATGTAAATTGAATGCAGTAATGAAAAAAATTATTACAATTATAATAAAATATGATAAGGACTTAAGGTTGTTTAAACAAAAAAATAAAAATAAAATAATAATAATAAATACTGTGAAACTTTATTACTTTCATGAAAAGTAATTTTAAGTAAGCAATTAACCTTATAATTTAAAAATAAAAAGATATGAGTTTGTCATAACCACTATCATTCAGCTTCAAGGAGTCAAACTGATTTACCAATGATAAATACCTGTTTTATTGTTTTATTAAACCCAATTGGGTATATAAAAATGTTAACTAGCACCGTTACATACAAAACCTACCTATGCCTGAGCCTGAAATAAAATACCACAATTGTACACATATACTCACAATAAAAAAAACCTTAATCTCTACAACCCATGAAAGTTCATGGGCTAAGAACTAGGAGAGGAAGTAATATTTTTTGAACAACAGTAATACAACAAGAGGTGATACAGTCAGCATCCACCCGAGTACATAATAAACTGATTTCATTCAGTCACTAGATTTGACTATTTAAAACATTAACTATTTATAGTAAGATTCATTTAAATCTGTTTAGCTGTTTTTAAATGATGCACAAGAAATATTTTTCAGTTTAATACCATCTGTTTAGATTTAAAATATTTTTTCTACTCTGACACTGAATAGATGAAACTCAAACCCTATTAATCCACAGCATTTCCAAGTCAAATATAAACTTATACCAGTCAAACAGATCGATTAAGTTAATAAAAATTATTCATGAATAAAAATTAAATGAATATACAGTCGATGCCGCATAATGTGATCACGGTTAATGTTAACTACCGCTTTGTGTGATCATAATCATAATGGTTTGGAACGGGTCCATATATTAACATGATTCCGTTTATTGTTATTGAAATTCTGTTTATTGTGATCATTCTCAAAATCTTGGAATTTCGGCTTTTCTGTTTTTTTTTGTCGGAAATGGGACGGCTGGAACTGGCATAATTCTTTCCAAGAACATCTCATTTTCTAAGAATGTAAAATATAATAAATCCCCTTCTCTCAACTTCTATGAAAATAACTTTACTAGCTCAGCTCAGTATGATTTCATCCTCTGAAGTGTTTGGACCATTTTTTTTTGTTTTTCAAGTGATTTTTCAGTTTTTTTTTGTTTTTTTTTAAATGAGAAAAGATGGAGGGAGATCTTAAAATCGGACGATAGCCTGTCTACCAGAATAAGTCAGTGTAAAGCTGCCATATTTCTCAGTCATTACTGAATAAACTATTGAGAATGAAAATCGGAAAAGAAGATGTTTAAAAAAACTTAGACATTTGTTTGTTTTGTACATATGTAAGTTCCTACATATTTTGTAATTACATAAATGCATATATATATTTTAAATTAATTTGTAAATATATATTTTTTATTGTGTGTATTTTCTATATATGTAATAAAAATTGTTGCCCATAATTTCTTTCTTTTAATTCCCTGTTGGTGTCTTTTGCTTAATGTTATCAGTCGGTTAGTGTGATCATCTTGTGCGAGTACCGCAGCGATCACATTAAGCGGCGTCTACTGTATAATATTTAAGACCATATAATATCATTAACTACGGCAAATGGAAAGGGTCCTATTTAAATTGGAAAGAGTTGAATTTTAACCCTTCAAAGCCAAAAATTATTTTTTTATGAATGAAGTGTAAATTTTTTATTATATACTTTACTAAAGGGCTGGTGTTCCAGGGAAAAAATACAATACAAAAATATTTTCCTATAGCAAGCAAGTAAAGCCCTATTGCCATATGGCAAATGTAGGTCTCTGTGGTATACTCGTTGGAAGGTAGCATCTTTCCTAAAAATCAACGGGTAATTTTTTTTGCCATATGGCAATCTTAAATATGGAAAGAGTTACATTTTAATTGGAAAAAAGTTAAATTTGATTTGGATATGCTATAAATAAAATATCAACTTATTTGGATGATAAGTAAACACATATAATACATGTAACAACCATCCCACATTATGTAATTTCAAATTAAATATTTGATAATATATAGCAATAAAAAGGTACAGGGAGACTCATTCATACTCCAGATGTCATGGCTTGGGTCGATGGAGAGAGATACTGGCTTGAGATGACCAATATTTGATTTTACAGAGCCTCTGAGATCTTCACTTTACAGTAGTTCAGCTGGCTCAGTGACTCAGGATTGTCCATGGGATAGAGAAAAATAAAAACTGTGAGGAAAATGCCAGTCAAGTATGGCTTAAGAGCCAAAAGAGCAGCTTGGCAGCCCGATCTAACTCTATTATCAATAAAATCAAAAACATTGTTTAGAATTTGCCAGGAATCAAGCATTGGGCTGAGGACGACTGAAGGAGGAGGTTCCTATTTAAAGATGAATCCAGATTTAGTCTTACAAGGGGAGGACACACTCAGTCTCTCATGGATCTTGTTGGCAATTTTTTTTGAGGTTCCTGGTAAAAATATATTAGACACGTATTTTGCCGTTCCGACCAATGGGCAGGAGCCGATAAAAAAAGAAAAAAAAAGCTTTCAACTAATTTATTTTATATCTCGAGTTTAAAAAATGATATCGACATGATTCTTGCACCAAGATGTTTAATTTTGACTGCGGATTTAAAGAAAAATATAGCCGCTCCATAGATTTTGGTTTAGGTTAATTAAATTCTAAAAAATGATTAGATTTTCAAGCAAACTACCTCTATAGATTTTTTCACACAAAAATTGACATCAGATTCTAATTCAGCACCCTAAAAAACATTGAAATACGTTTATTCAACAAAATCAAAAAATATCATTTTTTTCACGCTCTTCCAGGAAAATAAAATTTTTAAACCGATTATTGGTTACACACCTTTAAATCGTCATTACTTTGTCACACAATTCACTAGTTGGTATTGCCGGAAAGAGGATAGCCTCAGCTTTCTTTTGATGTATATAAATGTAAAATTCGATGAACATAAACCTATTAAAAAAAATTGGAAAATCCGAAAAACATTTTGATTTTTAGCTTGAGTTTGAGACCAGATAGGATGACGAGCCCAAAGACATTTCAAGCGTATTACCATCCTATATTTCGTGTAAAAAAAAAAGAAGTTGATATGTTTAACTGTCTAAACAAAATTCATGTTTTTGTCAATTTAAACAAAAGTTGCCTACCAAATTGGTCAGGGAAATTTTGAAGCTTACAAATTTTTATTTTTCTATTTGGATGAAGTTTCATATTTAATATGTACATACCAAAATGTGATAGAAAATTTTTTTAGCCCTAGAAATCCATTTCAGAACCCTCAAAACTTAGGAAACTTATGTATATATGTATATATATATATATATATATATATATATATATATATATATATATATATATATATATATATATATATATATATATATATATATATATATACATACATACATACATACATACATACATACATACATACATACATACATACATACATACATACACAATTTAGGAGAAATAATTTATTACTTTAATAATAAATGTTAATGTAATTATAATTATTTATTATAAAAATAATTTGTTACAAATTAATATTTACAAGATATACAGACAGAACCACATATTAAATTTGATTGTTATTTATTTACAATTTTAGTTTTATTTTGCAGTTGAACATGTTAAAATATGATTGTGATAGTTGACATAAAAATTTTATAGCAATTACTGCCTCACTTCCATACTGACAGGATATTGTTAAATATAATGAAAATGAAATTGTAAGCTTCAGTTATTAGAACAACCCAGTCAACAAGGATTACAAAACGGATTAAAGATGTGTTCTGGGTTTGATGAATATAACAAAAATTGTAAATACTTAATAAACAAATCTAATACATATTTGGTTTTGTCTGTATATCATGTAAATATTAATTTTTAATAAAGTATTATTACTATAAATAATAAATAATTATAATTACTTTAATATTTATTATTAAAGTAATAAATTATTTCAGGCGTAGAGAGGTGGCGACCCCATCGCCCGGTCATTGTGCTGCAGATAGCCACTGGTCCTCCAGGTTGGGGGAACACTACACTGACACTAACATACAGTACACTGCTGCAGCACACTACACACACCCCAACACTACAGACCAAGGTCACTCTCAGTACACACTCTAGGATCACCTTTCCTAGGTAGCCGCTCCGGATGGGGGAGTATGTCAGGACGCTCCAAGGAGGCAGCCCCTCCACCTGACTCGGGGGCTGCTGGCTGATAACCAGCTCCTCTTAAATAATCTTATCAGGAAACCTCAACATCTAGTAGCCGGACAGTCTACAAAAAAACATCACCCCCGTCATTTGGGCTTCACTTATGGATCATGGAACATTTTAACTTCATATAGACCCGGAGCAACTAAACTGCTCTTAGATGAAATAGACTGCTACAGAATTGACATCACTGCTCTCCAAGAAATCCGATGGACTGGACAGGGATCTATCGAAAAGTAAAGTCACACTATATACTACAGCTGTGACAATAGGTTGCACCACTTTGGAACTGGGTTTGTTGTAGGGAAGAAACTCAGACAAATCATCATTGACTTCAAGCCTATAAGTCCCCGAATGAGCTCTATTAGGATAAAAGGGAAATTCGTTAATTATACATTGCTCAGCTGCCATGCTCCGACTGAAACTTCAGATGACCAAGCCAAGGAAGATTATTATGACCTGCTAGAACGGACTGTTTAGGCATATCCTCTTTCAGACATAATAATAATCACAGGTGATTTTAATGCGAAGATCGGTAAGGAAGCAATCTACTTCCCGACTATTGGTAAATATAGCCTGCACGATGTTTGCAATGATAATGGCTGTAGACTGATTAATTTCTGTGCATCTAACAATCTTGTAGTTGGAAGCAGTTTATTTCCCCACAAAAGAATTCATCTTGGTACCTGGACATCCCCCGATGGAAATACGGTGAATCAGATAGACCACTTTCTAATAAGTGCTAGGCACAGATCAAACCTCCTTGATGTCAGAACCTTTCGTGGAGCTAATGTGGACTCGGACCACTTTCTAACTCTGGCTAAAGTTAGAGCCAGGATCTCAATTGTAAAAACAAGGCGAGGACAGAGAAGTAAGAGGTTCAACTTACAAAAGCTCAAAGAACCCGAAGTGTCCCAAGAGTATTTAAATAACATTAATGAAAAGTTCTGTAATGTACCATCTACAGAAGGTGAGGGTGTCGATGAAATGTAGTCAAATATTCATAAGGTTATCCATGATGCAGCAGAAGTAATTGGCCCCAGCCAAGTACAGAAAAGGTCTCCATGGTTTGATGAGGATTGTAGTCAGGCCACAATGCACAAGAATGAAACCTATACACTCATGCATCAGAAGAAACGTACCCGAGTATCTGTAGATATTTATCACCAACGACGAAGAGAAGAAAAGTGTATCCATCGGTGCAAAATAAGGAATTGGGAAAATAGAGAGCTAGAGGAAATAGAGAGATTGAGGAGCATTAATGAATGCCGAAAGTTTTATGAAACAGTGAACAGCGGTCGAAAACCGTTCAAACCTCAAATCTCAGCCTGTAAGGACACCGATGGATCTCAATTGAATGAAAAAACCCAAGTGCTACGAAGATGGAACAAGTACTTCAATCACTTGCTCAATGGAAATCATTGCAATCTACTCTTTCAAACGAGTTGAGGAATTGAGTACCTTGGGTCTCAAGTCAATGCCATTAATGATGTTTCGGCAGAGATAAAGAGGCGAATAACATCAGCCGACAGGTGTTACTTTGGACAGCGTCGGCACTTGGGAAGTAGTTTCCTATCAAGATCTACAAAAACAAGATTATACAAGACCCTGATTCGACCAGTGCTAACCTATGCCTCAGAAACTTGGGCCTTTTCGAAGTCAGATGAAAAGGGCCTACAAACGATTGAGAGAAAGATGCTAAGACGCATTTACGGTCCAATAAAGGATGGTTCAGCTTGGAGAAGACGCACGAATAGGGAAGTGTACTCGCTGATTGGTGAGCCTGATGTTGGCAAAATTGTGAGGATTGGTAGGCTCTGCTGGGCAGGCCATGAAGCAAGGATGGGGACAGATGAGATCCCAAATAAACTTTTGAATGAGCACCTACATGGAACACGGCCGAGAGGTCACCCTAAGCTTCGATGGACGGATGGTGTGGAAGAGGATACTAGAACCCTGCTCAGAGTACGGAATTGGAGAGCAGCTGCACTTAACCGAGTAAACTGGTGTAAGCTGCTTGAGGAAGACAGGACCCAGTAATGGGTTCTTGCGCCGATTGGATATGAATAAATTATTTCTCCTAAATAGTGTATATATATATAAATAAAGTTTACTAAATTTTGAGGGTGCTGAAATGGAATGCTAGGGCTAAAAAAATTTTCTATCACATTTTACAGTGTAAAAGCTAAAATTTTTCAAGTGAAGTGCATTCAATATATTTTTTTCACAAGAACCGACATCGGATTCGAATTCAGCATTCCAAAGAACCCTTAAATACGAAACTTCATCCAAATAGAAAAATAAAAATTCGTTAGCTTCAAAAGTTTCCTGACCTATTTTTTGGTAGGCAACTTTTGTTTAAATTGATAAAAACATAAATTACGTTTAGACAGTTAAACATATCAACTTTATTTTTTTTTTACACGAAATATAGGATGGTAATATGCTTGAAATGTCTTTGGGCTCGTCATCCTATCTGGTCTCAAAATCAAGCTAAAAATCAAAATGTTTTTCGGATTTTCCAATTTTTTTTATAGGTTTAAGTTTATCGAATTTTACATTTATATACATCAAAAGAAAGCTGAGGCTCTCCTCTTTCCAGCGATACCAACTAGTGAATTGTGTGACAAAGTAATGGTGATTTAAAGGTATGTAACCAATAATCGGTTTAAAAATTTCATTTTCCTAGAAGAGCGTGAAATAAATGATAAATGAAATAAATAAGTGAATAAATCTATAGAGGTAGTTTGCTTGAAAATCTAATCATTTTTTTAGAATTTAATTAACCTAAACCAAAATCTATGGAGCAGCTATATTTTTCGTTAAATCTGCAATCAAAATTAAACATCTTGTTGCAAGAATCATGTCGATATTATTTTTTAAACTCGAGATATAAAATAAATTAGTTTAAACTATTTTATTTTTTTCTCGGCTTCTAGGGCCCACTGGTCGGAACGGCAAAATATGTGTCTAATATTTTTTGACCAGGAACCTCCAAAAAAATTGCCAACAAGATCCGTGAGAGACTGAGTGTGTCCTCCCCTTGTTAGTTTACTAGATGGAGAAGACAGTCTAGAGAGAACATGGTGAAAGATATTGTAGTGATATTTCAGAGTCAAGGTAAATTTTATGGAAAAAGATTTAATTTTGAATTTGGCGCTGGCGAGAGTTCGCTGACGATCTAATAATTTTGAAACTTTTTAAAATAAATTTACTTTTTAATAAAAGTATGTTGAAATATTAAATATAATCTATAAATAGTTTTGTAATCTATAATTTAAGTATTATTTAATTTAAATTGATAAGTCCTTAAGAAGTAGAAAAGACGAAGGCTGTAAAAGTTCTAGACCTGTCGAGGCATGGTTAAGCACGCAGTTCCTGTGTTGGGAAATTCTTCTTCCCCGGATCCTCCAGGAGTCAACATGTCTCCGTCCTTATAGTTAGTCACAAGTGTGAAGAATTTAACTTATAATTATTTTAACATTACAGTTGTTAATTAAATCAAAATGGTGATAAGTGTTTGAAGAGAAGAAGGAAGAAATGGCAGAAGAAATTTAAGATATGAAAAAGAAGTTAAAGGAATAATTTGAAACTATGAGGACTTAAATTACATTGAAAATAAACAGGTAGATTATTTAAGAATATGTTAAATGCTGGATGTAGCATTAATATAAAATGTTTTTATTTTGTTTTTGTTTATAAAATACATTCTTGAATCAGAATCACGATCTTTGAAAAGCTTAACCCTTAATGATTCCTCAAAATTAATATATATTAAAAAAATTTAACATTAAAATTACTAATTAACGTAAAAACTGATAAACTAATTAACATTACAATATGTTCAAGCCACAGTCACTTTACAGCAAAATTTTTGGGGTGGCTCAGTTCTGGTATGGGCTGGCATTTTCTTTAATAGAAAAACTGAGCTGTACACTTTAAAGGGATGAAATTTGAATGCTTGTTCATTAATAACAGGCATACTCCAGGATTAAGCTATCCCATTTTCACCACTTATTGGGATAACTTCATTTTGATGCACAATAATGAAAGAGATATGGCCAGAAAAACATATAAGGCCAGCAAGGGCCCCCTATCCCCCTCCCTCCAAACATTAACCAAAAATAACAATTGATTTTTATACTAAACTAAGCTTTTAATAAACTACAATATTTGATCAATTTCTTAATACGATAAATCATCATAGAATCGTTTATATAAAGTAACACTAATTAGTGGTCACATTAGCACGGGACCCCCCCAAAAGCCTGGGCCCCGGGGATTTTGCACACCCTGCCCTGGTCCTCGGCCAGGTGTGTTAGGGAATACCTAGAGAAAGTTAAAATACAACTAATGGATTGGCCTGCTTGGAACCCTGACATGAATCCAATTGAACACACCTGGGACGAACTAGGATGAAATGTTTGATTGAGAATCGTTGTTCGTGAGACCCTCAATTATCTCATAACCAATTTAAAAGAAAATTTCTAGAAAATTGGCGATGACATTACAAATTTAATCTTTAGCATAACCAGGTGGATAAAGCTTTATTGAATGCAATTGGAGGAAATATACGCTACTGATAACATGGTCAGTAAAAAAAAAGAACATGAAATTCTAGTTATGTAAATTTTTGAAAGTTGTTAATTTTTGCTATTAAACCATTAATTCATTTATCTATTGTTCCAAAATGTGGCATTTAAAAGTTTAAAAAAAATAAATTAAAATAATTGTTATAAAAATGCAAAATTAATTACTTTGTTGGAGTTAAATGCCAACAAATCCATATTTTTTGGGTATGCCAATTTTTTTATATGTTTTTAGAACTACTGATAAATGTTTTATATTCAAAACTAGTCTTTAAACAAAAAAAAATCTAATAGAAGTGGCAAAAACACATCAACTCAATTGTATTGATCCTTCAATATCATCATGCATACCTCAAGTGAACATTTTGATGGTTGCTACAGAAGCAGCCTTTAAATCACAAGCTTCTATTAGTCTTTCTATGGAATTAGAAAGTAAAATAAGTTATTTGATATAACCTGAGAGTTAATAGTTTAAATGACAATAAATGCATTGATAGGCTTTGTTCAAATTACTCTCTCTAAAATAAACAGTATGACTACATTAACACTTTATACTGTCAACATAGGAAGAAGTACCAAATATAAGCCATAACTCATCCAAAAGAACAGTTAGGTTTCAAAAATGTACATTACAATAATTGACATTCTATAAATATCAGTACAAGCATTAAAGACAATATCATTTCTAACATAGTGCCTGTCAAGTTGCAACAGTGCAAGGAGAAGAAAACAAAAGCTCCTGACTGAACTTAGAGAGAAAATACTTTTATCTCCAAAATCGATTAAAAACCAATTCATATAATAAATTATTATTATTTTTATATATCATAAAAACAGCTATCAAGTTATATTATCATAAATTTGATGCCTATTAAGTAGTTAAGTTATAGCATTAACATACCCAATAAACAACTTGGGCTTGATTATCCCTTGATCCCATGTAAAAAGGAATTACTGTGACTCTTATATTTTCAGTAGTCTCTTTGTGCACATCAGAAAGTTCTAACCAGGGATGGTTCTTTTTTTGCCAAGCTTTCAATGTCTCTTGAGGAAGAAAAGGTGGATCTAAAGCAAACACACATATGATCACAAATGGCATCCTATACTGATACACTAATTAAATTGTAAATGACAAAAATATATTGATCTGTTTACATTTGCTACCTCTGGAAGGATTATAGTACAAAAATTTATCAAAAAGCTCATGGAACACAGGTTGTTTTTCACTAGATGTATAAGGCCATATATCCTGATGTGAAACATAATCAAGTCCTGGAATAGCATACAAACTTCTGCAACCTCCTTCTGGACTTCCTAGAAATGTAACCGCTTCTGTCTGAGCTCTCTTAAAAAAATAAAAATAAAAATAAATATACACATATTAATATTATTTAAAATATTTTAATTTTTAATTTATTAATGATAATTTATATAGCATACCAAAATATGAAAAAAGTATTAACTTTAGATATTGTTATGACATTTTTATTTCAGAGATTAAGAAAAAAAATTGAGAAAAAACAAATGAAAAGAAATTCATTTCCTCAAAACTAATTCGATACTCAAGAATCAAATGGAAATTACAAAACCATAAAGTTATAACAGGTTTATCGGTAAAGCTAGTAGTCATATTTATTTAATCTATAAATTAAAACTTATAAATCTTCTGGGAAAGGTAGAATATTAACTTATTTGATGCGTGATTAAAATAAATTGACTCCTACCCTCAACAGAATATTTGTGAAGCTTTATAATGGTATATACAGGAATCCCTCAACTTTTCAAAGGATTAGGTTCTAGGAAAATCATGCAAACGAAGGACCGTAGGAAATGATAAAAGTCACATTGTCCAAAAACAAAAAATATCTCCATGCTCAGCTGATATCCAGTATATTTACCCCTTAATAATTTTGGAACTATATTTTTTCTTGTCTGAAAGGTATCATGGATACATCCATTCAGATATAAGCTCTCTGTTTTAGCTTTGATCTCAGGTCAACGAAAATGGACTATAGTCGTTCTTTCCCATCGTCCTTCAAATTTAGAATCTATTTTCTTGGACAAATTATAGAGGATATAATATTATAGGATATATTACATTCTAAAACCAGCTTATATGAAAGATAAAACACCAGTGGTTTATTTCAAATGTTAAAATGTATGTTAGTTTATTATTCTAAATTGTACACACACACAAAAAAAAAACAAAAAAAAAAACGCACAAACACGTACATTACTAAATTAAATTAATTTTTGCAAGTGGATTGAAAATATATCTTCTTAAATGAGAAAGCTTTGTCAATTGTTCTTGTGCCTTTTGAAATTAAATATATACGCTTGAACTTCAAACTTCCAATAAGAAAGAAATTAATTTCATAGAGAGTAATATATTCCTCTATTTTTTTCTGGGAAAACTTTTTCCCTCATAATAAAATCAAAGTTAGTGGAATCAACAACAAATTCAAGCAAAACCACAATAGTACCATATTAAAGGAAAAGGAGTAGAGTTTTTAAATCATCTATCCTGGATGAAAACAAATTGAAATAATGAATGATATTAAATACCTAAGACAAAAAACTCAACTTGAAAGCCCCAATAAACCTAATCATGGGAAATAATGTAGACAAAACCATCTATGTATTACCAGACAGCAGCATAAAATCATGGAATTCCTAAACAATAATATCATTGATAGGCTGGAATTGTTTCAATACAGTAAAACAATCAGCTAAATGCAATAAATTTACCCTCATGTGAACAATGGTCCACAAAGGATCCAAGAGCAATAAATTTGCAGATGATCTGGAAAGAAAGGGATGAAAAGGAATGTTGGTAGGTACAGAACCATGATATACTTGAATCAGCATAATCAAAAGAGAAACAGAATCCTAGAAAATGGAGAAGAAATAATGATATACTTTATGACCTATATTAGTAACATTATTTATGTCCAGCAGACCATATTTCCATAGCTATATCTTTCCTGACTTCAGCATTAAAGAGATAGCTTAACATCTGCTCTAAAGAATGTACTTACATTCACATTCAGTAAATGTAATTACATTTACAAGATTTAAAGATTGAATACCATCTTGATTATGATGATTGGTTATTTTCAAATACCTCAAAAGAATAAGAAATCATTGAATAAGATGTTTCCATGTAGGGAATTTTTATGCATTAAATAAAAAAAGAACACTATTAAAAAATTAAAATTTTATGGTGAAAAATGCTCATTTTGGCAAGGTTACATGAAATAACTGACATAGTGTCCATCAAAGAACTGAAATGATAAATTAAGAGGGATCAGTCAAAGGGGTACAAAATAAGAATTGTTAAAATAAACAATACATTATTTTAATATGCCAATGTTTCGGACATAGCTTTGATGGCTATGATTAGGACTAAAAACAATAAAACGTCAAATATAGAATCAGAAAACATACTAAAAATATACAATAAATAAAGAATAAATAAAATAAAAATCAATTTATAAACAAATTAAAAAATATATAATGAAAATAAGAAAATGATCTAAGAATGGTAATATTTGTTAAGAATACAAATTGTATTGGTAGTGAGCAATAAAAAAGATGTAGGTAAATATTAAAATAGTAAAGACAATAAGCTAGTAAAAATGATATGATTATATAAAACAATTATACACGTAAAGAGAGGTTTAAAGTAAAATAAGTCAGATAAAATTGATAAAAGGAGCAAATAATCAGATGTAATGATTAAATAATAAGACCGATGTTAAAACAATATTAATCTCATAAAAAAATAATTAGCATTCTTAAATTATTTATTTATTTTCTCCTTCTTATTCCTCCTTAGTGCGGGGAGGTGCCTCAGTCCAAGTCCACCACGCTTCCCAGTCTCTTGCCAGCGCTTTCATGGCATTTAGGCTATTTCCTCTATTTTGTCCCAGCCTGCAGATGTGGCCTGTCCATGTTAGTCTAGGCCTGCTCCTGAGACGTCTTCCGGTAGGCCTAGCTTCGAAGAGCTTTCTTGAGTCACGGTCCTCCTCCATTCGGCAAATGTGCCCAAACCATCGCAGCTGCCTTTTTTCTACTGTTTCTCTTATGGGTAGACTTCGATGTCCCCCCGTATTTTCTTTCGTTTCTAATTCTGTCCCTCCTCGTTCGGCCAGCCATTCTCCTCAGGTACCTCATTTTGATTGCAGTTATTCGGCTCCAGTGTAAATCCAGAGGAACCCAGCTCTCGCTTCCATAGGTAAGAGTGGCTAAATATACAGCCTTTTTACTTCATGACACATCTCCTTTTTTCCTGCTACCGTGTTGCATATTTGGTAATAGATGCTGTTTGCCTTTTTGATCCCGTTGGAAATCTCCCCATCAATCTTTCCATTCCTGTTGAAGACCGTACCCAGGTAGGTATATTCCTCAGTCATCTCTAATGTTTCTCCTCCGCATCGGATCTCAATATTTTCTTCATCTCTTCCAACATGCATAACTTTACTTTTACCTGCATTGAGTGTCATTCCTTTTCTTTCCAGTTCAGCCTCCCATTCTATGACTGCTTGCTGTAGGCTTTCTTCCGAATCTGCTATGAGAACAATGTACACCATAGCTTGAGCAAGGATTGTCCTCATATTCCATTTCCCAACTACTGATCTTGCTGTCCTTCGCTCGCAAATTTTTATTACCTCCTCCATGACGATAATAAATAGTAGAGGGCTGAGACTATCTCCCCACTTTATTCCCTTACCCATTTCAAAGGCCTCGGATTCTCTTCCATTTATTCTTATAATGCCTTTTGTGTTGTTTTAAGTGGATTTTACAGCATCTATAAGTGCAGTTGGGACGTTTCTGGCGGCTAGAGCTGTCCATATCTCATGTTTCAGCACCGAGTCAAATGCTGCCTTTATATCCAGGATAGCCAGAAATATACTTTTCCCCCTTTCCAATGACTTGTCAATTATGGTCCTGAGAGAATATGTGGTCTTGTGCTTGGCAGAGTGGTCTGAAGGCTGCTTGTTCCTCTTCAAGATTTTCCTCTACAAACCCTCTTAGTTTTTGTTCAAGGATGGATGTGTAAAGCTTGTAGCTTGTAGGCCACCTGGGATAGACATATAGGCCAGTAATTCCGACAGTCACTTGAGCTTCTTTTTTTGTGTATAGGAATGAGGATGTTATATTACCAGTCCTTCGGCATTAGTTTTTAAGAAAAACTGTTTGAAAGAGGCCTTGTAGATGTTTCTGCAATTCTGGTCCTCTGAACTTAATTAACTCTGGAGCAATACCATCGCTACCTGCTGCTTTGCCTATCTTTAACCTCTCTACAGCCCTTTCCATGTCCTCTTCCCAGATTATATCATCGTAATCCTCCTCTGGTGGTAGACCTTCTGCGACTGTTGCGTCCTCAGTATTGGAAAACACTTCAGTATGTTCTGGCACTTCCATCTATCTATGATTTTTTGCCATCTTTCGTAATAAGAAATTTGGCTTTCATCCTTTTTTCTTCTGACATGCTTAAATTGTCTTTATTTTGATTGCCTTGATAGTTTCCAGCTTTGATGGCTATTTTGTACTAAAAACAATAAAACGTCAAATATTGAATCGTTTTGCACTAAAAATTACAATAAATAAAGGCCAAATTAAAAATCCCAATTTATAAACAAATTAAAAATATATTTGAAATAAGAAATTACTTCTTTGGCTTCATTTTTTATTTGTGATATTACCCAGTTGGCTGCACTTTTGGTCCAATAGTGCAGCTTGCTATTGCAGCTTTAACTCTCTCCACTACTTTGTTCTTTTTGCTTTTGCAGAGATTACTGTGGTTCCACATATTGCTTCTGCAGTCTCCAGGATTGATTTTTTCATTTCTTTCCATATGCTGTCCACATTTCCTGCCATCGTACAGCTCTGGAGCTTTTGGGTTAGAAGTTCTGCATACTCTATTTTCTTCTCAGGTATCTGCAGCTTTGCAATGTCGATTTTCTTGTATTTCTTCTTCTGTTCCTTCCTAGGTTTGAGGATTTGAGTGTCCCTAATCAAAAGGTAATGGTCTGACCCTAATTCTGCCCCTCTTATAACCTTTACATCCTTAAAATATCTTCTGATATTTCTGCTGTAAATAATATAATCTATAATGCTATTGGTATTTCTTTCCTCGGCAGAAAAAGTGATCTTATGTACACGTTTATGTGAAAAAATTGAGTTTCCCAGAAGATCATAATCTATGCATAGTGCTATGAGCCTCTGACCATTTCTATTCCTGGTATGCTCACCTCCATGCAGTCCCATAACACCGTGTGCTCTAGCATGATCTCTTCCAGTCCTCGCATTCAGGTTTCCCATTATAATTATGTCTCTGTTTTGGTCCTGTCCTCTTATGACTTCTCTTTCAAGATCAGCATAGAATTGTTCTTTATCAAGAACAAGGGCATCCTCTGTTGGGGCGTACACTTGTATAATAGTCACCTTTCCTACTGATAATTCCATGTTTGCAACTATAATTCTTGAAGAGATGGGCTTCCAGTCCTCTACTCTAGCAAACATACTTTTCGTCATTATCAGGCCAACTCCCTCCTTGACCTTAAGTCCTGCCGGCACTCCAGAGTACATGAGCATGTTGCTTTTGTTGAGCCTCATTTCCCCTTGTCCTCTCTTCCTCACTTCTCCAATTCCCAAGATGTCTACCCAGTAGGCCTCCATCTTCTCCACTATTTCAACCTACTTGCCATTTAATGAACTTTATGTTCCATGTTCCAAACCTGATGTCCTTTTGAGCACCGCGTCATAACCGTTGTGACTGTACTAATCCGAGGCAACTTAATGTTCTTTGAATCGTAATATTCTTACTCCTACGGGTGATTAGCCCAGTTGGAGAGGCCCCGTAACCTCGGGACAACTGGTTTCCAAAATATCTATGTCCCCACAGGAGAAAGGGTAGCCAGGCTATACCCCCCAGCACTGGGTACCTGTTGGTAAACGGGTCTTTATTCATATATGGACCACCCCTCGTAGGAGGGATCCCCTATCCGCCACCAAAGGGACGCGCTCCCTAGTGGGCAGGTTCCGGAGAGAGTATTTATTTTCATTATATTATATTTTTAAATTTATTTATAAACCGTGTTTCCTACTGAACTCTATTTTTATTTACTATTGATTTTTCTTTTTAATTTACTTTATCATTTCAGTATATTTTCTGAATCAGTATTTGACATTTTATTGTTTTTAAACCTGATGATGTCCATAAAAAGCAACGGCCGACACATTGATATATTCAAATAACGTATTGTTAATTAAAATAATTCCTATTTCTTATCCCTTGGACTGATCTCTCTCTCTTTCAAGATAATTACAAGATATATTCATCCAGTCACCAAACACACCTCTGAAATGATAAATGGTTGTTAACTGATCGACAACAAGGAAAGATACCTTTCATAATCATATGACAATAATTAAAAAAAACAAAACAGGAATTATGATGAAATATACTTACAATAAATGGACAATCTCTAGCATCGATTAAAACTTGATAAAAGGTATGTTCACGACCTTTGACATCACGAGAATCTGGTGCACCACTTTCATCCGTCACCCTACAAATATTCAAGGGTAACGCATATAAGATCAAATAAAAAATCTATTAGTAGGATAGTACTGAGCATACAATTTTAAAAGATATTTAAAAATAATGATATGTAGCATGAATCATAATCAGAGTCAGATAAATTAAAATTTATATTTATTCATTTGTTTTCTTAATCCAGAAAAAGTAAGCCCAATAAATTAAAATGAAAACAAGAAAAGGTCTTTTTAAGTTTAATTATCTTTTGGAACCTATTTTCCCTTTTTTTAACAGTTTTAACCAATTAAACCAGGTTTTCTCAATTTCTAACTAAGAAATTTATTATTTACTATCCTGGATATCATGTTATTAAAACATTACAGAATTAACTTGTTACATTTTAAATTGAAGATCAATCAGAGGATAATAAAGTTCAACATAATTTAATGATGTTGTAATAATTTACATGAATGTAATATGTGTTTTTCCTTTGCCAAAGAAGAAAAAATAACCTCTTCATAAGTAACTCAAATGAAACAAAATAGATAAACTAGCCCCTAAAAGGGCTGGATATTTGTTTAAATATTAGGAAAATAAAACTGTATGAATCAGAGCAAAGAATAAATTGATGAATGCTGATATTGGCTCTTAACAATAAAACAATCCACCACTGGTCAATTTTTGGTGGTACATTTAAATTAAATGGTTTATTTTTTAAATTTAAATTTTAAAAAACACCAAATACATGAAGGGTCTAGGGTTCAGAACTTTGTTAAGGATGTACTGTTACTAGAACGACATTTGTGAAAGGAGGAAATTTAGCCAAAAATTATGCTCAACGGCCAGGTTTTTCCTCCAATTAAAGATAGCCATTTTATAGCGGCTGGGTTTGCCACAGGAGGTTCTCCCGACCCCAAGGGTCAAATAACAGCCATGGCTGAAATAACAGTGAATAAATATTCTGCCTTTAACCAGACTTGAACCCATGCCTGGGAGCATAGCAGTCAAATGCCTTAACCACTGAGGTACTGTGCCTCCAAAATAATTAGATACTTTTATCAAAATAATATATTATTAGTAAATTTCATAATAAAATATACGCTGGTAGTTGCCACACTAGCTATTGGTCCAGGATATCTTGATATCACTTACTGGGGAAAGAAGTTTCTCAGTTATCCCTCTTTCAGTGAATTCTGAAACTACATGCATCAAAGCTGAACAGATAAGATTATTCCATGAAATAATCGTTGTTAAGATTGTTCTTCAAGACAGGAGTCATGTAATGAAATGTTTCAACATAAGAAACACTTTTTAATTATAGCCGGATATTTCTTAACATCTTGTATTGGTATTTTTCTATATGTATTAATCAATCGAAATACAGATATATTTTTAATTCTATTCTTTTGCAGCATGTGAAAGGAAATAAAAAAACAATTTTAAAAATAAAAGACACTAGCACTTTACACTCTTCAACCATCTTAATTTCAATGGTAAGTGTGAAAACACTTTAAAGTAGCTATATTATGAGAAAACGAAGAATATTTTTTATCTCACTATTATACAAAGGATTAAACTTATTTTTAGAGGATGTACCAAAGAATTTCTAAAATAAATTTGATCTCAGATGTTTTCTGGTCTCATATCTAATTTACATGAGTAAATATTTTAGTGAACAAAAAAAAAAAAAAAAAAAAAAAAAAAAAAAAAAAAAAAAAAAAAAAAAAAAAAAAAAAAAAAAAAGAATACAGAACAGCTCTAAAAATGTATAGAAAGAATCTTTTGCAAAATATAGGCTTAGGTCTGAACTAAAAACAAATATATTACATTAAAAAAAAGTAATAAGTATAATGAAGTATAAACAATTTATAACAATTTGGTTTTTTAATGTACTATCTTACTAACAATGAGTAATACCATTATCAAATGGACTTAAAACTTCTGTTTACAATTTGCTGTTTGATGTTTCTATATAAGATATTAATTGTACTATTCGATAATCCACAATCTTTGAACATCTCTTGCAACTATATAAAAATGACCATAAGTTTCCAGAGTGAGGAAGATGGAAAAATGAAAAAAAAAAAAAAAAAAAAAAAAAAAAAAATAGAGTTATTGTTTTTTAATATATTCTCCTCGAAGCTCAACACAATAATTACAATACTTATGTAACATTTTTATTTCATGAAATAAATAATTTTCTTCTTTGCTTGAAAAATGTTCTTCCACAGCTGCTCAGACCTCTTCATCCAAATCTGAGCTGTGGCGTGGATGCGAGACTTATTGGAATCCGCATTCCTTCACAACAGTATTGCAGTGCAGAGAGGGGCATTGTCATGACAAAGCCAAACACCTAAGCTCCAAGTTCTCCACCTTTTCTCATTGATGGTGTCTCTTAAGTGGTGAACTAGGGCTACATAACACTCACAATTTACTGTGGTGTTCCTTTCCTTTAAACCAATCAGTAAAATTCCTTCACAATCCTAAAAAAATGGTTGGAACTGCCTAATTTGTTGACTTTCATCTCTAGTAAAGGTGCTTCTCGATTCTTTTACAGTGGAATATGGGATTGCCCATACACATCCAAGCACTCTTTAAGTTGTGCAGGAGGAAGGCCCTCTTTACAAAAGAATTTAATAACTTGTTTAAATAATTTAATAGCTTGGAATTAAATAAATTGAATTCCTTGCTCAAGGAATCCTTGGCAAAGATTCATTTATTTATCAGAATAAGTACCAACAGGTGAAGAAATCTATGGGAAAACTGAAATATTTCTGGTTTTGCAAATGTTAAGAGAATGCTGCCAGAAAGATGATGGTCATCTGCTTATTTTCATCAAACAAACCCAGGACCATGATGCCAAACCTCAGTAAAAAGAACCACATTCTGTCTAGTTTTATTACACTATTGTCTCTATTATACGTATCTTCAATAATTTAATTATATTTTATTTCTATCACTTATTTCACATTTTTTTATCGAAAAAAAAATCAGAAAATCTGTTCATTGGTTTCATTATACTATGAGAAGTTTAACTACAACCCACCTAAAACATTACTTTGAAATATCTCCAAATAACTTTTTTCATTATTTCATCATCAATTTAAATTTCTCAAATAATATAATAATAATCTAAATTACTTAACTGCACCTGTGGTGCTAGCTTGCTAAACACTACAGCCAGTCCCAAGCCCGAATAAAGCAGGAGATTTGGGCGTGAGGGATGGGCAACCTCACTTCAATAAAAAACTAAATTCCCAGAAACTGCGGAGAGAGGAGTAAAAAGAGTATTTTTTATGGAATGGCGATGGTAAATAATTCAATACCCGGAGGAGCCCATTCAGATATGGAGGGGGGGGGGGGGGGCAACCAGCACTGGGTCATAGAAGACTCTTAAAAAGGAGTAAGATAGCTATGAAACATGGACTTGTCATGGGTTCATGGAATGTACAGAGCATACTTCCAGCAGAACACTGGAACTTCCTCTGGAAAAATATAATGTAGACGTGGTTGCACTGCAGGAAATCCGTTGGGGTGAGCCTTCCTATTGCCCACAATAGGAAAGGCATAGCAGACATGATGTTATTAATGATAATGGTGTTAGAACAATAGATTTTGCTATGTCAAGAAAAAAGGTCATGACAACAATGTTCCACCACAAGGAAATACACAAGGAGACATGGATAAGTCCAGGAAACCAAACAAGGAATCAGATTGACCATATACTAATAGATACAAGACAAGCCTAGCATATGATGGAAGCATGCAGCTACTGAGGTGCAGATTGTAACTCCGATCTTTTCCCAATTTTTTTCAAAGTATGTACAGAATTTACTTATAAGAAAGAGGTCTCATATAAGTAAAGTGGTCCCATATGACATTAATAAATTGTGTAGAGAAGATATAAGGCAAAATTACAAAGAAAGCATTCAACACAAATTTCAGAGACGGAGCCTTGTGAAAGACTCTACTAATGATAGGTGGGAGAACCTGAAGGAAACAACACAATTGTCAGCTGGAGAAGTATTGGGGCAAAAGGATAGGATTGTTAAAAACCCCTGGTTAGACAGTGAATGTGAGAAAGCAGTAAGCGAGAGGAATACAGCAGTGCTCAATATACTCCAAAGAAACATTCGTAGATCCTCAAACCTGTACTCTGAAAAGAGAAAATATGTTAAGAAATTACTTAGGAGGAAAAAGAGAGGTTATGAAATCAAGAACCTTGCAGATATGCAGAAGCAGTATCAAGCAAAAGAGATCGCAAACTCTACAAGGAGTAAAAGACATGAAACAGGGCTTTAGACCTAGAGTAGAATTCTGTCTAGACCAGTTCAGAAATGTTCTCTCAGAGATAGATCAAATAAGGGACAGATGGGCACAATACTTTAAAGATGTACTAAATTCAGGTAATGCCACCATACAGAATTTGAGATTGGCTGAACAAGACTGTGACATTTATGAGGAAGAAAAAGTGCCTTCAGATAGGAGAAATTATAATGTCCCTTAGAGTGATATGGCAACTGGAGTTGATAATATGGAGGCAGAACTGCTAAAGTATGTTGGAGGGGATGGATGGGAAGAAGTGCATCAGATAATATGGTCAGTATGGATGGAAGAGAAAATGCCAAGTAGTGGGAGAAAGCCATAATTGTCCCAGTTCACAAAAAAAGGAAACAGGTTAAATTGTGAAAATTATAGAGGAATAGCTCTACTACCTATCATATATAAAGTTCTTGCAATAGCCATTTGCAGAAGGTTGACGGAGAGAAGTAAAGAAATTCTGGGTGAATATCAATGTGGTGTCTGCCCTAGTGGATCTACAATAGACCACTTATGTTCATTAAGATAAATGTTGTAGTAAATCCACGAATATAACATTGATTTGTATCACCTCTTCATTGACTTTTGCCATTGAGGCTTATTATACGGTGCACTGTTCCAAAATGTTGGAGGCATTACTGTCCCTGGGTATACCATACAAGCTTGTAAGACTCATAAAAATGACCCTGGACAGAACAGTGTGCTAAGTCAATACACAAGCAGGGATGTCTGATAAATTTGAGGTATACAGTGGGCTTAGGCAAGGGGACCCATTATACCGGTCCTATTTAACTTATGCCTTAAAATTGCCATTCGCAACATAAGAACAAATCCAAGTGGAAATATTTATAACAGACTTACGCAGTACATGGCATATGCAGATGACGTGGTGATCTCTGCAAGAACGTTACCTGCATTAGTCGATGAATTTAATGGATTCAGCCAAGCAGCAAAGAGGATAGGGCTCAAGATCAATACATCAAAAACTAAATTTATGGAAACCACAAGAAACCCAAATTATAGCGGAGAATATACAGCAATAAGAGAGTACACGTTTCCTTCCTACCTGTAGATAATTTAAGTACCTGGGAGGCATAGTAACGGAGAATAATGATGTAGAGGCTGATATTAAAACCAGAATAGTAGCGGGATCAAGGTGTTGTTATGTGATGGAGAAAGCTGTCTGGTTTAAAAGCCTCTCCAGAAGGGCAAAAGTAACCATATACAAAACAGTAATAAGACCAGTAGTGACATATGGTAGTGAAACATGGACTCTAAACAAGGAACAACAAAAGTCTCTACTAGTATGGTAGAGGAGAGTTCTTCGAAAGATATATGACCCAATCAAAGAGCAACAAAGGTGGCGCATCAGAAGCAATGCACAGCTCAGAGAACTCTATAATAAAACGGAGTCACTGTTGTGAGAAAAGTGAGGTTGCGATGGTCATTTAGAGAGAATGGAACCTCAAAGGCTGCCAAGAAAAATGTGGACGGGAGCGCCAGGAACAAGAAGAAGAGGCAGGCCCAGGCAAAGATGGATGGATGATATGGAAGGGGACATACAGTGGCTAAATATCCAAAATCGGAGGAACATGGCTGCTGACAGAGAGGAGAAAGCTGTGAGCAGAGACCCAATCAGAGACTTCATGGACTGTAGCGCCCATTATAGAATAGATCACTATTATATAACCTTCCATTTTAAACATATTTATGATTATGATAATCTAAAATATCCATGGTAACTAAATCTAAATAATTAACAAAAATAATTTACATACACAGTCAACTCTTGATGTGTCGTACTTCGATAAGCTGAATTCTTAAATAAGTCGAACAAAATCTACAGTCGGAAGTACATTACATTTAAATTTTACCTCAATGAGACGATTTCAGACAAAAAACGTGAAAAATTGTGTAAATAAGTCGAATTGAAACTAGAGTTCAAAAGAGAGAACTTCTAGGACCACCTCTATGAAACAAACTATTAGAAGTCATCGCCTCTATAACTCGAACTCAAATTAAAAGAATTTCATGTGTAATTTGTTTTCCTGTTTCCCGTCATTGTAATCTTTTCAGTTCATAGTTACACCAGACACTTATTATTAGTTATTCACTCGAGTGGTTTTACAGTGGCTATTGAAAATTCTTTCAATTAACGAAAAGTTAAAATTGATTTGAAAAGTAGAGAAAGGAGAAGGAAGTTGGGCGTTTGTTGCTAGTGAATTCCGCGTAGTTCTCTTTCAACCCTCCTAAAGAATAAGGAAAAGATTGCCAATGGTGGAAGGCGGTAAGTCTACTTTTAGGCACCCTCAGAAAAAAGCGCAGTTCAGTTAAAAGTTATATGATAAATTGGTACTAGGTATTTAATTTTCTGTATCAATGATTTTATATGTATGTACAAAAAACATACATATACCCATCAATGAAAAATATACATAATGATTTCAACTCCAATTTTGCGTTTAATTTTCTCATTTACATGAAGATAAGTGGAATGATAACCTCGATAAGTCTTTGTTCAGGAAGTCAAACTATTTTTCAGGGTAGCTTGAAGATCGAAAATTAACTGTATAAACAAAAATACACTCACTTTTAGAAAAAAAAAAAAAACTGACTTCAAGATTAAACCTACATAAACAAACTTGAACTAAAAAAATAAAAAATAATATTTTAATTGCTTCGAAACAAAAACCATTAAATGACAATCAACGAAATTATCGATACTTATATACCTATTCACAATTTATGATCAGTTATTTTTGGAGTCAGTGCCAACCAAAACAAACAGAATTTGAAAAGAAATGGTAATTGTAAAAATCCTCCTCCCACTGTTTCATCACCGCCACACCGCTGTCTCTGACCATTCGAAAGTTTATTGCAAAGGCAGGATTAAACTGCCCTTCTTGGCTTGCACCGACTTCAAAAATAACTGATCATAAATTGTGAATAGGTAAATAAGTATCATTGATTGTCATTTAATGGTTTTTGTTTCGAAGCAATTAAAATATTATTTTTATTTTTTAGTTCAAGTTTGTATATGTAGGTTTAGGGTGGTATGCATAGACGTTCCTTAAACGTTCTTTTATAAAGGAAGCCTTTAAAGGAACTTACTTAGTAAGGCCTTTAATTTAAATTCTTTACAGAGACGGCCGGTTTGAAGAAAGGAGGTTTCGAGACTGTTTCTATTGAAGTTGTTTACTTTGCTGTACGGTCTTGTTTACTCAGTTGTTTGGATTTGTTTTGGTTTAGACATTTCACTATTGGAAATTGAAATGAATGATTAAATAGAAAATAAAAAATTAATAAAGTTTTATGTAATAAAGTTACAGAGGAACAAGGAATAACTCATAAGCTGACATGGGAAGATGAGAAAGCTGTCACAGAAGACTTCAGGTATTTTGTGAAATTTTGTTAAAACATGTTAATTACTATTTCCCTTTAATAATTGTTTAAATTTTATGATAGGAAAAAACTAGGACGGAAAGATGCCATTGACATTGAGTTGCAAAGGAGGCTGAAGAGGCAGTCTTCTCATGAGTTGGAGCTGCATCAGCTGAGGAAGGATGAGCTGAACATCTGCAAAAAAACTGCTTTAGAAGATTTGAGAAAATCTTAACAAGAACAGCGGAGATCAAAGCAAATTTAGAAATAGAAATCTCCCCATTTATTGTTTTCTTATATTTTTAAAATGTTTTTACTTTTATTCAATTAATTTTTTTAAGTAAAATGTCTTTCAATAAATGATTGCCTTATGGTTTGTTTGCCCTCTGAGTTATTTGTGGATGGCTGCTTACAATTGTTGTATCTGTTTCGCTCTGCTCTTCAGGTTCAAATGCAAAATAATGATCTGCCCTGTCAATATTGTGAAGAATAGCACAGGCTGCTATATAAATTTGGACATTTTCAATATTGTTCATGAATTTATGTCTTAAACAAGGAAAAAGTTTTTCCCAAATTTCAAAAAGTCTTTCAACTGTAACCCTTGTCCTTTTATGAGAAACATTGTACCTTTGTTCTAGCTGTGTTGTTGGATTGAGTAAAAGGGTGAATAAATATGATGTTTGTGCATACCCTGCATCACCTAATAAATATCCATCTAAATCTCCCACTTCCAATCTTAGCTTAACAGCACTGTCAAAAATACGACTGTCATGTGCTGATCCTGGCCATTGAATCACAATATCAAAACTTTCAAATTTGGCCCTTCCACAACTTGAACATTCAGAGACATCCAAACTTTTCTGTTGCGAAAATTCTGTGCATTGGGACCTCCAGGACTTTTTATCGGAATGTGTGTGCAGTCGATGCAGCCATTTACATTTGGGAATCTTCCTAGTTGAGGAAATCTGGTGTCATTCTCAGGAAATTTTATAAACATTGGGAATTGTTGGGCTATTTGTTTTACGGTTTTGTTAACAATGCTGCACAGAGTTGATTGGCGAAGATCCCCAAATACAATCTGTTGTTAAAAAAACATTAAGTATGTAATTTCTTTAACAGTTGCAGGACAAGCTAGTTTGATGAATATTGCCACATTACCTGGAAGCTACTTGAGGTGTACACATTTGTATAACCATTGAAACTGGTAGCTCCCTATTTGATTGGCTGTTATTATTCAGAAATGGTATCAACATACTCATAGTATTTCTCTAATGGGTTTTCCAAATCACGTATGTATCTTTTAGATACACTTCCCAACTTCACTTAAATAGTCCATAAATTCAATCAAATCATCATCCAAAAAGAAAGCCATTTTGTTTTTCAAGTATTTTTATTAAAGAAATTTGTGGTAATATGAGGAAACTGCACAATAATAAAAGAAATATTATCGAACTTATTACTCCTATCTTTTAAAACATAAACAAACAGGTTATACTAGGTTATACTTATATAACTCCCCAGTGAAGATGACAACAAATCTGGAAATTGAAATATTAAAAAAACAAATACAATTTTAAAAAATTGTATTCACCAAAAAAAATTTAAAATATCTATCTCCCAATTCATTGTTTTCTTTAATTTTTTTTATTTTTATTCAATAAATTTTTTCAAGTAAAATGCCTTTTAATAAATGATTGTTTTATAGCTTGTCCTCTGTAAGTTATTTGTGGATGGCAGATTACAATTATTGTATCTGTTTCGCTTTTCTTCTCTTAAATAGTTCATAAATTCAATCATATCATTATTCAAAAAGAAAGCCATTTTGTTTTTTAAGTAATTTTATTAAAGACATTTATGATAATATGAAGAAACAGCACCATAATAAATGAAATATTATCGAACTCGTTAGCTCCTGTCTTTTAAAATATAAACAAACAGTTTATACTAAAAGTAAGGTTGGTTTAAGGAAGCTAGGTGGGTACTTTTAACTGCCCTTACTACTAAAATATCTATCTCCCAATTTATTGTTTTCTTTAATTTTTTAAATGTTTTATATTTGTATTCAGTAAACTGTTTCAAGTAAATTGTCTTTTAAAAGATGATTGCATTATGGCTTGTCCTCCATAAGTTATTTGTGGATAACAGATTACGATTGTTGTATCTTTTTCGCTTTTCTCCTCTTAAATAGATCATAAATTCAATCATATCATTATTCAAAAAGAAAGCCATTTTGTTTTTTAAGTAATTTTATTAAAGACATTTATGATAATATGAAGAAACAGCACCATAATAAATGAAATATCGAATTCGTTAGCTCCTATCTTTTAAAATATAAACTAACAGGTTATACCAAGAGTAAGGTCGGTTTAAGGAAGCTAGGTGGGTACCTTTAACTTCCTTTACATTGAAGGCACATTTATGCACAGAAAACAAGTTGTAGGAGAGGTGTAAGGAAGGTTAAAGGGAAAGGGAGGTTTAAGGAATGACTCTGCATACCACCCTTAATCTTGAAGTAGTGTTTTTTTTCTTCAAAAAATTATTTTTTTTTAACTAATCAATTGAATCTATACAACTAAAGTAATAAATTCTAATGTCATACCTATCAATCTCTTAACCGGTAAAAATTACAATTTTTCACTGCTACCAGCTGAACAAGACAAAGCGTATAGAATAGTATTACAGGGTTTCCATACTATAACTCCAACCAGAGCTATAAAAGACGGTTTAGAAGCAATTGGATAAAATGTGAAGCATTTATCTAACTTGTTTCACCCTACTGAAAAATATCCGTTTTCACTATTCTTTGTGCATTTGGAGCCGGCCAGCAACAACAAAGACATATTCGAGGACATAAGACTAGTACATTCAAGCATGAAATTTGAAGAAACTGAAAGGAAAACAACAATAGTCCAGTGCACAAGATGTAAAGGGTTAGGACACACAGAGACTTACTGTCACCAACAGGCGAAATGCACATAAGGTGCCGGTTCACATGCAACTTAAATTTGCCAGCAATCAAGTGATACACCTGTTAAATACGTAATGTGTGGAGAAGGTCATTCAGCAAATCACAGAGGCTGCATAGTTTACAAATTTATGCTAAGCCAAAGAAAGTTAAATACAACCCCAACAAAACAAATTCTAAATCGAGGCACCTGAATGCTGCTGAATTTCCAAAAATTCCAGGAACTTAGGCTCAAACCATAGAACACCCATCATTCGACTTCAACATCTGATCACCCACCAAGACAGCAAGCTGCTAACTCGGATAAGATTAAACAACAACCTAGACGTCAAGCACCTCGATACTCCCAATCCCAGCCTCGGATATCACATTCTCATCCTCAACCCTCTCAACAGAATACCTGTCCTTGTAATTTACCTTTGAAGGTAAAATCACTGCCTTAAAAACAACATCCAGTACATACACCTGTCCATATCAACCCTTCACCCCAAGCAACATTGCAAGTTGATTCCACTCCTCGTACTCAACAGAGTCCCACTCCCAAGCAATTCACTTTCTGAGACAAACAATATACCTCAAGCCTCAAATTCATATCCCTCTCCTTAAATTAATTCTATACTTCCCTCATTCCTTTCAGATCTAAACGATAATATAAAACTGCTCATTACCCTTCTCACAAGAATTCTTTCGGAAATTTACATAACTTTCATAAGACGATTATTAAGCCTCTTGTTTTCATTTGATGAAACACAAATGGACAGAAAAATCGCGAGGCAAACTCAACATATTTCTCCATGACAACCAAATAGATATTGCCCTATTAACTGAAACTCACTTTATTCAACATTTGAATTTTTACCTACGCAAATACATCACTTACAGATCTAATCACCCAGACAACACCTCCCATTGCGGATCTTGGAGCTCCTGGAAATGACCTAATTACAGCCCATATTCTAAAACTCCTTTCTTGGAAAGCGATTCTATTCCAAACCTATATATATATATATATATATATATATATATATATATATATATATATATATATATATATATATATATATATATATATATATATATATATATATATTGCTGTTCTCCACATGTTTTTTTCCTGAACCTAGGAAATAATCCATAGTAAAGATGGTACGGTACCTAAGCCCAAAAAGCCATATGAGCTCCCATCCTCATATCGTCCAATAGCAATCTTGCCTATTATGGGCAAAATCCTGGAAAAGCTTATCTTGAAACACCTGTATCCTATCCCAGATTCCAATTATATTTTTTTATCAGTAAATCATGATCCCTTCCTTCATAGCATCCCAAACACTCCAATATCATATCATAAACCTTCAATAATGGTGTCCAAATTAGAGAATTAAAATAAATCCAAACAAATCTCACTAAATAACCTTCACTCTTCATCATAAACCTACGACTTCCTGTCCTACATACAGTATCCTTCAATAAGATTCCACAGATTCCTGTTGAACAGATCCACTATATAGGATTCCAACTGGACAAACATTTAACTTGGAATCCACATGCTAAAACTTGTAAATTTTAATAAATATATTTTAAAAAATCTCATATCTTATTCCCTTGACCAATGCTAAATGGGTTATCCTTGCTATTTGAGTTATACTTATTGTAAAATATGCTCCTACTCACTGGACATGAGTCTGCTGGTCAGACAATTGATTTGAACAATATATGATTAATTCCCTGCAGAATCATTTCTCCTATCAATGTCCTGTTTCATTTCTATTGTCCATTGACCTATTCAAAATACCATATTATTATAAGACCATAACCTGTAACCTAGATGCCCTCACCCAAGACAACATCCCACCTGATCTTGAAATTATAAATTTCAAAATAAATTTATACTAAAGAAATCTACTCCTTCTCGTCTAATGACTCCTTGGAGGATATCCACAGAGATAATCTTATCAGAATCCTTAATAACAATGCTCCTCTCTAAACCATTACATTTCGCTGCCAACCTACACCATGAATGTTCAAGAAATCAAAGATTTGTAGAGAAGGCATGAGACTGCACATTGACAATATAGACCTGAAAGACTTAAGGATGACTAACAGGCATTCAAGGTGCTCTATACCATGAAACAGTAAAGGATGAGGCGTGCAAAATCATCCTACTTCAACAAAGCCCTTTTGTCTGCTCCAGATTACAAATTAAAATGGCAACTCCTTCACAAACTCCCACTCCATAACCTTACTGGATCATCAAACTCAACACTCTTTCCAGTCTTATCTGAAGACTTAATATCATATTTTGTTTTATCTTCATCCAATATTTCTCCTTCCTTCACAACCTATGGTTTTCAACCTGGCTATTGCACCCAATCTACACTAATCAAAATTATCTGTGACATCTAATTCAGCAATATAACAAAAAAATAACTGTCCTGGTAATCCTTGATTTCTCTAAAGCCTTTGGTTCCATTGAAAATTCTATCCTTTTCTTTAATTTCATCAGATGATTCTAGACCTTTCTCTCGCACTGTACCCAAACAATTTTTATCCCTAATCAACACCTAGCAGTCTTCCTAGCTCTGTCCTCTGGATGTAGCCTAGGGTTCCAATCAATATATCCCCTATCCTTTTGAGCTCCATTAATGATCTACCTCTACCAATTTTAAATTGTTAATATCACCTTTAGGTGGCAACTTGCAAATATATTTAACCTTTCTTCTTTCCAAGTTATAAGAAAAACCTTCAATAAGATTCAGTGAGACCATGATAGAATCCTTTCCAGAGTCAACTATTTTCTTAAACTTAAATTAATTTAAATTTAAATGTTGGGAAAACCCAGGCTATTACAATAAGTGGTAACGGTCGGGTTAAGAGGAGGCAACCCCTAAGCGCGCCCAGAATACTTTTTATCGATTCTTACCTTCTTCCGATTTATTTCGGTGTTTTAGTCGCTACTTTTTGAGGGGAAAGGTTATTTTCATTTATTTACGGAGAAACTTTAAATCCCTGTTCAAAGTAATATTAACTTCTGTTTGCCTTATGATATTAAAATGAGAAATAAGAAAATAATGAAGTGGAAATAAGAAAATGTCAAAATATAAGACATTAAATCATTTTTGAATTAATTTTATATTAAATCAGAATTAATATAATGCTAAACCACCAGTAATGTTAATTCTTGATAAACTTTGTGATGTGAGGGAAGTGTGAATAACAAATTATAAATATTTAAAAGACAGAACTCTTAAGTATTTATTTGACATAACTCCTATTTATTTAACATTTGTAGCTACATGTTTTGGAGAAAATGCTCCATCATCAGGCTTCTAAAATTTTTTAAAAATACATTAATCTATAACATTACACCAATAATTTTACAATTATGTAATATGTCATTTACCTCTTAATCTGTGATTATTTTCACATTGTCCATTCTCCATGTTATAAGGGATTATATAATATAAGACAGAATCCTTGTTGAAAGTTATGATGTTAATTTCTGCTATATTTTCTTAAGGGAAGTGGAAATAAGAAAATATGAAACCTATGATATACTTTCTCACATTTATTTTTAGATCGATATGTTTTATTGAAATAATTATACAATCTGTCTCACTTTAGGGAAATAAGAATAAGATGACAAAAATGCATTCACAAAATATGCATACTGAAATTTTATCCCTTAAATTGATACAACAAATAAAAATAAATAAATAAAACACCAAATCCATGTTCTTAAGTTTTGTAACACTTTTACACATTATATAAGATGGAATAAGAAAACATGAATTGATAAAACACATAATCCTTTATGAAACTCATTTTGTTTTATATGAAACTTCTGTTCCACTTATTTACATTTAAGAAGACTAAATAACACAATCCAAGTTGAAACTGTAGAAGTGATTGTTTACATGTGAGGTTATAGGAAAGAACTATCGATAAATGTAAACTCGAAGTGAAGCGTAAGCATAGAACTGGTCGGTGTAGCGCGGGCCAAGCCAGTTTGGTGCCTCCTCTTAAGCCGACCGTTACCCAATAAGTTCCAGACCCTTTCTCAGATCTAATACTAATTTTCCTACTATAATCCTAAATGATCAACCTATTACTTTATGTTTCTTATTTATAAACCTCAGAATTATCATAGACTAAACCCTTTCCTAGAAGCCCTACCATACCTAAATAATCTGAAAACCAATAGGAACCCTGTAACTGTTTTATCGTTCCCACCATTTTCCTCCTCAACCTATAAAAAGACCTCTACTCTCCTATTTCATCTATCCACACCAGTTTGATCATGGCTGAGTGAGATGCATCTCAATGGGACTTAGGGACAGACTGTTGCGAATTATGTACAGCATTACATTTGTTGTCTTGAGTTTCAAACCAAGACTTTAACCCTCTGTCATTAGACAATTTAGTGCCAAGGTACATTCCATTTCAATCACCAATCCAACAACTACCATGTCCTGAAATTCTAGTCCATCCACTCCTAACCCACAACATCCCTTGTTCTTCTGATCTTTTAATAAAATAGCTTTCTACAACATTCCATTATTGTCTACTGCAACACCAACAAACAGTCATAAATTATAATAATAATAAAAAATGGCAATATTCATTTCAATAAAATTATTCTACCCTGAGCATTCATCCAACATTGACCACAGTTTCTTGGGCACTAATAAGATATTAAGACACCAAATAGAATATTTTAATGCAACATAATATGAAATATGAGTAGCCTAAAACTTATGCTTGTATTTGGTTTCAAACAATTGTATTCCTGTTTACTCAAGATGGTATAGAAAGATAAATACAATTAGGATCGATCAATTATTTGCCACTTGTATTGTAATTTGTGTATTAGAAGACTTGTTCATCATAAGTCCTAAAAACATACAATACATTCAAATAATCAGCATTTTGATTTACAGATTATATGTATTAATTTTAAAAATGTAGATACTCACCGAAGGAAGCAAAGCACAAGGGCGTATTTATGCTATGGGTCCATAGAGTAAACTGAGGAGTAATAGAGAAAAAAAAGGGGGGGGGTAATCAGCTAAATATACAATATCTTAGGATTTATTATAATTACTTTTTGCAACTACAGTAGAAGTAGTTATCTTAACTACCAACCACTAGTTAAAAGAAATAGTTAATATTTTTCAACTAGCAACTACTAGTTGGTAGTTAACTGAAAAAGTAGTTAGCTAAAAAGGTAATTTTTTATTTTTATTTTATTTTTTTATCTAAGCCACTCGTTCAGTGAAAATAATGAGTTACACTTATAAATATTTGTATTGTAACATTTAAACCAACAAATTTGTTAAAGTAAAAAATGAAAATAAATAAGTAAAAAAAATAAACATTGTAGCTCAAGTTCTATTATTTACTTTCAAATAAGGCCTATTGTACCAGAACCGACATTTTCGACAATCAACCATCAGGCAATAATGAAATCCTTAGAGTCATTTGTTAATTGACGGTGTTTAATATTTTTTCTTCTTCTTTTAAAGCAGTTATTAACATTTTTTTACAAATTATTTTAAAGTGCTAAGGTGTTGTAGTCCTTTAATCTCAGTTATTTATTTATTATTTTATTTCTACTGCGATTATAGGCGTGTTTTGTTTATACAGCAAGTCTGCTAAAAGTTCTAGCGAGGTGATAAATAATTTTGAATCTGTTAAACAGTATTTTCTAGTGGTCGCAATCAAGAATAAGGAAGATAAAAGACAGGATAAATTTTTCTTTTTGAAAACATCGATTTTTTTAAGATTTTTAGTTTCATCTTCCATAAACGTAACTACCACAATCTTGGCCACTGCTAAAACAAATATATCAAAGCTCCATTATCTTTACGTTAGTTTTTGTTTCTTTTTCAGTTACAAGTTCTTCAACTTCATTTTTAATTAAGTTTGACTTCATGGTGACGAGTTTATTTATTTAATAATTATAAATACCAAATTTACTTACAAGTAGGTATTTGTATTTATAGAATCACCAACCAAGAGCATGAAGCTATAGCTGATATGGAAATTTAAAATTATTTTCACAGCAGATCATATGAATGCAATGTTTTTGATTCTTACCCAGCAATCATGAGTTTTTTTTTTTTTTTGTTTTTTTTTTTGCTACAACTAAAGCTTATCCACTAAATTTCTTTGAAAACACGCTAACATTTGAGCTGTAGTAATCCATTTTTGGTTATATTCCACTTAAATACATTTTATTTTTATTTTATTTTTTAATTCTATTAACTTTTTTTTCTTTTCTTTTGACTTTATTTTTTAAATACAATTTTTTCTGGTTAAAAATATATAAAAATTTGTTCCAGTTTTTTTTATTTATTTATTTTTTTTTTATTTTATAATATGGTCGCTGTGTGGAATATAATTACTTAAGTTAACGCATTTATTTATTTATTAAAACAAATCCCTTTATTAAAATAAAATCTGAACCCTTTATTGTTAACAGGTAATTTACCAATATCGTTAACTATTTCTGGTAGGGTGGTAATAAGAACTGTTTACAAAAGCTTGTCCTCCCCCTTTTTCAAATGATTGCAACCCCAATAAGGCTGACTTATTGTTAGTAATACCTCGAAATTATTAGTACTTGTACGATCATCAGTAGTTAGAAGTTAAATAATTGCAATTACCAACTATATTTTGTAGTTAATAGTTAAGATCATCTAACTACATTTTTTAACATGTAGTGGGTAGTTGGAGAAGTATTACTACTAACTACTAGTTACAAAAAATGTAGTTGCCCGCTGTTAACTACCAACTACATTTGTTGTTATTAGTTATAACTACTTTTTGCCCAACTCTGATATACTATAAACATTAAAAAGAATAATTAGGCAAGCTCACCTTTCGTACCTACTAGTGTGTCTTGAATTATGAGGGAAATCTCTATCGTAAACACGTGCAACCCAAGGAAAAAGAACTACTCCTCTATATCCAAATACAGCATGTAAAAATAGCTGTCCAGCTTCGTAGTCACCCTCTATTTTGGGTAGTTCAAAACGTCCTACTTCTGCAAGTCTGTAAAAAATAAAAAATAAACTAAAGTACTACTCCAATTAAAAAATTTATTTCTAGATCATACTGAATACCTTAATTCATTATATCATAATTAGGACAACTGAAATTACATGGATACATATATAACATAAAAAACATTATAATACAAAGGCAAATACTAAATTATTAAAGTTATATCCCACCTAACAATCAGAACAAATCAGATTTAATGTATTATAAAAAAATACATTTCAGGAATCATGTCCAACTTACGTATTACACTACTGTGTATTTTTAATACACCTGAAATAACAATGTTCACAAGCAAAAAGATATGCTCCATCGAAAGGCAGTTAACTTCAAAGAAAAACTCTTCACAGCTCACTTCATCTCCCCTTTCACCACCAAGCCTTCACATTAATTTATGCCATTATTAAAGATACATGCATTACAAAGTGAAATTTCAGTAATACTGTAGAACCTATATAGTTCAAGGTGAATGGAACTGTGACCACTAAGAACTACTTAAAACTGGTGGAGCTGCAGTACTGTCTAACTTGTTTTTATTTTATTTTATTTTTTTGTTTTTTTTCCAATCCAGTTTTTCTTTTAAGATATCAAGGAACAAAGTTATTTTATAAGGATTGGAATTATAGGAAGCTCATTATTCCGAGACTCTGCTGTACCAATTAACTTACAAAATACATACGACAAATGATTTTAACACAGCAAATGGCAAAGTGTTGTTGGTCAAGGATCTCCTTAAGAACAACCTTGAAATCAATTCAAAAGGAGGTAACGATTAGTCCCCATCATTTAACCCTGCACATGCATTGATTATCTTTATAGTAATTTAGCAGTGAATCAACACACGAAGCTATAAAAAATTAATTAAAAAAACAATGTTTTATGAGGCATAGAAGAAAACTAAAAATGTATTGTAGAGAGCCAACTTGAGGATGAATAGGCAGACTCCCACCCAAGACAGACCCAAGATCATATCTTCATCTCAGAAATATTACCAAAAAAGCAACATTCGATTCTGTGCCTAGGTATGAAATATAGAATGCTCTTGGCACAAACAATGTAGCAGCAGACTTACTGCAGGCAATAAAATCAATGTATAGCAATGCAAAGGGAGTCATAAGGATTAATGTCAAAGAATCCAAACCGCTTTCTCTTGACAGAGGAGACAGACAGACAGCCTCAGCCCTCCCCATCATTCTAATGGATGAGATGCACAAGATATGCAAGCGCAGAACACCATGCACTGCAACAGGTAAATGGAAAATGCAGACAGTACTCTTAAAGAGTCTCTAGTATGTGGATGAAATTGTTCTAATTGTGGATTCTATAGAACAGCTGCAACAGGCAATGGTGTAATGGGAGTAAGGCTTTTTGTTTTCCCCCAACTATTTCTTCATTATGTGTCGAGAAGTATGTTTCATGAAATATTATTCATTCTTTGTACAGTGGTAAGAGGGCTGGTATTTTCAACTTCAGTTAAATCAACAGTAGGTCTATTTTAATTTTATATCAAATTCTTAAACAGATTTATCCAACTAATTTATTTTAGCATACTGCTCATTAAATTTAGTTTCTATAATGTTACTAATTTCGTTTTTTAAATCTTCACCTGTTTTATCCATTTTAGTTAACATTTTAAGTATTATGTTAGTGTTAAAATCTACTGGGTTTTTGGTTGAACAGTTATTTGAATTAGCAGTATTTACTGGTTTTTTAGTCAAATCATTATTTAATTGTTTAGAATCAATGGAAACACTTCTATTTTTTGAGTTTCCCTTATCAATTTCTGGAACACCAATTTGTTTATACATTTTGATAACACTTTCATTAGTTGAATTAACATTTTCCATTTTTAAAATTGATTTACTTTAATCTTCGACTAACAATCCAAAATGGTTGAACCCCTTACAAATATTTATAACAGTTGAAATAAATCATTAAATTTGTTGACACATTGAAAACTAAATAAAAAATCCTTGGGTCAAAATCTCATTGAAAAGTCCTCTTTTTAGCTGGCAAATGTAAAAAAAATTATTATTTAAAAAATTTGAATGATACGTCATGTGAAATTATTCAATTGATTTAAGTTATTTTTATTTCAATCCTGGGGGTTTACAAGGTTAGTTCTTGTCAATGACCAAGATTCAACCCAAAGATAAAATTGTATTAGAAAGAAAATATTAATACAATTATACACATCTAACATTAACAACAGATAAGATAGGTAAGACCTATAGTTTCCTTTATTAACTTTCCCACTTAGGAATTATCAAAATACCTAACTAATATATTAAAAAAATTGTCCACAGATAAATATAATGTCAAAGATCCATTCAAAGCAGCAATACCACAACGGACTGCATTGAGACAATTAAGTGTCGCAGAAAAATTGCAGAGCTCATTTTGACTGGGTGGGTCGTCTTTCTACAATGGGTACCCAGCCACGTAGGGCTACATGGTAACGAGTATGCTGACGCCAAGGCTAAGCAAGGAGCAGAGTCAGACCAGCCTATCGTGCCACTCACTTTAAAAAGGGGCAGAAACCTGATAGACACCACTGTTAGTAGCGTAACAAAAATAACCTTGATGACATCAAGCATTGGCAAAAAATGGGAGGAACTTGCCGGTCCCAGGAAACATCGAGAGAGCTGAAGCCGTTGCACGATTTCGACTAATCACCGGACACGATTACTTGCAAGCCCACCTGCACCGCATTGCTCTTGCTGACAGTGTTGTTTGCCCATTATGTAACCTCGGATGCATGGACGGAGATCACCTGAGGGTTTGCAATGCTCTCACCTACCCAGAAGAAGATATTATAAGTCGACATTGGGAGGCTTGTCGTCAGATGGCTAAACTGCCACAGACGGGCGTTGGATAAATAAATAAATAAATTCATTGGAGTTCCATATTAATATCTGGATTCCACCAGGCTATAAAATAGGTTAACTAGACACATCCTCATTATTTATTAATATCTACACCACAAAAGTAAAAACAATAATTTAAAAACATTGGCACAAACTTTAAACACATTCGCATATCCCTAAAGACCAATTCCTCAAATTATTAGCTCTGTGTACTGAAAGGGGTTACTTTCAATTTAATCAAAAATGTTACATTCAAATGTATGGGTGCCCTATGGGATCTCCAATCACTCCAATTTTAGCAGACATATACTTAGAGGATCTCCTAGATTCAGTTATCCCCAAAATCCCCTTTAACATTCTATTTCTATTTAAATATGTAGATGCCATCCTTACTGCTATACCTACAGAAGACAATAAACACAAAATAATTTTAGCCGAATTTAACAAATTTTCAAATAAACTAAATTTTGCATTGGAATTTGAGAATAATAATAAAATACAGTTTATATACTTACTTTTAATTTGAAACCCTAATGGAACAATAGAAACAAAATGGTGGAAAAAACCAATACATTCCGGAAGGTATTTACACTATACTAGCCAATGCCCCAAAATTTATAAAATCAACACCACAAAAAATTTAATAAATCGGGCTATAAAATTATCCACAGAAAAATATAAACAAACAGCGGAAAATAAAGTAATAGACCTTCTTTTAACAAATGGATATCCACATAGACTCATTTGCAATCAACTAAAACAAACACATACTCAACGGAAACAACAAGAAAATAACAAAAAAATATTAGACTATTCCATACATACAAACACTATCAGAAAGACTCAGAAAAACACTCACAAATAACCATTAAACTGATTACACAGTCACATTCAAAAATACGTCTACCATTGAAAAATTATTCACCAAAACCAAAGATATAGATGAATTGGAATTACAGTCTAATATTGTTTACGAAATACCGTGCGAAGATAGTTGTGGCAAGTCTTATTTTAGTACATCGGAACAATAATTCAAACGACGTGTTTATTAACACAAATACAGTTGCATTTCTATAACTAAAAACCTGAATAAACCTGACCAAACAGCTCTCATCACACATTACAGGCAAACAAAACATTCTTTCAAATTTGATCCCCCCAAAATTATTCATCATGAAAAAAACAATTTTAAACAAAATATCAAAGAAATGATAACCACAGAAACATTTAAAAATCGTGCAATAAACAAAAAATCAGATGTTCTAAATCTCAACACCTATTATTCCAATTTAATAAATTCAGACCAATTATATACATTTACATTAATATACGTCATATAAATCATTTTTCCATTCATATATTACACCGAAATACGGAAATCCCTTCATGTACCTGCGTCTGGGAATACCACCAGTTTTGTAAATCCCTCAACCTTTACTTTTTTTTTTTTTTCTGAATTCCTCAGGTCAGTTGTGTACTAGAACTGTTACAATTTAGTAGTAGATACCAATGGCATATCCACCAGTAACATTGTAAGTAGTTTCCTACTCCTCTATATTTTTTAATTATATGTCTTTAATTGTTCTAACTGATGTTATATATTTATATTGTAGCTAACATTATGTTTGGAAATAATTTGTACAACTTATATCAATTTATTGATATAAATTGGATTTTGGGGACGGTGAAAGATTATCGCCCATTCAATTTTTTGACAGTTCATTTATCAAATGTATTAATATAATGCTAATGATTTAATTAAAGATTTGAAAACGTGTTATGTATATTTAAAACATAATTTAATATTTGATTATAAATTTGGATTGTATTTAATTTATACTGGTATGTCCCTTAAATGGGAAAAAAAGAAGGCTGTGAAGATCTAGAACATTCCAAGTGTGGTAAAAGCATGCGCTTCCCGTTTTTGTTTCCATTCTATTGTCTCATACTTGTGTGTTAGCATGCTGGTTGATGCCCGCCTTTTAGTTCAGTGAGCAAATACATCAAAAAGACTTTATTTAATAATCTGGCAAGTCTTAGTGTTTTAATATTATAATAGAAAGGCCAATAAGTGGCTGAAATGAAGAAAGAAAGGAATAGAAGGAAGAATAAGACATGGACAAGTCATGGAAGCTTCCGCAACTTAATTTGTGTTGGGACTCATAAACAATAGCGTTACAGTATAAAATAAAAAAAGTTAATTTAATTATAAAATGTATCTGTTGTTAATGTTAGATATATATATATATATATATATATATATATATATATATATATATATATAAGGCTATAGACTTTTCGATTCTAACATATGGAGGCAAGAGCTAGGTAATCCTTGAAAAGCACATCAGCCGTATCACTGATGCTGAGATGAAGTTCCTACGCAGAGCAGCAGGTAAAACTAAGCGAGACTGCAATAGGAACGAAAGGATCGGTGAACGATTAGAGGTGCCTCCATTAAAGATAATCATGGAAAACAGACAGCTTAAATGGTTTGGACATGAAGGAAGTAAGAGTACACAGAAAGACAATGGAAGCAAGACCTAAAAGTAAAAGACTACACGGTCGGCTAAGGATCTCGTATCAGGAATACACCCAGAGGATCGGAGGCAAAAGAAACAAAACCTTCGCCGAAATGAAGCTGCTGTGCAGGGACTGACTAGCGGTGCTGGATCGAAGCCCCTTTACGCCAATAATAGCTTGAAAAGGAAGAGAAAGGAGAAGAAGATAAAATAATATATTTACAAAAATCAACCTTGATCAAAGTCAATCAACCAGAGCTCCATCCCCCCACTCTCTCTCAAATTATTTTAATTTTTTCCCCTATTAATTCCTAAATATATTCATCTAGAATTAGCTTTTAGGAAGTTACCTCGGAATGAAATCATTTCATGATTTTGTTTTTACAATGGACTATAAACTTTCTCAGGCTTTATCAGCATTAATTAGGAAAAGTCATATTAATTATAACAGCAATAGACAGATATATAATCTACATTTTATTTACTGGGTAAAACACTGAATGAATCTGCCTAAATCATAAATTTTTTGTTACCAATAAATAATCAAGAAAAGAGCACCACTCTGATATCGGAGCTCAAACCAGCAGCCAGGCCAATAAAAAATATAAATCATTGAGGCTGTTAGAAGTTATTGGCTAAGTTTGTTAGAATTTTCAACTCTTTAACATTCTTGTAACGTCTGTAGCTTCAGTTCAAATGTGGCTTGGATGGGTCAACATTTATTTGGTGGTGGAAACACAAAACAAATCTTGTCAACCTTCCAACTCTCGCCAGAATAGGTAGGTAACCTTCAGAATAACCAATCTTTCCAGTCCATGTTGAAGTACGTATGGATGTTAAGTACCAGAAAACAAAAAAACAACACATACACTATTGATTTTTCTACCATGATATCAGTTTGAGATATGAGTTGTTGAGTAGACACCCTGAATTAGTACATTTTTGAGGAAAATTATATTATGTATTTTTAAGCAACATGGCACCAATAGCAATCCAAGAAAAAAACATCAGCAGATAATTAAATAATTAAGGCGTTGAGTATAGTCGGTCATCTTATGGTAGAGACACATGGACATATAAATCTCAATATATTTTTCTGGCAGGAAAATCGAAAGTGCATATGCTATGAAAGTCTGGCTTTGGGCAGAGGGGAATACAAAATGTCACATTTTTTATAGATTGGATAAATGATATTAATGTTATAAAGATCAGTACAATCAGTTATTGAGAGAAAATAACGATAAAAACAAATATGAACAAATTTTGATGATCTGATGCACAATGTTGCAAGGGGAGTATGAACATATGAATCTCAACATTAGATGTTAATTAGCAAATTCATTGGATATTTGTATAAATGACCTCTATTCAAAAAAATAAAATCAGAAGTGTGATTGAAACATTTATAAAAAAAACTAAACGTTTTTATATATTAATATTTCTATATTATTGGAGGAAAAAGGTTTATTAATTGTATTGCTAATAAAGAAATATTTAATTGGTATTAGGAAAATATAAATATGTCCACCAATCAACGTTCTAAATTTTATTATTCTTAGTACAAAATGTATTACATACATCCACAGAATAATTAGTTGGCAATAGTTGTTATAAAAAAATAAGGTTATTTGATTTTTACTGTTAACATAAAATTTTTATTAAAAAATAACAGATTTAATAAAACCTAAAATCAAAATAATCAACTTTTGATACTACCTTACATAATGTGAGATCTGAACCCATTGTGTACTGGGCTTAATATTTAGAAGTCTGTTATGGGTAATAGTAGAGGCAATTTTCCTCAGAATTTCCATTTCTAATTTTTTTTAAGTAAATGATTCCTGCAAATAAAAGTAAATATTAGAAAATCTAATACCATATTCAAATATCAAAACATTACAACAGTAAAATAATATTGTTAATCCATAAAATTATAAGAAAACCACTACAGATTAAGTATATTACCATGTAAACCCTACTACAAGGAGTTGGAAAAAGTATTGTCAACATATTCAAAATAAACTAGCCATCTAGATATAATGTAGTTCTTTCCAATGAGATTGAAGACAAGATCAACATACAATATGACGAAATGGTGGTACGGGGGTATTCGTATTATTTCTTTGTAATGAGAAATTTTTACGATTTCATATTTTATTGATTAGTCTCTAAATTTATGAGTATATTGACCTGTTCCAGTTTCTTGTTTTGTTGTTAATCATAATACTTTGGACATTGGTTTTTATAAACTTTTATTAGTTGCTAAGATTTAAGATAAAGGTTGGATTCACACTTTTGCGATACACTCTGATAAAGTTTTGCTTGTGTAATTCATTTATCATCGCATCTTTAGAAGATAAACGAGTTTAAGGGACAACTGTTGTAGGAATTCTGATTTTGTAAGTCAGGCAGGAGTGATAAATTAAAGACATGATCCTGGCCATTTAGACACTAATATTCTCCATTTGAACCGTAAAATGAGGAGAACCGTTATTATTATAACTATTTTCGGTGCAACTGTCCTCCAAAGGTCGAGTCGAGTGCCTCTTGGCTTTACATACAGTAGCTTTCTTGGGAAGCGATCACTCCCCATACTCTCCACATGGCCGATAGACTTACTATTATTATTATTTAGTTTTAACAATAAAGAATTATGATATCTGGCTGGTAACAATACTCTTAAGTATATTGACAGTCCTATTTCTACATTCTCCCTCAAAGTAGATTGGTTCATTTATTTTTCTAATCACTTATCTTTCCCATGTGATTAGACTTTTCTCCATATCCTATCTCAGGACCAATGTCTCATTGCCATAGGTTACAACCGGGCGTATAATGATCTTAAAAATAATCAGCTTGGCACTCCAAGGTCTTGAATTTGATAACGTTCATTCCAGAACGCAATAATTTTCTGAAGCTATTTTGCCTTAATTTCTTTGTAGTGTTCATTTATATCTTATTATCACTCCAGGGTATTTAAAGCCCTCAAAATGTAGTGGAACTGTAGGGAGGGGCGGGGAGTTCTGAGCACTTCTCATGTACTCCGTCTCCGTCATCTGCTGCATCTTCCTTGCCTAAATTCACTTTGGAAACCCTAAAACTTCTTGAGTCAGCTGATTTTTTATGTAATCTCTACTTTTTATGTGTGCGATATTCTGCTTGTATTTGGACGATGCTGAGGAAGTGATCGGCCCCTCAAAACACCCGAACGTCCCTAGAATGTGTTGCGTGTCTAGAAATGAGCAGTATATGATCTATTTGGTTTCTTGGTTCCCTATCCGGAGAGACCCATGTTTCTTTATGTATATTATTATATGGAAAATGTATGGTACTGATTGTTAAGCCTCTTCCAATGACAAAATCAACAAGTCTTCAACCATTGTCGTTGGATTCCTGATGCCTGAAGAATCTATCAGCTATCTGTTTAAAATCTTCCTAAAACCCCACTTTTGCGTTTGAGTTTCCTAAAAGCATCTTCACATCATATCTAGACAGGCTATTATCCAGCCTTTTTAATAGCAATAAAAGCATTTTTGTAGTCGTCTGGAATCAGAAATACGTTAATAATTTTTCTTATCTCTTGCAAAAATCTGGGTGCTGCCGTATAATGTTTTCCCTCAATTGGTCCAGTTTGCCACAGTATTTAATTGAATAAATGGTCTGATTCTCTGGGAGAAGGTAGTAATATACTACTTCTTTAAAACCCATGCAAATTCACACCACCTTTTTCGGGAGAAGTGTGTCTTTCAAGAGTGCTCGGGGAAGACAACCGTTAATCCCCCAGGTCTACTGCGCTTTACATTATTGTAACCAAACTATTTTTCGTCCCCAGTAATTATTATTTTAAAAAAACTAGTGGCTTTGTTTCTTTTTGAGATGATAGTATGCGTATAAGCGCTGTTACAAGTTTCATGAGACACTGAGAGTATATTGAATAGCCTGTACCCTCAGATGTGGGTTTGCGTCCATTAAAGACGGATGTATACGGTTGAAGGGCTACTGTACTACTTGGCGTCTTTAACTTCAAAGTTTCCATTATGAATGCTCGCAAACATATCTGGAACAACCCACGAATGAATCTTGACCTTCCCACTGTGGCTAGAATGGGTTGGTAACCTGCAGGATAACCCATCCTTAGTTGAAGTACAAAAGGACGTTAAGCCCCGATAAACAAATAATGTCTGGAACACACATTCTTGTATAGCATCAGACCCATAAACTCAACAAATCTTACAAGATGCTTCAACAGATTTAACCCTTTTTAGGTCAAGTATACATGTATAAAAACATTCAAATTCACGTCTTTCTTTTCTTTTTTATCGGTCTAATATTGAATAATTCGGTAAAAAAAAACAAACTTTTTTTTATTACAATTTTTGAGTTTTTTAACCTCATTTATTGTTTTTGAATGCTGGGACCCTCCAAACAATCTATCAAAAGATGGTTTACTATAGTACACTGTATCCTGAAAAGGGTTAAGCCCTTCATGGAAATGGTAAAGCATCATATGTTGATAGTGCTCCCATACAAAATCCTTTTTATACCCTAAATTGATGATACAAGTTGCTTGAAATAAAGCTGAGAATGAACGGACCTATTTCTAAAGATCACAATATCATTATTTGTATTCATATTGTCTAACGATTCAGAAATCCTTTTCGTCATAACTAAGAGGTCAATCACAGCAAGGGCATTTTGTCCAACCCTATGTTTCATTCTTCAGGAAGAAATACTCTTTCTTATGGCAAACCCCATGGACACTTTTTAAATAGATTTTAGTGGTTACTTTTTTATTGTTGGTACTAAATCGTTACTATATTAATGATAATAGTCTTTCTAAGGTTTCATCTGATACATAAAACTCTCATGACCAAGAAAGTCTGATATTCTTATAGCTATCGCCATTTGCCCACGTCACTGTGTTATTTTTGACATTGTGAATTATGATTTAGGAATAACACATAGTACCTCTTACACTTTACTCCTATAATTTGTTAAGAGGTGGTATCGATCACTAACCCATTTGTATCTATCACAGACCGTCCTTTTAGAAATCCATTTGGCCCTTAAAAGCCCCCTTTACCATTGTTAAGTTTAGTGTATTTTGTTTTTTATGTTTTATGTACTAATACATTTATCTGAAATTAATAAAGCTAGAAAAATGAACTATTCATTGTGCATCTATTTTTTTATTAGATTTTTCAATAAATGCAATCATCTGTATTTATTATTATAAATGCTTGCCATAAAGATTACAGATCACACTAAAGAATAAATTACTTGAGGTACATATGGTTAGAACTGATGTATGCAAGGAGGTACACCTCCTTAGAACTGATGATGAATGTTGAATAATCGAAATGTCTTAAAAATATAAACTAGAATAAAAAATTCTGATAGAAGTGGCTAACAATTCATCAATCCTAATTGTAGAGGGATTAAATTGTTTAACAAGAAAGATAATACAAGCTATTATAGATCATAGTCTACCAGTTAGTTATTAAATATTGTGAAAAACACATTTAATATATCAAGCAAAATTATTGGTTATTCACTAGGAAACATCTCCAAAATTATGTATGCATCACCAACAATGCAACAATGCTTGACAAATTATGTATTAATAATTTTTTGTACATGAAACATGTGAATGACACTTTTTGATAGAATGCTCAACTGTTATGAGACCCAACAGTAAAGAGTAAAGAGCTAAACATAGCTACTTATTTCAATTATGAATGACTGACATAGAACTGCCTCTGCTATTGCCTGATTTGTTTTGTTTGAAAATCCCATTAGGTGATAATTGTTTATTTTAGTAGTAGTCCCTGAGGAGATAATGGAGGGGATAAATATTGGAATATTATATTAATTTAATTGTGAGAAAGAATTTTAAAATGCTTTGATTCATTGCTAGTATCTATAATATTTTATGTACATATACCTTCCTTCAAAGGTTTCCTAAAATATATTGTATTCACTATCTAAAAGCTATTGTTTTTTTGTTTTTTTCAAACCAGAAAGTTCATCTATATTTTAGATATCCCTGTCATTTTTTTTTCCTAGGATAGGACCCATTTGATTTATATTATGATTATATGATCTTGGATATGAAGATCTCATATGTTTCCCCATCTTATTTTGTGCAGGTGTTGTGAATATTAAATACAAATAATAGTTTTTCACTATTGTGAAATAAGATTTAGTAGTAAATAAAAGGTGAAGTAGAGTTGTTTTTGATGTTCATCACTTATTCTTAATGCCTCCGCTAGATATCAGCACTAACCACAAATCGAGGCGAAAACTATATAACCCTATAGTTGTTAAAATCAGTGTTGAAACATAGTTATTGATAGGAAATACGACTTCTAATCAAATCTTAGTATTCACCGAAAAGCATAAAAATAATATTATACCTTAAACAAATAAAAAATAAAATTAATATAAAGTACTCAAAATTTTTAGAACAGTAAGCAGTTAGGTTCAATAAGTTTTGAGGAATATCTAAAAACTATAGGGTAGTTAAATTTTAATTATTGAAATTTATAACTATTTTTTTATTATCAGTTATAAATTTATGAATGATGCCTATGGTGCTTGTAGGGTATATTAGTAGTATAGGGAGGGATTCAATGCCAATTGTTTCAGTTAGAGGAGGTAATTGAAAGCCGAATTACTTTGCGAGGTACTTTGGTACTTATAATGTTAATTTGATGATCTATATTTAAAAAATGTAAGCGTTCATATGATTTCTTTTAAGTATGGTCCATAGTTTGCAATTATCATTTCATTTATTAGAAACGGGATGCTCAGTCTTTATGTTGCGATAATTTATTATTATTGTACTAAGCAAACGAAATTATTTATTAATTAATAATTAATAATTATAATAAAATTTTATTAATTGACTATAACAAATATTTCTCCCAAAACGTGTGAAAATAATTGAATAAATTACATCGGAAAAAAAAAACCTATGCATATTTTTTCATGTTAAGAGAGCTGAGACAAAAAAATAAAAATAAATAAAAGATAAAATGTTGTGAAACTCTTTTATTTTATAGATTATTTATATCTCTTGTATGAATAACGATATCTGCTTGGATCTATCGCGATAACATAAATATTTTCAAATAAATTAAACGATAAATGTAATTATTATTAAAAATCTTTACTTCCTACTATTAAGAAAAAAAAAAAAAAGCCAGAGTTTAATACAACAAACCAAATAAACCTTTTCAGGTTTATGGTTAAATTATTGTAAAAAACAACAATCACTTTCGCGAGATGGATCATGAATCATTTTGAAGCCCCGTATCTTGTAGTCAGTATATCCGATCTCGAATCTTCTCGACTCAATACCTTTCCTTATGCACTTAGTGAGTCTTTTTCACACTCCACACCTCTATCTATTGCAGTTTTGGCATTTTATTATTCTATGAAAATATATTTATCGTTATATATAATATCTAAATGATCTAATAGTATCACTAGATTGCTAATTGTTGAGTAAGAGATAGAATTAATTTATTGAAGGGAATCAGTAAAATAATCCCGGTACTGCTAGAAAACACAGAACTGTTTTGAAACTCGACAACTAAAAAATTTGTGGAATGAATAACAAAGCGGCTTCACGAGGTAATCAAAATAAGAGGATATCCAACAAACTAAATTTTATTTTTACACGTTAATTTAATGAATTAAAAATGAATAAGCCAACTGTATGAAAGTAAAAGTCGTATAAATTGGAAACGCTATTATTTATTCATTGTTTCTAATATAATATGTTAGTATAAATAAGTATTTATTTGAAAATAAACAAGTTTTTCATAAATATGCCCCCCCCCTAAATTGAAAAATAAATTATGAAGGTAAGAAAAAAAATAGTATACCATGGTGTATTTATGTGATTGTCACTAACTGAATATAAAAATTCATCAACCTCTCAGGCTATTATAAAATTTAATTATTAATTTTTTTTTTTAATGAAAAGAATTGTTTAGAAATTTTTTTTCAATGTAGAATGAACAAAGAAATATTGGATCAAAATCGGTGCTAAGTCCAAAAGATCACTCGTCTAGTTATATTGGTACTTTTATGTAAACTATAAATTTGTAAATAATCAAGTAAATAATAATATAACAAAAGTTATAATACTGAATAAGGTTATGTTTAGTATTAATATAAATATTAAGATAAAATATTTGAGCTTTGCTGACAAGGGTTCGACTTCCAACGGATAGGACCCTTTGAGAGTTCGAATATCTCTTGAGACGGTGCAAGTAAACAGTTTTGATCTCACTAATGCAAGAATAATTTCACTGCATAAAATATATATGCACTAAATATAGCTGTAAAATAATCTGTAAACATGGATCGCAACAGTTGTAGACCTGAGCATTCTCCGGTAGTAACCAATGCTACTGACTTAGATCCAATACGATTAATGTGGTAAATTAAAATAATTATAATGATATTGCGTTAATTAGCAAATTTTTTCATCCATTTATTCAATATAACAAAAATCATGTTCTGAGATAGTTGTAAGCTGACGAACTACATCTCTGAGGCACACCCGAGCACCTTATCGGTGTATTCACTCCGTTATGATTGCTTTGTGACTTCTGAATTTGTCCAAACACTGAAAGGTTAGTAATTATTAAGTTATTAACCGTTCGATTATGGACATAGGACCTTTTTTTTTTTTTTTTTTTTTTTAGTGAAAAATAAATCTACGAATATCTTTTGCTAACAGTTGTATTTTTAACCAAAATTTGCCATTTTTAGAGATAGCTACAGGCATTGATAATATGTTTCACGGAATCTGATAACTAGGGCTGTGAAATATACGCATTAGCATATTTCTCCTGGCCAACTAAAACATGTAATATCACCGAAATATATATATATTGAGACATTTGGAATCAATTTGAGGTATTTTTATTTTGCATATTTTGGATTACGTGAACTGTAATCGCAGATTTATCTACATATTCAGCATATCCAGCATATCAGCATTTGGCATTTGTAATCTTTGATGTCTCTGAGCAGAAAAAAATAGAATAGAATAGAATAGAATAATAATTTTATTCTGGGACCAGGTCCCTTAAGAATAACAACTTTATGTACAGAAAGAAATAAAATTAGATACATCTGGTCAGCGATATAGTGAATAAATAAAATGAAAAAAAACAACAACAAAAAAATAAAGAATAAATAATATAACAATGATAATGTATACATAGATACTAATTAAATATATAAACAGGAAGATAAGAAAACATTCTACAAATGAAATAATAAATTGGTTCTTTTGATACAATGCTTATTATATAAAATAGAAGAACCTAAACGTTATATTCAGAGTGAGAAAAAATTATTTTGATTGGTATCTGACTTGAGCAAATAGTAACGAAAGTGTTCCAGAAAGAGTTAGATATCATTTAATTGAGAAAGTAGATTGTTAGCAAGCACCACCTTGAATAAGAAGGAGGTACTAGAAATAGAGGAATTTGAATGTTTTCGGAGATTTCGCTTGTCTAATATGAGAAGGATTGGAATTCCACAGGTTGGGCGGAATAGGAAAGAGCGCAGGAAAGAAGTAGTTCTGTGGGATGGGGTGTATAGATCAGAAAGACGGGATCTTATGTATTGGATTGACTGCAGATCTGAATTGAAGCATATTGTAAATATAGGATGGATGAAGGGTGCTGATAATTTGGTAAAGGAATGATCCAAGGAAATATTTTCTACGAAATGTGGGATAAAGCCAGTTTAATTCGGAATAGAGGAGGGGAACGTGGGAGCGCCTCGGTAAATCGAAGACAAATCTGGCAAAGCTGTTCATAATTCGTTTCAATCTGTCTTCGAGAACCGTCGAGAGACCACCAAAAACTAGACAACCATAATCAAGTTAAGGGAATAATAGTAAATAAATAAAATACATTTTTTTTCCCCACGTAACGGCCTTAGAGACCACGCGAATATCATTCACTTCTTACTACTTCTCTCCTTCCTCCTCTCTTCCCACCTTTTCTTCATTATTTCCGATTGCTCCTTCCTTCTTTCTTCGGTCCACGCTATTCCTTTTCTCGCATCCTTCTTTCCCACAAGAACCTTGATTACATTTAGTTTTTTCCTGTATTCATCCCTATCAAAACAGTCCTGGTCTGTTATTCCCAGTTTCTCAGTTTCCTCTTTCACCTGTTTGACATATCCCCCGGAACTCTTGTATCCTCTGATTTTATAGAAGATTTCTCTATTTAATCTATCTGGGCCCATCCTCACCATATGCCCATAGAACCTATATCTGTTTCCAAATCATTTATATCTCAACCTAAAGCCTTCTTCTGTCTTCTTTGGCCCATGAATTCTTCTAAGTATCCTCCTTTCTATGGCTAACATTTTCCTTAGGCTGGGGAGGGAAGATGTTTCCATTCCATATAGTATAACCGGCTTGGCGTCTGTATTATAGTGCCTTATCTTAGCGTTTATTGAAAGGCTTCTTTTATTATACAGATTGCTTGTCGCGAAGCTTAGTCTTTCCAGTTTGCTAATTGTTTCTTTTACAATTTCCTTTTCAGACCCATTGCTACTATTTAATAAAAACATATTAAAAAAATACATACAAATAAAAACAGAAAATCGCTATGGGAACTCCTATTCTTTTTTTCGCCTAATGAATGAGTTCATGTTGTCTAGGTGCTGATTCTTCGCTTTAAGCGAACATTCGATCGCATTTGCTTCTTTTGGTATTGTTTAATCGGGTTAATTTCTCGTTATTGCTTCGTTCAAATTCTTCACTTCTCATTTTATAATGCCCTTCTCCTTAACATCATTCCATTACCCATTTCTTCACGCAGTGTCCACCAAGAAACATCATTCGTTAACTGTTTATTTGCGTTCTCTCCTAAAATGTCGAAAATCATTCTTCTAAAGACGAAAGATCTTGTTGAAAATTATCGACGTATGCTCTCGACTGTGACTTTTAAGGGTGACGAAAACGTTTTATATTATGTTTGTTATGATAAATTTGTAGCAACTACACGGTTTTGAGTATCAAGGTACATAAAAACGAAACACAAATAAACAAAAAAAAGTACAAATTTTTGTTATACAAACTTCCACTGGATCAGAAACGTCTGGTTTCGATACTTTATATCTACTTCAGTTCAAGCTGCCATAACCTTTCCATGAGTTACGTTACTTTAATTAAGTTTTATAACGTGTTTCTTATTTTAATATCCGCCTTTATGTATGTATTTCTGGTTTTTAAGTGTTTTCCCTATTTATTCCGTTTTAAACATAATTAGTTCCTTAAACTTGAGTTTTTACTTATGTATAAGAATGTATTGCGATATTTACGGTATTTTTTTGTATTTATTATTTATTTTATAGCCAGGCAGTATAAAAAGCATAAAACAAAACAGCAGCATAAAAACAAAAATAAAACAGTTTTATATTTCTTGATTATAGTGGTTGATAATAGAGCTATAAAGTTCTTCATTAACGTGTTTGAAAATAAAAATGCTGAGGAGGCTTTATGTTTATTAATAAAACATATCGTCATAAAAAACAAGTACTAAGTACCAAAGGCAAATAAAAAACGATAAAAGGAAAGGATTAAGTATGGTTGAATCAGTTGAGTCGTTCACGAGAACAATAATAAGGCATATGATATACTTTCAAATGTCTAGGTTCTATCTATTTAATACATATAAATAAATAAATGAATAAAGATAAAAAAGTTCTTTATTTATTCTGGGACCTTAAGTCCCTTAAGAATAACAACTTTATGTACAGAAAGAAATAAAATTAGATACATCTGGTCAGCGATATAGTGAATAAATAAAATGAAGGTCAGCCTCGAAAAAAAAAACAACAACAACAAAAAATAAAGAATAAATAATAATATAATGGGCCATAACAATGATAATGTATACATAGATACTAATTAAATATATAAACAGGAAGTTAAGAAAACATTCTACAAATGAAATCAAGTATAAATTGGTTCTTTTGATACAATGCTTATTATATATAAAATAGAAGAACCTAAACGTTATATTCAGAGTGAGAAAAAATTATTTTGATTGGTATCTGACTTGAGCAAATAGTAACGAAAGTGTTCCAGAAAGAGTTAGATATCATTTAATTGAGAAAGTAGATTGTTAGCAAGCATCACCTTGAATAAGAAGGAGGACCTTAAGTCCCTTAAGAATAAAAAATAATGTACAACCAGGGGCCTTCAGAGCCTCAAGATGGTTATGAAATGTTATTAAATATAATAAAATAGTAATTAATAATGATAACAAATAAAAATTAAGCTTAAAAATATTGACAAAAAGAAACAATTCATGTACATAAACTTTTATATTTTATATAACTAAGTTGCTAATGACAGTTTTCATGGATCTGGATGGACAGTAGGTGGTTAAATAAGTGATATTTGAAAGTGGAAAGGGTGTTTGAGTGGCGAATGGAGTAAGGGATGGAGTTCCATAGGGACAAGGATCGGATTAGGAATGATCTGTCGAAAGCAGCGGAGCAATGAGCATTTACGTCTTTTCCTCAAATTTACCCATTGTTGAATACATTTTTTTGAATTAACAATCTCACTAATATCTTTTTGCTCCTCAACAGCACGAAACATTAATCTCTTTCATCTGACATTGTTCTGCGTACGATCTTGGCATATTTATACTAATGCATATTGCCCTTCATTTTTTGTTTTTCCTGGTATTTTATATGCAGCAATAATTTTCCCTCTTGGAGTATTTTTTTCTGAGCTGTATAGCATTATGCTTTCTACCAGGCCTCGTATCAAGTGGAGAAATGTTGTGGCTGAAAGTATGGCTGGCCGAGGATTAACGGAAGAAGAAGCAATGGATAGAGAGGAATGGAGGAGCCGGCTGAGGGAAGAGTTTGGTTGAAGGAAACTTCGATAGCGAAGAAAAATCCTTTCAAAGAAGAAGAGTATTATTTTACCCACAAATTTTAGTCATTTGCCAATTATTTAGGAAGACCCCCTCCCCTAACTTTTGTTGCATAAATGTTCAGATATTTAAATCAGACATGAAAGTAGAACGAAATAGAAAAAAATAAAATAAAATAAATAAATAAATAAAAAAAAAATGGTGAATTAGAATTTTTTATTGACTCAGTATGCTAAATAGGTAAATATTTAAGTTCACTACGAAGTTACTTATTGGTTATTGTCAGTGAGATCAATCAATGATATTTCAAAAATTATAACTACAAATGCATGTAGGAGAGAGATAGGATTAACAGGTTCACTAATGAGGAATGCTGATGGTCAGGTAACAATTTACTCGACACCTGCCCTTTAGTGGGTCGGACACTATCGTCTAATCAGGTTATAGCTAATGAATACTTGACATCCTCATGCAAATCCTACAAGTTGATGAATTAGTCCACTGGTTTGTCGTCTCTATGCCCTTGAAATACTGGGCTCATATACAGTGAACAGTATATACTATGTTTATTACAACAGTGTATGTAGTTATGTATCAAATTTTGAACTTTGATGAAGTTCTGAGTAACCCTGCAGAAGAGGTAATTATAGAAATATATTAAACAAAAAAAAAATAATAATAAGAAGGAAGGATCTTTTTTTGCCTTCTTAGTCCAGTCAATAAGTGCTGAAATGAGGGTTCTAGAGTGCATGAAATATGCGATTGTTTTTGACCTAAGGGTTTCGTTAGGAGTAGTTAAAAGATAAACATACTGAAATTTCCAGCCCCTGGGTGGTTCGTAAACGGTGAGGGGGGAAAGGTCCCATTTTTGGGTTTTTCGATTATATCTCGAAAACGGTGGACTCTAGAAAAATACGTTTCAAATAAAAATTAACGCTTATTAAAATTGTTTTTATACATCTTTGTCGAACTTTTAACGGTTTTCGAGATATACGTTATTAAAAATCGATAATTTTCGAAAAAAAAAAAAAAATGTTTACTCCACTTTTTGTCAAACATTTGCTTCAAGTGCAAGAAACATATATATAAAATTAAAGTAAATGTAATTCTCTACAACTTTGATTCTGACTTTTTTTTGAGTAACGATCGTAGTTTGCACTTGAAGCAAAGGTTCGATAAAAAGTGAGGTAGAAATTATTTTTTCTCGAAAATTATTGATTTATAATAACGTATATCTCGAGAACAGTTGAAAGTTCGGCAAATATGTATATAAACAATTTTATAGGAAATTTAATAAGCTTTAGATTTTATTTGAAGCATATTTTTCTAGAGTCCACCGTTTTCGAGATATAATTGAAAAACCCAAAAATTGGACCTTCTCCCCCCCCCCCACCGATAGCTCACCCCTCCAGGGGCGGGAACTTTTAGAATGTTTGCCTTTTAATTACTCCTAAAGAAGCCCTGAGGTCAAAAATAATCGCATATTTCATGCATTCTACAATATGTTTATTGACTAGACTATCTCGGAAATTTATGATTGGTTTCTCTCGTGATCCTGGTGCTTCAGTTGACTGTATTGTCAATTTCATGTCAAATGAGGAGGGATCACTCTGCTGACGATATTGGTAAAAAGGGTCAGCCTGAAGAGCCTGAACACCTTCCCTCAACGTTAAATAATAACGTTTTAATTATAAATTTAAATTTATGTTATATATAGCATAAAGAAATCAGATCCTGGCAGATCTGAAATCAATATCCTTCAGTGAATTTTTACGAGTGATAGAGTTTGAATTCAGAGACAATATTCAAATTTCAAGAACTTAGAGAGAGTGATAAAATACACACAGTGCTTTTAGAAAAAGTTGTTGTGCTTGAAAAGATTCTTAGCCCCTATTGTATTTTAAGCTGCAGTTATCCGTTGTTTTCAAAGGGTAAAAAAAAAATATTCTGTAGTTCATGAAGCCTTTGATAGATAAATGATAGGTAGGAGCTTTATAATAGGAGGAAGGAGGTGTCCCTGTCACATCACCCCTATTAATTATTATCAATGATAAAGATCTATTTTCCAATCTCGGGGGTATTTTTTACTTACTTACACAGCACAGAATGAAAAGTTTAAGTGGTGATGATAGTGTGGCCGACATCAGTGACGTAAATTTTTCTTTTTTATTGTGATCGATTATATCTTTGTTATTCATTATATTTTTATTAGTTCAATTTTCAAACTCAAAATTCTGCTTTTATTATTTAATTTATTTCAAATTTTATTACTTTATTTTAAAACAACAGTTAGTAGATTAAGTTATCACCTGGGGAGGTCACCCTCATCTCTGTACGCGCTCGGTCTAAGTGTTTCAATGTATATTTTTATTTTTAACTTAATAAAGCTGCTTAAAATGAAAGAAGTATTCCATGTGTTAATTCAACCTGACACCTTTAGGCGGAATAATGGTAAATGATTCAGGTTTACATCAAACGTATATTTATGCAAAATATTTATTTCTGTAAAATGTATACTTATGTAATTTAGATGAGAAATGATTAAAAAAAAGTTAAACTATTTTTTTTTTTTTTACCTTCATATACAAAACAATACAATTTTTTTGTTACAATACAAGTTGGGTTTCCAGGCCATGGAGAAGATAGCCTTGTGAAAATCCACAGTGGCCGATTCTCAGACGGGACACAATAGTCTCTTTTAGAACTCCTACAATTTATTTACCGTTTTCTCATGCAGTTTGGGTTTTTTTCTTACTGCTTAAATAGACTGATTTTCCAGGTTTCTAGGATTGACGATCTTATTCGTCTTACCTCATCTTATCTAGGAATAAGGTTGATGGTTTCAGTTCGATCATGGTCATCTACACTAGCCAACTGAGGTGCTCAAAAACAGCTTTTTCGTTTCTCGAATGTATCCCCAATCCAAATGAAAGGAATAATGTTGTATTTCTGTTGGATTTCCAATATAAAGCTTAAAATTTCTGAAATCGCCTCTATAGACTAAGTAAACCAGCCACTACCCCCCAAGTCATTTGATAGGACTGTCTTAGTCAATTGCTATTTAATGTTTATTTATCCAAAAGTCTATTATATGCCATTTCCACGGTGTTTTTCTGTAATAAAATCAACTGTTTTGAGTCAGGAATATCACCGTTTTGTTTTTCATCAGCTTTTAGTTTCAAATGAATAACGTGTCCGATGAATGATCAGGGTGGCTAGATGTATAAAATTGTTGATGGGCAACACTGTTTTCATAATTTCTCGGGAAAACACTTTATAGGGTTTTTTTTCTTTTTTTCTTGCTTCGCAGCCCAAGATGCTACTCTAAGATATTTCAGCGAAAAATAAAACGTCATCCATATAAGGGTTAAATTTTTTTAATTTATTTGTTAGCTATTTGTTTTGAAATTTTCATCTATACGAGGTGTGATCAAAAAGTTCCTGGACTGAATTTTTATACATTTATTCATACAACATACAGGTTATTCAAATTTGTCTCCTTCGAAGTACTCCCCTTGGGAAGCTACACACTTTTCCCACCGGTGTTTCCACTGATCAAAGGCCCCAGAAAACTCTTCTTTTGTAAAGGTGTTTAGCAGCTCCGTTGTTTTTTCTTTAATTTCGTCAACTGTTTGAAATCTTCGTCCTTTCAGGTGTCTCTTGAGCTTCCGGAAAAGAAAAAAAAAGTCGGCTGGAGCCAGGTCAGGTGAGTAGGGGGGCTGATGAATGACAGTCATTGCGTTTTTTACACAAAAGTTACGGATAACTAATGCAGAGTGAACAGGAGCATTGTCATGGTGAAGGACCCAATCACCACTTTGCCACAGCTCAGGCCTCTTTCTTTTCACAGCATTACGCTCAATTATCATGTCAGAGTTGAAGGGCGTCCGGAACGAGCATCGTCGTCTGTGGATGTTCGGCCATCTTTAAACCTCTTGAACCACTGATAGCAGCATGATCGGCTTAGACATTCTTCACCAAAAGCCTCTTGTAACATCAAAAAGGTTTCAGAAAACGTTTTGTTCAGTTTCACACAAAACTTCACACAAACACGTTGCTCTTCTTTCACATTCATTTTCATAAAATAGCCAAACTCTATAAAACTAACCTCAAACAAACTGTGCTAATGTTACTTTCAGTGATATTATGATTGATCTGCAAACATAGCTGTGTTCCTGTTGAGTCAGGCAATACAATGCTGCCAACCGCATCGCTGTGAGACATTGCATTCCCATAGTATATAAAAAGTCCTGGAACTTTTTGATCACACCTCGTATAATATATAAAATAAAATGCATCTAGTAAATGTGGCAATAATGCTCATAATGACCTGTTTGTACTACCCATTGGTAGCACTTATAACAGTTTTTTATAGTAAAAGTCCCGAGGCCATCTTCTTTTCAGAAGCTTCGGGAGGTTATCTGACATAGAATAGGAAACAAGTTGTGATACTAGTGGATTTGCATGGTTATGGAGTTTACTATGAAAGGAGAGGTATCTGGTTTGGGCTAAATCAACAACATATGGTACATTATGATCTTTATGGATAAGTTTGTTTGTGACAAAGTTTGTCTAGATGGAGTGAGATTAAGGCTTTGTCGTCTTGCATTAAAACTACTTTGATACTATATACGTTTAATTCATGTGACGTTTTCATTTTATAATAAAAGGTAAAAGATTTACAGGCGATGAAGTAGAAATGTTTATGAGGCCGAGGGTTTTTTCCTTATGCCTTTCAATAAACGCTGGCGGAGTTGGGACCGTTAATTGCATAAAATGCTCTAACGCGTGGAACAATTGCTCCTCAAGCGCATTTAATGTCAAGTCTTCATTAATGCAATAATATAAGATGGCAAAAGTAGATGAAAAATCATCGAACCGGAATTATTCAATAAGTTTCTATAATAAGAAAGATGGAAAACATTGCATTTCTATGCAAGTTTATCAAAATAGGTTAGACTAATCTATATGGTACTATTATATAAAAGGACAAGCCATTTTTCGTTGGTGATCACTAACCGCGAAAATTACTAAACCGATTTGTACCAAATTTTAACTACATCATCTTGATAGTTCAAGGATGGCTTAGCAATAATACAATTTACAGATGTTCAATTAAATCAACATTAAGAACGATAAATGTGTGGTGCGCTGTGAAGTTTGATGATAGACCGATAGGTGGCGAGCAACATTCGAGAGAGGTTACAAAGGTACGGTGATATTCAGGGTGTTCGGAAAATCGTTGGCCAAAGAGGTATCTCGGGTAGGGAGGTTCATTTTGAACTATAAGGTCAAAGTCTTATATACAAAGTTTTTTTTTTTTTTTTTTTTTTTTTTTTTTAATGAATTGTTTTCAAAAAATAGCCAACACCAAACATTTATGCTTTATAACTTCGTTGTTTACTGATATATCAACGCCATTTTTTTTTTTTGCTGTGATTACTAATACATTGTCAAAACAACTTATTGACAACTTATCAAATAACTTATATTTGATTAAAAATAACGATTAATTGCAATATTAATTATAATAATTAAAACGTAATAAATAAAAATGTTTTCAACTGTTGATTCTTAATGTTTTAATCTGTTACCATGTTGTTTTGCCTGCTGGTGTTCCCTTCTAGACGCTCGCTGCATTACATTCTTCCATCGGTGGGGGGTAGGGGGTTGGCCTCTCCAGCAATAGCTCCTCAGTAAGTCTGCTCAAAAACCTATATTTGAATTATTTACATTTTGCCTATTGTTTGTGACTAAAATAAAGTAAATAATATGGCAAATCAACTAGTAAACAATACGTGTTTCGGTTTGTTTACTTTCAAAATTTTAATCTGTTTCATGTCGCGTATTATCAGATAGGTGCAACGCAGTTCACTACGCGAATTATTTTTTTCTCATAAACTTTTTTATTTCCAGTCACACTATGTAGTTTTCAAGTGAAGGTATTATATAAAATGATAAACTAATAAAAAAAATCTTAAGGATGAAATAGATAATAAATCTTTAAATTTAAAACCTGAATCTTTGAATTTGATTAATTAAATTTAGCGCAAGAGAATTGCAGAACTGCCATTTTAATATGATTAATGACACTCTTGCAAAAATAAAAGTGAAGACTAAAGTGGAATTACTTTGCGCAAAATTGAGATATTGAAAATTTGAACTTAAAGAAAGGCCCGCAACAAAGATTTTAAGGCCTATGGGGAACATTTTAGTAGGAAGACTTCTAGAATTCATATTATGGACTTTTTTTTTATTCGGCTTTTAATATTTTCAATCCTATTGAAAACTAAACTGCCTTGTTCTTCAGGTACATCTTGATTGACTGACAATTCTCACTTTATGGAAGCCAACTTTAAATGATAAATATTTTTCTGGTTCTCCAATGTTGAAACTGCTAATATTCCCGTAGATTGGGTTAGCGGCTGAATTTAAAGCCCTGTTAATACCTATTAACAAAAGGTGGGTCGTTATTTTTTGCAAAATATCATATTTTTGTCGTATCAAATAATTTCCCTCAGTACATAAAAATACCTCTTTGCAACCTTTCGACGATTGATCTCACTTGTGTAACAAAATTGATGTCATATTCGTGCTTGTTTCTTATTTTATCAAGCTCAATAAGCCTGTTAAAGCAAACCCGCGGAAGTCTGTCTTCGGGCATGTTTGAGAGTTTTGTCCACAAATCCTGAAAATATTGTGATACTATAAATTTACTTCTTCAACATTTACTAGACAAACGTTCAAATCTACCGATTAATTACATGGCAGTAGTCAGACCTATTTGGACATACGGAGTAGAGTTTTGGGGCTCCACTAAACCATCCAATTTGTCTCGTATCAAATCTTTACAATCCAAAAATGTTGTCATAAATAAACTTATCCATAAAGATCTTAATGTTCCATATGTTGTTGATTTAGCCCAAACCAGATACCTATCTTTTCATAGTGAACTCCATAACCATACAAACCCACTAATCTCAACTTCCTTCGCATTCTATTCCCGATAACCCTCCAAGACGTCTTAAAAGAAGATGGCCTTGAGAACTTTTATTAAAGTGCCATCCACCAGCAATGGGTAGGTTGCTTTACAACTTATTGTCATGTTACTATATTCACTTTTTCACAAATTTAATAAATGTATATTTACTATACAGTTGTAAATATCAATAAAAATATGAAAACAAAAAATTCATAACTTGAAATTCAAACGAGATAATTCATATAATATTTTGGTTAAAATATTCTCAAATAGTTTCTCATTATTTCCATCAGGTAATCGAAGCTTTTGGAACAGATACATTACCAACTCATTTTAGAATAAATGCATCCATTGTCTTTTATACATTCTATTATTATGAACTCGCATTCCCCGTCGCCCGCTGTTATAAGTAAAGAACGGAGAAGAAGATGATCAGGAATGTAGTCGAAGAGGAACATCACGTCTAAGAAGAAATTCTTTAATACATGCCAACGTTTCGACCTTGCAGGTCTTCTTCAGGGCTATAATGAACAAAACACTAGATGTGACAAAACGTTGGCACGTATTAATGAATTTCTTCTCAGACGTGGTGTTCCTCTTTGACTGCATCCCTAATCATCTTCTACTCCATTCATATAACAGTTAACTATACTTTTATCACAAGTAAAGAACTTACTTAACTTTTAATAATTAAGTAACTAATGAAGTATTATTTTTTTTTTTGTATCGATTAAAATCTTGTATTGGTGTTTGCAACTGGGAATTATTTCTTCAATGATATTTTCAAGCATAGCTGTAATTTTAACCTGGTACTATTACAATAGTTGAAGATTATGTAAAAGTATGTATGAGTTGGTAATCCAGGACAGAGGAAAAAAAACAAAAACTAATGACCCATTAATCATATTTTTACACGCGATATAAAAGGATAAAGCAAAGGATCGATATTTTGACTAGGCAATCATTTTAAGTGCTGCAGATATGATTTTATCGATTTCATCTATGCTGGATCTTTATTTCTAACCAAAAAAGTTTATGACAAACCTCATTTCTGCCACTCAACACTGTACATTTAAATCATTATTATAGTAAAATTTATTATTGTAAAGCTTCCTAGAACTATGAAGATGATGTTAAAATTTGGTGCAGATGGGTTCAAAAGTTTTAACATTGCAAACTCTTTTGCAGAATGGCGCTAGTCGGTTTTAAAACTGCACTGGGATCCACTTGCCGCACCACGTATTTATAGCTTTTATGAAAAAAAATTAATTGAAAATAAGTAAATTTCCTTTTAAACTTTTAGCTCTATACAGGGTGTTCGGAAGATCGTTGGCCAAAGAGGTATCTTGTTTTACGTTTTACTACTCTACACAAAGAATCGTTATTTTCATATTTTGGGAGCATTATATGTTTCACTATGCGTTTAATTGTAAACATATTCTTCGTATTATTTATGGGGAAAAAACCTATTATTATTGGGTTTTATTCTTTAAGGAAAATCGCGGAAAATAACCAAACCGGATGAATGGGGTTTAATAATTTATTATTGTATATATATATTTTTTTTCATTTATTGATAATTACAACTGTACAAAATAATATACAAGTAAATGTGTTGACAGTGAATACAATGGCATGTAAATAACTTGTGAAGAACTACTCACAAGTAGCACTTCAATAAAATCTACACTAAAAGGTCTCTAGGCCATCTTCTTTTCAGACGCCTCGGAGGATTATCAGGGATGTAGGAGGAAGCAAGTTAGGAGACTAGCGGATTGGAGTGGTTATGGAGCTTACTATGGAAGGATAGGTATCTGGTTTGAACTAAATCAGAAACATATGGAACATTAAGATCTTTATGGATAAGTTTATTGGTCACAAAGTAAGGAGCATTGAGGATTTTTCGAAGGATTTTGAATTGTAAGGATTGGATACGAGATGAATTGGATGGTTTAGTAGAGCCCCAAAGCTCAATTCCGTACGTCCAAATAGGTCTAATCACAGTCATGTAAATGAGTCTTTTGTAATTAATTGGGAGCTTTGAACTTTGTCTAATAAATGTTGAAGTTATCTGTAACGACGGGCAGTTTCTTGTCTTTTTAGTCTTGTATGTGGATTCCAAGTAAGACGTTTGTCCAAGTGGAGTACTAGGTAGCTGATCTGTTCAACAGAGATTAGTGAAATATCATTAAAGGATACTGCAGGACAGGAATTCTTGGGTTTACGACGAAGAGTAAAGGTTATTTGGTGAGATTTTTTTGGATTTATTTTGATTCACCATTTTTGACACCATTCTTGAAGGGTTAGGATATGGGATTGGGGTGTTTGGGAGGTAATGAAGGGATCATTGTTTACTGATAACACACATGTGTCATCTGCGTAAGTAATGAGGACAGTGGTAGGATGAGTCAAGATGTCAGCTGTATACCCTGTGTAGAGGATGGGAGCTAGGATAGTTCCTTGAGGAACACCGGCAGAGTAAATTATTTTATATTAAATGCTATATAACGTTTAATAAATATATCAAATAATGCTGATCGTATGTATTAATACCACGTATTAGAAACTATCGGAAGGAACTATCAGTATTGTTACTGCCTTTAAACCAATAAATTAAACTGAACTGAATATTTTGCTATGAAACTGATAAATACAAAGCTCTGCTAAAATCTACTACTCCAGGTTAAATATTTAAAAACATATTTTGAAAAGACTCTTATTTAGAGCTTGGTTAGGAAAATGTTCTCCTATATTGATATTATCAGTTATTGTATTTTTTTTTTTTATTTGACGTGTAAGTTCTTATATCATCAGCGAAGTTATATTCATGAAAATTAAGCACACAAATATTTATATTATTAAAACTTAGGTTCATTTATCAAATATATATAAAGATTCATGGTTTTAAAATAAAAATATTAAATAAATTATTTTTAAAAAAAAGGTAAAGGTGGGATAAGTGCATTAGCCCGCCATAATTTCTATTGTCATTTTGTTATATCAACTGTCATCTGTTGTATGTTGACAGAACTTCATACCCTCCAAACCTAATATACTAGAGTGCTCTACTGTAGAAGATAACCTCTCTAGGAATTTTCATAGTTCAACCTGTTGATCTAGGTGTTGTGTAAAGTTGAATGAGTTAAAATTACAAACTTGTATTGTATGTATTTTTCTCTATTCTCTATTTAATTTCAAGAAGTAAAATGATTTCTGGGAGTTGCTTATTTTCGCTCTTACCCCATCAAAGAATCAATTCACTGCTAAGGAGTTCACAAGAGATTTATGCACTTACTCCATTTAGGTGCGGCAAGTGCGTAAATGGGACTTGAAATTGATTTTCCTTCATACTGATAATAATTTTTAGGGTAATTGTTCGGATCGGCGACACCAACCCCTACATTCGCCCAGAATGCCTTTTATCAATTCTAACCTTGTTCCGATTTATTTCGATATTCTAGTCGCTGCTTTTAGAGGGGAAAGGTTATTCTCCTACATTTACTGAGAAGCTCTAAATCCCTGTTCTGAGTAATATTATCTTCTGTTTACCTTCTAATATTAAAATGAGAAATAAGGAAATAATGAAGTGGACATAATAAAATATCGAAATATAAGACACGAAATCAATTTTGAATTAATATTAATTTAATAAACAATTAATATACTACTGAACCACCAGTAAAGTTAATTCCTGATGAATTTTCTGTTAGAGAAGTGAAAATAACAAATTATAAATATAAAAAAGACAGAATCCTTAAGTATTTATTTGGCATAACTCCTATTTATTTAACATTTGTAGCTACATGTTTCGGAGACAATGTTCCTTCATCAGGCTTCTAATTTTTTTTTAAAACACATTAATCTATAACATTATTCCAATAGTTCTACAATTATATAGTAATGTGGCATTTACCTCTTAATCTGTGATTATTTTCACATTGTCAATTCTCCATGGTATAAGCCATTATATAATATGAGACAGAATCCTAGCTGTAAGTGATGATGTTAATTTCTGCTATATTTTCTCAAGGGAAGTGGAAATAAGAAAACATGAAACCTGTGATATACTTTCTCACATTTATTTATAAACTTGTATGTGTTATTGAATTAATTATACAATCTGTCTCACTTTAGGACAAAAAGTAATATGGATGACAAAGAATCCATTTACAAAATATGTATTCTGAAATGTTATCACTGAAATTGAAACAACAAGTAAAAATATATAAAACACAAAATCCATGTACAAATAAATCTTGTTAAGTTTTGTAATACTTTTAAAAGTTTTAAATTTTATCACTTAAATTGATAGAACAAATATAAATATGTAAAACACCTAATCAATGTACAAATCAATCTTCTTAAGTTTTGTAACACTTTTACACATAAGATAAGATGAAATGAGAAAACATGAATTGATAAAACACTTAATCCTCGTGTTGTTAACTTCTGTTTCACCTATTCACATTTAAGAAGTCTAAATATCAATATAACAAACTAATCCCCTTAGATTAGAATATTGAATCTTGATTATTAACATTTTCTATCGATTTATGAACAACAATTTTTCATCTTTTAAATCGCAGTACTGTTGCCTTAAAAATCGGTGACCAGAGGTCGGAAAAGTTGATCCGGGTGAGGCGATTTTCATAACCAAGCTCCAACAATTTTAAGGGTAGCTATGGTTGGTGATCGTTGTGTCCATTATGAACCCAATTTTCTTGCCTTTTCTCCATTCAAATTCGGTTGGTCTGATCAGTGAAGGACGATTTGCTAAATGAGAGTTTGTCTTTAAGTTTTCGTAAGTTTGTACTGATATTTTCAACTAAGCTTGCAGAGAATTGACAAAAAGAGAAGGCGCGAACCTCTTTTTTTTTTTTTCACGACCAAAGTCTCCTCGAAAAAAAATCTGGGTTTTATATCTCAGTTAAGATTGCATTGTTTTTAAATGATGGAATGCTAAAGAAGTATACAAACATTTTTCTTTGGGAGAGGATAGTGATTTTGAAGAAAAACACAAAATATTTCATTTCATGAAATATTTGTAATCAGTTTATTATCTATAAGGATTTAAAGAAAATACGAACGCTGCCTAATTTTTCGGACGGTCTAATATTAATATTATAAGTTTTTATTGAAATGTCTAATATAATGTATCAACGTGGCTTTTGAAAGAATTAATAATTAGAAATAGATATTTTTTTTATTCGAATTTTAATTTATTGATATTATTTTCTTATTGTCGTAGACAACCAGCCTAAGGGAGCTAAGACGTTGAACGGCATAGAGCGAACCGCCTAGTGCCTGAGGACAGATCAATTAGTCAAAGGTAAATATGGGGAAGTGGTGGGGGTATGGAGGTAGGAGTGGGGATAAAAGGCCCCGCCCCCTTCCCCCCACCCCTGGCCCTATGTGTAGAAGGGATAGCCCTAGTACACATGGTCGGAGCACCATTGGTGGAGCCTACGTCACAGAGAACGAGGACCACAACTACGTAAGTGAGTCAGTTATTATATCATATCAAACATATCTACATAAATTTAAGCTTTCCGTAATTTTGTTTCAATAAAATTTTCAAGTATACAATTATTTTTTTTTTTTAATTCTGTACAACTATCACTTTTTTCTGTATATTAAAAACAAAACTGACTTATCACCACTTAATCAGAATAAAAAACTAAAAATCACTTTTGCGACTTTTTAAAAATATACTGCTATATAAAAATTATAAAAACTTTTTCACTGATCATCAATTGTAAAACATATACTTACGATTAGTTAATTTCTGTTTATGTATGATTTACCGTGTCAAGGAGTTGAAGATCCATTGTTTGTGGCACGGAAACTTTGATAAAATTATTTATTTGTATATTAATCAATTGAATAAGTAATAATATTAAAAAAACAAAAAAAAAACAAAAAACATCTGAACGATAATGATAGTAGCCTGTTCAATCTCGCTTGTTTTATTGAATTTGATTTTGTTTTTTTAATGATTAGTCAAACAGTCATACAATCAAGCGTCATTGCTATAGGTGTTTTACATTTATCATTTTCTAGAACACATTGCTAAAAACAATGTGTAACTTAAAAGTTGTATATAAATTTCAACATAGTTATAAATAATACATAAATATGATGATTGGTGAAATAATATTGTTCAAAATAACATTCCTTTCAGCCTGTCCTTTTCCATACATATTTTTATTAAACTATGGTTTGTTATTGTTTCTTGGAATTTTGAGTAAATTTTCCGTATGAAGTTTAATTAATTAGTCACAATATTTGAAAACTATTCTATATTATTTTATCTATTTAATCGTGTGGAATTTACGGTTTTTATGTATTATCTGATTCATACATTTCAATGTGTCAATGACGGACATGACGGAAAAAAAGTGAAAGCGACCGAATGGAGTTTGTTTATTCATAATATATCAATTTAAATTTTAGTAATTTTTTTTTTTTTAAACTTTAGTGAATTTAATTTAAAATGTTGATTATTTATATACTTAAATCATCTATGTGCCATCTGATGTTAATTGTTATGTCGGAATCAAATTTCTTGTTACATTGAGATAATAATTTGATTAACATAATAAATTGTTAACATAAATATAAAAACTTACTTGAATTTGTTTTTGATGATCGCTTAATTTAATGATAAATAATCTCTCTCATGTTTAATTTGATTTCGTTTTGAGTTTATTTATTTTAGTTAAAATATAATGTATTATGATTCGTTAATAATTAAATAATGAATACATTAATTTTTAAGTATATTCTAACGTATTATTATTACGGATTTGAAATATACTAAATTTATCACGTTCAACATTTAAATTCAATTAAAACATTTATCCCCTTGTTAGTATTTTTAAAGATTTAATTTCAAAGTTGAAATCGATTTACATAAATATTTTGATATTAAAGATTCGATACCTGATGATTAAGAAAGTTAATATTGATTTTGTAAAATGTAGTTTTTTTTTATTAAGTTCTGGAGTTTTGTAGTTCGGTTTTGAAGTTTTATTGTTAAATGCTTAAAGGTTTCTTGATATTTTTTTTTTTCAAAATGGCTTTAGGAATACACTACTTAAATAACTCTGCATTATCCATAGCAATATTATCAAAACTTCAAGTTCTGTTTATATATTTATAACAGCAAATATAAATTAAGATTTTTAAGGTTTATGACCTCAATAAATAATAAAGCGATTCGTTGTAGAAATTTTAATTCTGGAAATATTTATTGCTAAATTTTACTTTTGTTTGAAACGTTAACCACAAGTTAATCCGTGTAAACGAAGTTATTTAAAATAGTATGCCATGATTGATAATTATTTAATTTGTTAATTAAATATTGTATAATATAGTTATAATAATTATAATAGAATTATAATTCGATTATTCTTTAAATATTATCCTCAATGGAACGGTTGTTTAAATCACTGGCTTCTCTGACTCAACTAGCGCGCCGCGGCAACCGTACACAATATATCTACAGATTATAAATTAATAAATTTATTTTTTTATTTTTACTAACTCTATTTATTTAATTTAATAAACGCTATTAAGTATATATATTTGTAGATATAATATAATTTAAAATAAGATTATCTTATAATTTCTTATAAATATCCTATATTTTCCGCTAAATTATGAAACGTTTGCATTATTTTTTTCCCCTTTTTTTTGGAAATATATATTTATATTAAAATAGTATTAATAGTGGAACAGATTATAAATGAAAAATAAAAATATTGTTCTTGAATTAATAAAATACTGGCCTTATTAAACTGGTTCTTCTTATTTTCTGGGAAATTTAGAATTTTAATGAAATATTTTTCTCTTGAATACCATATTTCTTTGTTGATAATTCTTCTACACTCAATAGATAATTTGTGATAGAAAAAAAATATGTTTGACTGAAAATATGGCATTTTTCAATATATTCAGGCATAAGTAGATTTTATATTTTTTAAAAACTGATAAACATTACATGAAAAACTATAATTAAAAATATTCATTTTTGCACAGACTAAAAAATAAATTTGAATATATTTTGAAAAATGTATGCTTAAAATATGGTGAAAATTTAACAGTTAAGCGATTTTAAATATACAGATTATAAATAAGATAATTACTTATTTTATTGTTTCGTTATATGAAAATAAATAATCAAAAAATATAACTATGTTATATGTTTATATCTTTATACATGACATTTTTATTATTCATTTATTAAGAATTATGTTATTTTTATTTTAGTCGCTATGGATGTAACTTTTATACTCCTACAATAATTATTAATTTTAATATGCTAAACAAAGGTTAATGTTTGATTTATTTTTTTAGGAATCTAACAAATATATGGAGGTTATATTGCCAAAAATGTTCAATTCAATTATTCTTTTTCGGAAATAAATTTTTCTTATGAGTAAATTATTTAAATATAATCCAAATAGAAATTTACCAAATAATTGTAAACGTTTGTGAAATATTAAAAATATTAAAGCAATGTGCTCTATATTCTGAAATACATTTTTTGGTTTCGTCATTATTCGCAGCACCGACATGATATATGGAGACTTCCGGTAATCGATTTTGACCGAGTCGAGGAGAAATAAAAACCACATAATTACCACCTTTCTGTAACTAAAAAATATAAATAATTTTTGTGCGTTCCCGGATTTGGTATAAAGGATAGGGATTTTGATTTTTAATCTCTTATTTCTTTTATTTTGACAGATATTACAATCTACCGCAATCAAGAGCGATAAGTAATAGTGCTCTAATTACACAATCATATCTTATTTACAAGAAAATCAAAGATATTATAATAAAACTATATCTATGAAATAAAATAATTATGATTATGATGACAAAAGAAAAGTAAATAATGCTATATATACATAAACACACACACACACACACACACACACACACACACTAATTTATAATTAGGATTGATGAATTAATTGCCATTTCTATTGGAATTATTTTATTTGAAAACTAGTTTCGAATGCTAAACATTCGTCTTCAGTTCTGAGGGGATCAAACGGATATCACTAACATATTCCCACATATCTTAAATATTAAAGAAAAAAATTAATATGAATAAAAATGATTTTATTTTAATGCCATTAAGGTATAAAAGTATACAGTTCTATCATTCTTAAATTAATATTATTATCATAACTAATGTTATATTTTCTTAATCTGTAGGAGTGTTAAATTTATATTTTCGTTTTGATTGCATATATTGGCATAATATTTTTAATTTTTTTCATTTTCCTTTACTTTGTTTTCTTATGTTGTTTTCTTTGTGTTTTTGTTTTCTGTTATATAACTGACTTTAATATAACTCATTAAATTTTGTATCTGTAATAAGCAATGAAAAAAATATGCTTGCATGCATGGGATGTGCTCACATTTCAATAAACGACTCATCCGTAGGGTTACTGTGGAAGAGGAAAGAGAGCGAAAAAATAAAAAATATAAAAATAAAAATATAAGATCTGTTACAAATGTGTTATATATTGATCACATAGTAATATCTGAATAATAAATAAATCCGAATTCAGGACCTAAATTAATAAAATATTACATTAAAATATTAAATTTGAAAACAAGGATAATATGAAAAATAAATAGAAATGTTCGTAATTATTTTATAATAGGGTTTTTTTATATTTTTTATTTGTGGTTAATTATTGTTTTTTGTTACTAAGTTGTAGGTGGTTGAAATAGACTAAAAAATATTTTTTATACAATCTTTGTAGCTTCGAATTGCAAGAATTCCTCTTCTTTTTAAATGTTTGATATCTTTAATAATGCGGAAAATAGTCAGATGCAAGCTTCATTTGCGTTCTTTAGTTGTGCTCAGAGATTCATTTATATAAAACTTTTTTTTGTCTTTTTTTTCGGTTAGCAATGGTATAATATGTTTATTAATTTAACGCTTATTTTTAGTAAAATTTTTTTTTATTTCAGAGTTGACTTAACCCCATAATGAAAACAGAAAATAAATAATGTATGTGAATTCTAAAATATAAACTAAATTTCTTCCTTAATTGACATTTTAAAAATAATTGAGAGAAAAGTTTATAAATTAAAAATAAAAGCTTCCTAAAACAATAACTGTTTAAATGATAATCAAACTATCATTACTTAAAAGCGAAAATTATATTTTTTTTCTTTTGAATAACTGGTCATGTTACTACAAACATCTTATGAATTAAAACATTATTTACTTCTAGTGATTCTATGAAAGTTAACTATAAAAATTTTAAATATTTAAAATCTATAGCATTTTCCATCAAATCCTATGTAAATGTTTTTTTATTATAGACCAGCTATTTTAAATTTTGCCTCTTATTCTTTTATCGACTTTGGACTTGACGAAACGAGATCGCGCCATCTCTAATGGTTTAGGAACTATAGAGGATTTCTGTCACTAACTATCCGGAATGCAACGAATAACGAATTATTTCGTATGGATTGTGTTAACATTAACGATTCATTGAATATGACATAACAGTATGGTTGTATTTAGAAACTATATGTTTATATAAACACACACACACACACATACACACACACACACACACATATATATATATATATATATATATATATATATATATATATATTTTTTTTTTTTTTTTTTTTTTTTGTTACGTTACGGTTTGTCATAAACCATGGTTTGAGAGACATATGGCTTCGGATTTTGAATCTTCTATAAATAACCTAATGAAACAATTGTAGTGTTGAATATTCTCTGAACTAAATTGTCCGGAAAGAAATCCTCACCTCATAAAATCCTCTTATAACATCGTAATAGAAATTAAACTTTTATAGATTTCTGATTTGCTCACATATTGCCTATATATATATATATATATATATATATATATAGATATATATATATATATATATATATATATATATATATATATATATATATATATATATATATATATATATTTCTATATATATATACCCCCTTATATATAATTGTAAATACCTCCCCTTCCACCACTTTAATGGAATATTAAATTAATGTGAAGCGGTCAAACCCGCTAACCATATTATTTGATGTTTATTATATTTTAAAATTATAATTTATCTGGCTCCATCTTTTGTGGCGCATAAACACTCCTGGGATTAGCACTTGAATAAATGCTTTACATTAGAAATTAGAGGCCAACTTCTTTTCAGATATACCAAAGGTATATCGGGAATTGAGTCAGAAGCAATTTGGGAAACTAGTGGATTCGAGTAGGTAAGTAGTCATAAGGATAGGTATCATGTTTGGGCCAGATCAGCAACATATTAGCTATGTTTATTTTTGTCATAATAATTGACAGCATTGAGAATTTAAGGAAGGATTTTTATTTGTAAGAAGGGAGCTATTACCGCTTCTCTAGTAATTTTGTAGTAGTCGATAACTTCTGAAGGGAAAGAAGTTTTGTGCCAACAACTGAAAGTCGAAAATGTAGTGGTTCACCCCTCACTAACTTTCCACCAGATTCTGGAGGTTGACAACTTGGTAATAAAAGTTTTGACCATTTTATGCACTATAAATTAACTGGTCTTTAAACTCATGAGGTTCTTCAGATTCCAGAACAGTTCTCCAGACGATAACCCATCCTCATCGGATCTTGAGGACATCCCTAAGAACTCTGAGTGGAGCCTACCTGTCCTTGCGGGATATCTCTTTGTAGTCCGACCGCCGGTACCAACTAATGTTCACTTAAGTAGAGTTCACTAAAACCCCTGAGCTCAAAGCCAAGCTAATTCTCTCCGCATAAGCTGGTCCCGTTTTACCTGTTGGGTCCGTCCGCACCCTGGATTTTCGTAAAAGACCTTTAGAGTAGCAATATCCATTAGATAGGCTTTATAAGTGCTCAAACAAGAAATGGTTTCATAGACATGGGCTGTAAGCGGGTCTTGAAATTAACGGTGGCTTTAATCTTTAAGATGTAAAAGAAAATTAAGGAATTAACGTGGGTGTGCTCAGTACGAGTCAGTCCTTGGCTGAAACGCTAGTGTTACACGTATTGATGGAAACCAAGGAGAAAATGAAAATATAACACAATTTTTTTTTTTAAATTTTAAGCCTTCTAAAAACAAATAAACTAGAATTAAAAAAAAAAAAATGTTTTTTAAAACTTATGATTCTTATAAATATATAAATAAACAGAAATGTAGATTGTTGGGGGTATGCAGTCAAAGATCCACAGAAATTAAAAATAATATTTTAATTTATGATGCCGAAGTTTCGACTTGCATTGCAAGCATTCATCAGGGCTATAAGAAAAAGAAAACAAAACAAAAAGGTATGACAAAATTGCAGTGAGTATAAAAAAAAAAAAGGTATGAAAAGAATAACATTATGAGAATAATGTCAATAACATAAAGACTATTGAATTAACATTAAATTGAAAAGGAATTAAAATGAGTGATAGTTAATTAAACGTTAATGAGTATATAAAACAATTTAATTGGCAAATATATTTATGTATTGTCTTCAAGACCTTTAGGTATTGCCTTTATGTTATTGTCTTTATTCATTTTACGGTTATTCTTTTCCTACCTTTGTTTTTTATACTCTCTGCAATTTTGTCATAGCTTTTTGTATGTTTTCTTTTTCTTCTAGCCCTGATGGAGGCTTGCAATGCAAACCGAAACGTTATAAATTCAATTTTATTTTTAATTGTTGTGTGTCTATGACTGCATACCCCAACAGTCTATATCTCTAAACACTTCTCAGTCAACTGATACCCTATCAATATAAATAAATATATTATTTATTGATATTTACAACTGCGCAATAGTAAAAGAAGTAAATTAGTGAATCTGTGAATTAACAGCATGTCAGTAGATTATAATGTAACTACACAAGGTAGAACTTCTGTTAATGTTCCATGATATAAGGTCTCTAGGCCATCTTCTACCTATAATTATTTGAAATATAATTAAATTTGTTTTCTCTATTCACCATATATATATATTTAAAGTTTATATTTTTCAAGGATATATTTTAGAATAATATTAAGAACTGAATACACAATTAAACTGTAATATCCCTGGTGTTATAAACAAAATGTCAGATTTTATACGCTGTCAAGAAAGCTGAAATATATGTGAAAAAAAATCTTAAATTTAATTATCTTCTTTTCTTAGCATTATTAATATTAAATGATAATATTTATATGCTCTAAAAATTCAATGATTAAAAAATGATTATTTTCTAAAGTTCTAATCTAATAAATAACGTGGTAGTAAGGTAGAAAAGAGGGAGAAAAAAGTTCTGTGTATGCTACAAAAAAAATATATCAACTATTTATCATATGTTTTAGGCCCTATTTTCTGCTTGTTATGTTATCCTTTAAGATATTCACAATGAGTTCTATATTTACTTTGATAAAAATGAAATTAATTCGTTTTGGTTAAAAAAAAAAAAAAAAAAAAACTATCATAGAAATATGAAACATTTATTTTCGAATATACTAAACCATAATGGACTCAATTGCGTCGAAATTGTTATAAAAAATAAAAAACCATTATATTTGCTTCAGATTTTTGAGTTAATTTTTCAATACTCAAATATTCAGCAAAGCAATAATTATGTACAAAAATTTAAGCATTTAAATTCACTAAGCATCCGAAACAAATTTAATATTTATCAATTTACATTTATTAGGCGTCAGATAAAAACATTTAACGTTTATCGAACTGTTAAAATAAATCGTTGATTAATTATCCTAATACTTCTTTTCTTGTTGATGCTATTTGAGTTCTTTTTAAATTAAAACTAAATGGTCCGTAAATATTATTAGAATAAATAGATGATGACGGTTAAATATTTCAGTAATATTTTTACAATATTACACAATTTTAAATGTTAATATAGAATTTAAATTTTTTGGCTATTCTTAGTCAATTTTAACTAATCTTAAGTAATTGAACAGCAGCCTCTGTTTTTCGGTTATTCAATTCTCTAAAATATCCTACAATGTAACAATAGTATTCAGCCGATTTGAATAAGTTTTTTATTACTGTTTATTTTAGTAATAAAATTAGTTTTTTCTTTATTCGATTTGAATTCGATAAAATATATGTAAAGATATGAAAAATTATTCGAATAAAGACATGGATTTCTACATATAAATGGCCATTACATGCATAAAACTACTATGTTTTTATCTTAATATTATGCTGAATATTATACAATTATGAAATTCATAAACCACAAAGAATCTATAATTTAAATAAAAAATGTAAATAAAATTCGGATTCCCTAACGTGTAAATTCAATTTTGGTTCAAATTATTCCTTTTTCCTTTCCATTAAACGACTTATTAAAAGATGATAATAATATGAAATCGAATTTTAAACAACTAAAAAGTGCTCGGATTAAATTTTGCAGCTACAAATGAAAACTCAAAAACTTCGAAAGACAGATATTTGGGTATTTTTTACTATGCATTTTTCTAATGTCAATATTTTACTATTTTATTATTTTCTGAAATAATAATTTTATTTAATTGGTAGTCAAGTTCCTTATACCTGTTAATTTATATAAATTGATTTCCATATTAAAATTATGTTAAATATTGTACAATTAATTAATTCATAATCCACAAAGTAATTCATGTTTGATTTAGGGTTAATGAAATTCAGATTTCTTATGGTGTAAATTTAATAAAAAATCATAAAAATATGAAATCGATTTCTAAACTACAAAAAAGATCTTGAATTAAAGATTTTATCTCAAAATAAAATAAAGTGTTCAGCTTAAGCATGTCGAAAAAAGATTCATACGGTAGATATTTGGGTATTTTTCACTTTGCATATTTCCAATGTCAATATTTTACTGTTTTATTATTTTCTGAAATAATAGTTTAATTTAACTGGTAGCATAGTGTAGTATGCCTCCTAATAGAATATAGTTACTATCATTAAAAAAAAGAATGATATTAGCAGTTAAATGTTTGATCAAGACTAAAGCGACTGCTCGTCGTTACAGACTACCTCAACATTTACTAGACAAACGTCCAAAGCTCCCAATTAATTACAAGACTTATTTACATGACTGTGATCAGACCTATTTGGAAGTACGGAGTTGAGCTTTGGGGCTCCACTAAACCATCCAATTCATCTCGTATCCAAACATTACAATCCAAAATCCTTCGAAAAATCCTAAATGCTCCTTACTTTGTCAACAATAAACTTATCCATTAAAACCTTAATGTTCCGTATGTTGCTGAGTTATCCCAAACCAGATACCTATCCTTTTATAGTAACCTCCATAACCACCAAATCCATTAGTTTCTCAAATTGCTTCCCACTCCATTCCCGATAATCCTCCGAGGCATCTGAAAATAAGACCTAGAGATCTTCTTGTGTAGACTTTTTATTGAAGTGCTAATGATGAGTAGTTCTTTTCAAGTTTTAACACGTTATTGTAATCGTTATCAGCTCATTTACTCGATGTATATATTTGTACAGTTGTAAATTCCAAAAAAATTGATTTATAAAAAAAATAATTCAAATAAATATTTTTATACATCTAAGGTGTTTGGACAGTTCATTTAATTCTTGTACCATTTTTCTGCTCTTTCATATCGTATCCTGAAAGAAATGCGATTTATTGCTATTGAAATTAGGGAAACGGCAGAAATACCTTTTCCATTTTCTTGACTGGAAGACAAAAATGCATTACTCTTAATCCTTTTGGATTTAGAATTTGATTGGAAGACTTCGTTCTAACTCGGGACCCCAACGGTTGATGGAAGAAACGGCTGAAATGTTTGGACCACGCTAACCCGATTACTTCGGTAGCAACGGAGATTCCTCTAATCCAACCTTCTCTGCTAAATCCACTATCGCCTCCTCTGCAAGAGTTGCCCAAGCCTCCAGAGCGTGTCATTGTATTGTCCACAGTTGTCTTAAACCTATAGGCATTTTGACTCAACTATTGTTCTTGCCTAAAATCGTTTCATAAGACAATCGGAAAATTAATTAATATTTTTTTTAAAGGTTTAATAATCCACTTTTCATAAATTGGTGCCAATATCATAAACTATAGTAGCAAGAAGGCAAGTTTCATAAAAATCGGTCGGGTTGATAATTTGTTGATATTCTAAAAAAAAAAAAAAAAAACACAAACAAACAAACAGATCTGTGGTGTATTTTTAAGTCATAGGCTTTATATAGTCACACATAACACTTTTAACAATATATTTTGGTTATTTAAATTTAATAATGTAATAGATTTTTAATTTTTATGTGATAAAATTATCATTATTTCTTCAAATTATTATTAAAATTTGAGCTTTGTGTAACATTTTTTTTATTGATCATATCATGCCTATGCATGGTTATTATTTGTACATTGTTATAATTTTTAAAAATAGTAAATATTTTTGAAAATATTTATTTAACAGCCGTGTGTCTAACGTGTTACAGCCAATGGAGAGCAACCCGAGAATGAAATACGCTAAAGTTTCAGTAATGATTTTCACATCAAGAATCTCATGTTTAGATTTACAATCATATAAATTCAAATCATTCAAATATCCCCATTTAGAGTAATTATTTTTATTTTTCTTTCTGTTGATCTAAATGATTTTATATATTTTATTACTTGAGTAAAGAACTTTTTTTTTAAAAATATCAATAGCACTAACCGGTTGATCAAACGGTTATTTTAATTATTTTTATTAAAAAAAAAAAAATCAATTACGCTATTAAAGTTATTTCTAATTTCCATCCAGCAGAAGAAAGAAACTCAAATGTTTGGACCTCATTCTCAACATTTTATCTCTGATTGTGGACGTTGGTAGTATAGCTACTGTCATAAGGAAATTGTTCACTTAAACAATGACTACCCACCTAACATACGAGGTAAGAATATTTAGTATTATATTAATTTATTTATAACAAAAATTAATCATTAAACATAAGGTTAATTAAGTATATTTTTTTCTGTACTTAGAATTAAATTTCACAATTTGTTTACCTTTATTATGGCCGTTAGATATTAAAATTATTTTAGAATCGTCCCTGGAAGGTAAATTGGTAACTTCCTAATTATTTTTAATAAATCATAAAGTAATGAAATAATAAAACATTTAATTTTATCAGCATGAAAAAAACAATTGGAATACTAGAATCTGCTGTGCAGTGCTTGCTTATAAGTATACTGCAATATTAAAAAAAATGAAATAAACAAAAATAATAAAAACAAACAATATAACAAATATTAAAATGGTAATTAAAGTAGTGTAAAATAAAACGAGTAAAACACTATAAAAAGCATCTTACCCTTACAAATATGTGTGTATATAAATACATTATACACAATTAAAAAAAAAAAAAAAAAAATATAGAAGTAAATCAATATAATACAAAATATCATTTTCACTACCGAATAACTTAATAGTAAGTTAATCAACAAAATCTATCATTAAAAATAATAAAAAATACAGATATTCGTGAACGTATAAATTAATAGCTAATAAATTAAAACAATAAAGTACAAACGTATACACACATAAAATAACGAATTAATAACAAAATAAGAAAAAAATTAAATTGCCTTTTGGTCAATTTATAGTATGGTATATCAATTTTTGGTCAATGGTTGCAATGTAAAGTTCCTCAAGTCGGCCTAAATTATACTCTTTATCAAGTCAGTTGTTATTCTTTATATGTCTAGTACAAGTGTTTATATATGCCTTTCAAATAATATGAAATTGTAATGAATATGTATAAAATTGTAAATCTAACCGTTATCATCTCATTTCTCAGTTGATACGATATTAAAACACTTAGGAAATATATTGTGTTGACTTTTGTAAGACATTATGTTAATATTTATTGTATATATGTTTATGACTGTGTAGTGTTATGTGTAGTTATCTGTTTGAAGTAGGTGATTTAGTTAAGGTGTTCCTCAAGGTGTTCTACTTATCAACTGACTTATTAGATATTAATAGCCTGTGAGATCGGATCCTTGTTGTAGGAAGGGGGAAGGTGACTGTTTGTTAGCTGTTTTTCTGGCTACATCTCATTAAATCGTGTTCTATGTTAAGTGTGTAAATTTGGTGGTTTATCTTCACATTAGTGGTGACGTCATTTGGAATCAATTATGTATGTTAAATGGGTTACGAAACATATTTACGACATAGATATTACAACAAAGACTCCAGCTTAGCAGAATTGGCAAAATCCTGGACAAAGGGGTTCTTTTATCCCTTGGTTTATGTATGAGAATAGCTGTGATATTTTTAAAGCAGTTATAAAGTTAGTAATCACAAGTAATCCTAAATAGAATAACTCTATAGGGAAAAAGTTTCCTCACCGCCCACTGTTCGACACAATGACTGAAGTTCCAACTTTGTGTAGACAATACGCATGCTCTCATTTATTTTTTGTGTTCACAAGAACCTCAATTTTACAGGTTTTCTCTAAAATTATTTTTATCCTGACACTATTTTGTATCATTTAAATATTACAGTTAGGCGCGGTAGCTCAGTGAGTGTCACAAGACTGCCAAGCTCCAAAGCCCGAGTTCGAGTCCGGTTGAAGGCAGGAAATTTATATTCTGTTATTTCAGCCGTGGATGGACTTCGAGGTTGGAGACTCTCCTGGGATACGTCCAGCCTATAAAAAGCGGGTACCCTTAATTAGGGGGAAAACAATTGAGCCTGACAGCCAAATATCTTGGAGCCAATAACTGTTGACCTAGTTACAATACATCCTTATAAAAATACTGAAGACCCTTCGTGGGTTGTATTGGTAGTTTTTTTTTTAAACTATAAAAATATAGTATACCTTTTTAATTATTTTACGAGGCAAGATCGAAGAAAATATTCTTTTCAATGGAATATGAAATTTTTAGAATTGGATAGAAAAATAATTCTACTTTGGGACAAAGTATATGTAAATTTCGAGACATATTAAAATAAAAATAATAATAATAATCAAGATGATGTATAAATAAATGCTAACTAAATATATGTATAGAGAAAAATATAAAAGTAAGGGAAGACTTCATAAATGTATTGTAATTATTGTGCAAAATATTCAATAAAAAAATCTTAATGTATATAGAGTAAGAAAAACTTGTTTGAAGTTGAATATAAATTATAAAAATTGTTATTTACAGGATTCCATAAATACAGGTACATGATATAATTTATTTGAGTAGTCATATAGCAAGAATGGGGTACTAAAAATAGAGGTATTTGAATGTTTTAAAAGGGAATAAAACCTTACTTTTTTAATGGGGACGGGCAATTGACAAAGTGTGTTCGGCTAAGACTGAATTAGAACCTACCGGTTTTTTTTTTTAATTTCGACTTTTTGGTTCTTTAGCTTCAGATATGTAAATTATTATTAATGAGAACACCCTGATTAAAGGATTTAAAAGTTTATTTATGCATTTATTCGTAGGCTAGGAGACAGGTCGGGGTTCGGAAAGATGGCCCATCGGTTAATTGAGACGAATCCGTGAAGGGCAGAGAGATCCCGTGTATAAAATAAACAATATTCAGGGACGGGAGAGTTTATCAAGATGGGAGGGGTTTTGATGTGAGCCGCCGCTCGGGACAAGGGAACCACTATGCATATCGTGTCTCTTCCTTTTACACCGCCCTCGGATGAAAAGAAGAAGAAACTACTGGACCGTTGAGTGGGTATTTTTCTCTTTGCCACCTAATGGAACTTTCATTTGAATATTCCTGTAGGTCCGCGGATCATCGGCTCTAGCCATCTGCTGCTAGCCATCAAGATGAAATACGTTGATATCCAGCTCTTACATGACCCTTGATTCTCCGAATGTTCGAGATCTGTCTCGAATACAGCCTGCTAGAGGAGTCTCGTACAGGACAAGGTAACCACGGGATAGAGAGAAACTTTATTGAGCGAAGATGTCTATTTCTAATAGGTTGCTACATTTTAGACTGAATTCTTACCAATCTTGAAGGTAGGACATGTTAATACATTTTAACCAAAAGTTAATAACATTGTATAAAGTGGCTATTATTTTGTTTTTTTTAAATAGTTTTTTCTCTCGTCATTTATTAATAATGTGTAAAGTTTGTTGTACATTTATAACAACGTAGAAAAAAAAAATTAAAGGAAAAACATGTAGCATTCTTGAATTTAAAATTATATAATACCAAATTACAATTAAAATAATGTACAAGTATATATATCATTTTACAAATACTTATCTATACTATTGTATAAAAGGACAAGCCATTTTTCGTTTGTGATCACTAACCGCGAAAACTACTGAACAAATCTTTATCAAATTTTAACTACGTCATCTTCATAGTTCAAGGAAGGTTTAGCAATACTAAAATTTACACTTTCTATTAAATTGTTACTAAAAAGCGATAAATATGTGGTGTGCAGTGAAGTTTGGAAATTGACCGAGAGGTTATTTCAGCATTTATAATTTATTTAAAACGTTTTGCCTAAGTCAGGCATTATCAGTTATTATAACCCGAAAACAGAAAACTAATCCAATGTTTTACTTATAAATATTCCAACTCACAGACATCCATTATTGATAACCAAAAACAAAGCGGAAAGAAACTTAATTGATCAAAAGTTCAAATTTTATTGGATACAACCTTATATATAGTTTTCTATAATAATAATTTAAATGTAATTGTACTGCAGAGGTTTGCCACACTGTTATTAATTTTTATAGTTAGAAATTAAAATCCAACCAGATGAAATCGATGAAATTATTTTTGCCGCACTAAAAATTATCGCCTTATCAAAATATCGATTGCTTATTTTTTGATATTGTGTGTAAAATATAGGCGGCCTAACCTTAGCTTTTGCTTATTATTAATTATTGAATATACAATTATGCTTTTACGTTAGTTTCAAACACCGGGTTAAAAATTACAGCTTTGCGTGAAAATATCTAGAAATATTGTGAGAAAATAATTCTCAACTGCATAATACAGTAAAGGATTTTTATCGTTAAAAAATTTAAACCTTAATTATTAGTTAAACCTATCTAAGTTCTATACTTATAAGAGCAGGCGAAGCCGCAGCTGGGCATGCTAGTTTAAGAATATAAATATTCGAAAGGTTCGGGGTTTTATTATTTACTTAAGGATTCATAAATTTAACTAAAATTTTTCATAAAACGCTGTAGATGGAATAATGCACGTATTTCTTTAGTTTTGTAAATAGTGTAATAGGTCTCGAAAAGCATTATGAACACAGAATGAAATGAAAAATAACCTCTATTCTGGTATAAAATAGGGATACATAATTCTAAATCTAATCCATAATTTTCATAGATCTATGGTATCTCATAGGTACATAAATCTATGAGGATTACAAAATAAGTATAATAAAATGATGCTACTGCATTCATTTCATTTGTGCTTCAGCTTTGGCAGGAATTGTAATCCATTTTCTTTATTTTCTTTATAGCTCTCTAGTAGAAAAACTTTAAGTGTAAAACAACTTTATTTTATAACATCTTTATTCATCATTAGGGAGAAGAATAGATATATAATAATTATATATATTCAGATATATATTTATATTGTATTATAACTTAGGGTCACTTGGACCCCTAACACAAAAATGAGCATTTTTATGAATTTACGGATGTTTGTACGAATGTTCAAAATCTCTGAAACAGCCAAGGATTGCCATTCTGCACACTGTTATATTTTAAACAAAAATATTTACAAAAACACATTCCATGCTCAGTAAATTTATGATCAGTCAGTCACAGAATATCTCGGTGTTTGTTTCATCAACGGAACCTAAATACTACAGTAACCTAATATATTTCCTGGAATAATGTTTTTAAATTTGATGTTCATTCATAATTTTTATCAATGACCTGGAACTGTGATTGACTCTGGTGACCAACTTTAGTCACAGCAAAAAAATAATTAATATCTTTGACTAACACAAAATATTAATCGAAATGAAATTTAGGTCCTTAAACAATTCCTAGGGATTGACGTCACTAAGAACATGAGTGCCGATAATATATTGTTATCCCATCTACGTCTTGGGCTTACTCGGATTGAGATATATTCATTTATATTCCAGGGACAATATTATGTATTTGATTTAAAATTCATTGATTGAAATTAACAACTTAATTGGGCACAGTAGTCCCCTTGTCTTACTGCTTCTTTCGGTATGCTAGTGGTTATTCTTTCTTCGGATTGAATGCTTTGGCAAAACATTGTTTACAATTATTGCATTTTTATACTTCGTATCTCGGTTATTACTAACTAAAAGAACTTTTGAATCGATTCCAAAAAAAATTATTATAAAATAATAAAAATTCAAATTAATATAGTTTCTTTTGTATTTATCATAAAAAAATAGATCTGCCGTTATATAAAACATCTGTTTATTAAAATAGTTACATCTAAAGGGGCACTAAGGGGTATTTGTTTCAATAATAACTTTATTAAAGTTTATAATTTTTATCATGTTTTGTATTTTTTCCCCTCGTGCATGTTTTGGTTATGGAAGAGAGCATTTAAAAGAACTAAGATCAACACTTGGGCAGAGATGCCAAGAGGAACAATGCGCTGACATTCACCCCTAGCAATGAAGCATGCCTCCTCACTCGTTAGTTAGAGGGACGAACACCTGGTTCTTGCGCACCCCTCGCATACCGCACCACTAATGCATCGAAAATTGATTCGCCAGTATCAGACCCTTTAATGCAAATCATTTAATAAATTCATTGTTTCAAATGAAAAAAAAAAAATCGATATTTTTGTTGTTTTAAATTTAACGATGTTTAGTCAGAGATCAATTTCAGAACCTCAACTTCATTTCAATGATGGGGTACATGATAAGCGGTCGAAGTTATATGATTAAGTTACGTGAAACCCTCATTCAAGATTGAAAATACAAGAAGCTGTTGCTAGATTTCTAGAGAATAGAGTTTGGGGTTCCACCACACCTTCGGATTATCCCAAATCCAGTCTCTCTAGTTCTAGAAACTCTTCGTAAAATCCTTAATGGTACCTACTGTTAAAACAAAAATAAATAAAAAAATAACTAACCCACAATAAGCTTAAGTTCCCTTCGTTGTTGATTTGACCCGAACGATCTATGTATATCCTTTTATAGCAAACTACATATCCACCCTAACCACTTGTATCTGAACTGGTTTTCCCGAATATCGGCTTACCATTCGATTTACCATAGTCGTTCGAGGGGTCTGAATAGGTAGTTTCAAACTCTACTAGATGTATTAAGTTATAAATTTGTAAGTTTGAATAAATATATTTAAAAAAAAAAACATCAATTAAGATCAATAATCAATGATAATAAACAAAAAAATAATTTATGCAAATCAGTCATATTAGGCACTATGTACCAGTCTAAAATATCCTCTGATACTTTTTTTTTTTTATTTACACACACTCATATATTTATAAAATAAATAATTTTTTAAAAGATTTTTTTTTGAGTTTTATGATTTTTTTTTTTAGTATTAAAGGAAAAACAATTTATTTACTAGTCTATGGTCCCGTATAGTTTATAGTTTTATGTAAAATACTCCAATATATAACATACTGAAAATAATTTATTTTTTTTCTAAAACACTAAAATAGTACATAATAATTAGATACTAATAGAACATACTTAAATAGGTTCCTTAGCCACAATAATGAATCAGTAACTAATTAACAAATTTATTTTATGATTTCTTTATGAATTAAATAATACTAAATATTATTGTTAAATATTCAATAGGTTTAACACTATTATAAAAAAAAAAAATTATTAGTCACTAAAGTTTTAAGGGAAATTTTTTATGTTTGACCCTTAAACCAAGGATGAACAAGAGTATATTTTTATTTGGAACTCCTGTTCATGTAATTATTAATTTTAATACAGTTTTGAAGGTAAACTTCAATCCATTTTTATTACCTTCTTATTCAATATTTTGTATTTATTGATAATGTATTTTCTTCACTTATTTATCGATCAATAAAAAATAAAACAATAACTAATATAATATTTGTGAGAATAGAAATAATTAAATTGGAATAGAAAAAACTTTTAGTTACATAAAAAATATATTTTTGTCATTAAATTTTTTCCAAATTAAAAAATTTTTAATGAAATTTTATTTTCGGAGTTATAGACAGATATAATTAACAAAGCATTTTAATTTGGTGTTGATAGTTATTTTACTAGACTAGGGGTGAATACTATGATGAAGTTTTTCAAAAAGTTACCTTTAAAAAAAATAATCGAACAAAGTTAATGTACCGATAGTGGACTTCTAGAAATTTCCATTCTTTCTGTCTGAGCTAAGAAAACATCATTTCCTAAACATCAAATTTTTACTAATAGTGGAAACAAGAAAATTTGTTTAATTCAATACATTGTAAAATATATTCAATGTGTTTTTTAAAATCCAGACCCTTTAAAAACATTAAAATTTGAATCTACTCCCTTATTGAAGTTTAATATTTGACTGAAAAATAAATTTGCAATACGAGCAGGTGATACAGGTAACTTAAAAAAGCTGAGTTTCCATGAGTTTTTTTTTTCAAATGCGAGCACCTTAAGTTGTAAGTTTAAATTTATTTCACTAAGTTACTTTATAATAACAATATAATCCAAGTGTCCATTACCGGTACATTTACGAAATAGAGTAAAAAGGAAATTAAAACAACCTTTCTTACTTATGAAAACTTTGGATTGTTTAGACTAACTTGACATCCAGAAAGCTTCCTTGAAAATTGTTTTAATTGCAAATAATAAGTAATTTATTATTATTTATGATATATTCTGTGCAACAGACTAGGACCTCCTCAAGTCTTCTCCATTCATCTCGATCCACGGTTTTGCGGCGCCATCCTCTCACTCCTGCCTCAACGGAAGTCTTGCTCTACGTCATCCAGCTATCACATTCGTGGTCGCCCTCAAATTCTGACTCCTCTTTGTATTTCGTTCAATAATTTTCGAGGCAGTCTCCCTGCAGACATCCCCTCCACACGTCCCAACCATCTTAACTCCACCTTATTTGTTTGGGCGACTATATTTTCCTCTCCAAACAATGTCATTAGCTCTTCATTTTTTTTAAACCTTCCAGTCACCATTCATCTACTTTATGCCAAATATCTTTCTAAATATTTTTCTCTTCCACACCCCGAAGAGTTTTTCTTTTTGTAAATACCCATGTTTCACTGGCTTACGTGACGACTGGTCTTATAATGGTTTCGTAGGCTGTTAAGTAATATATTATCATTTTCGTAGATTCTACATTTTTTTAATTCTTGTGTGCCTGCCAGAGTGTAAGTCTCATATCTATATCTGGACAGATTTCAATTTTATAGCTATCCAGAAAGTAAGCCCTGGGTTAGTTATACTCATTCTGAGTTTAGTTTGGCAATAACAAACTTCTTAGTTGGTAATAATCTGTCGGAACGTATACTGTGTTTGGCTGGAGTAATCAACATTGTTTTGGGCTGAAAGTGCTGTATTTCGGATCCTGCTCCAGTTTTTCAGATGAAACCCATAGTACGCTTATTGACAGACAGATATGCAACTCGAACGATTCGTGGACGATGTTAAGTAATACTTTGAATAGACTCAAGCTTCAGACGATTCGGGGTGTCGTGATGCTGTAGCTATGGCCAATTGAAGCAGCAAATCCGGGCAGGTATGCACTAATGAGATCCAGCGCCTGGCGAGGATTTAAATATGTGTTAAGGGCTGAAAGATAGTTAAGGGCTCATTGAGATTCAAATATGTCTTTATGTCCGTGTGCAGTGATCAAAGGCTGAGTGTTGTAACTAAGTACAGCAATTAGAGTGGCGCGTGTTCTCCCCTTGATCGTTGGCCCGTGCCTACCATTCTCCGACGCCCCCCCCCCCTCCTAGTTATCCAACTCATATCTTTTTTTATTTTAGTATTTTTTTCCTTCTTTGAGTTATGGTATTAAGTCATTATCGGGGTGGTTTGCGAAGGAGTTGGGATCGAGGATTACGTTCTTGAGTTTAATTGCGGGGCAGAATAATAATAAAAAAGCCTATCTCTTTAGAAGAATCACCTGGAGAACATTCATGTTCCTGTTTTTTAAAACGATGCACAGTCCTTGAGAAATAATATATTGGAAATTTTATAATTATTTTAAAAAATG